>CAJNRD030001123.1:18970798-19052398 GCA_905319865.3 Cotesia congregata
TATATATATATATATTTATTACATATATAACGTTCACAATCTTCTATTTCTCATTTATTATCTGAGATTCTTCACAGTGATTAATATATATCAATTATTCATCCATTAATTATTTATTTATTAATTTCGTCGCCTTCACATTGACATAAGCTTTTGCTTTAATTATTTTTACAAGTAATTCCATAGGAAAATGCCATTATTATTATTATCATCATTATATTTTTAATTATTATTATTTTTGAGGCACCTGGTAATTTTATTATAATTTTCATTATTTTTTCAATTTATTTATTTATAAATTTTATTTTTATTGCTAACCAACTTAGCCGGGTGCCTTTTGCATGATCTAGACCACGGTCCGATCGTACCCCGATATTCTCATATAAATTTTTTTTTTTGTAAATTAAAATCAAAATTAGTTTCTATAAATATTAGATTTTTATGATAAAAAAATTGATTGGTATTTAATAAAATTAATTTTTTTATTTTAATTTTTTATTAATTGAAAAAAATATTACGTATAGGCGTTTATGGGGATGTACAACGTGTGAAGATTCTTTACAACAAAAAAGACTCAGCCCTTATCCAGATGGCCGAGCCTCATCAAGGACATTTAGGTAATTAATATTTTCTAATTTTTATTAAATTAATAAATTAATTGTAATTAGCAACCTTGCAGTCACTATGTGACTACCGTGTCTTGTGAACTATAAATAAATAAAATTTTGCTTCATTAAATAATGACTTTTGTTAAATTGCACTTTACTATCTTAACTATTGATTTTTTTTTAAGATATAAGCTCACCCCGATGTTACACTTGTCAAAAGCTTTCATTTGAGTACCCACATGCATTTTCATATATTTTTCATATATACATATATATAATATATATATTAAAGATATAAGCTCATCCCGATGTTATACTCATCAAGAGCTTTCATTAGAGTACCCACATGCATTTTTGATATATTTGTCATATATACATATATATAATATATATAAATATACAAAATATACGAAAAATTGATGGGAGTACTCAAATGAAAGGTCTTGTTGAATGTAGCATCGGGATGAGCTTATATCTTTAAAAATTTCAATAATTCACAAGATACAAGGTGATTTCTTAATTATGTATCTAAAGATCGAGCATTTCCGAATACAGCCTATATACTTATCATAATAAATTGACTGTCGGTGAGGATGAAATGAAACCTTGAAAATATGAATTACTAAATATTAATTAAAATTTCAGCAATGACTCACATGGACAAACTAAAAGTCTTTGGAAAACAAATCAGAGTGATGGTGAGCAAACACCAGACTGTCCAATTACCGAAAGAGGGACAACCAGATGCGGGTTTAACTAAAGACTACACCAACAGTCCTCTTCACCGATTCAAAAAGCCTGGCTCGAAAAACTACCAAAATATCTACCCACCAAGTGCGACCCTGCATTTATCAAACATTCCGTACGTATTAACGCAATTAAATTTTTTTTAATTAAAAAATTAATTAGATTAATTAATTCAATTCAAAGCAACTTATTGTTGAAATTGATTAAAATAGAGCAACTAAAAAAAAAAAACAATTCATTTAATTAAAAATAATAATAAATTATACTAATTGATTATTTGTAAAAATCCAGGGCGACTGTAACAGAAGACGAGATAAAGGATGCATTTACGTCGAACGGCTTCACAGTGAAAGCATTTAAATTCTTCCCTAAGGACAGAAAAATGGCCCTTATTCAGATGCCTAGTATGGATGACGCAGTAGCAGCTCTTATTGTAAGTCTCTTAAATAAAATTAAATTACATTGAATTTAAAGTAAAAAATGATTGAAAAAAGCTAAAGGTTTACAACTTTTATTACAGAAAATGCACAACTATCAATTGAGTGAGTCCAACCACCTGCGAGTTTCATTTTCAAAGAGCAACATCTAACAAGAGAGACCTTACATCGAGTCGCAGTGGTTCCAGCCATACGCTCTTGTTCACTATTGGACCCACTCTACCCTCTATGACTGATAGATCCACCGACTCCACAATCGCTCCGATAATGGACTACCATTCACCCAAGCACACTACATACTACTGCTAGATACTGCTATACTTTACCCATCGAACTTAACAGCCAGCTCGCTATCATTCGTCAACGTCCTTCAGCAGCAACACTTGACAATCAAAGTCTAAGGGAATGAGTATCAGGACTTCGGTCAACTTGTCACATTCCTATTAAACAAAACGCTATCAGTTATTACAATTATTTTATCTGATAATTATTTTTAGTTATTATTATTAATACTAATATTAATATTAATTTAGATTTTAAAAGCTAATCATGTGAGACTTGATAATAATTAAGAATAAGAGTGTCTTTGTGTTATTAAAGTACACCGATAATAGTTGATCATGATAAAAATTACCGTCGGATTTAAACAAAATAACTTATTGTATTGTCTGAGCTCAAGGTTCCCGGTTTTAAATAGTATTGCGATTGTCTATGTCTGGTTTTTCCGAACAGAAAATTTAACAAAACTAATTAATTATTTGTGAAAGTTTATTGACCCGAGATTAAACATTTAAATCTCAGTTACGACCTAGATATAGACCTAGAGACTAGACTATTACTATTATTTAGAGTTACGGATTATCACCGTCTATTATTACATTACAAACTCGATAAAATGGATCTGAAGACTTTAACGATTGAAATGAGCGCTGGGTTGCTGATATATTATTGATAAATAGCAGTTTTATTAACTCTTGTACAGAATCCACGTATCGTAAGATATTTAACAAATAAGCCGGCCGCATTAGCGTCCATTTGCTGGTGATTCATATAATTATTATTATTAATTATTATCATTACTAGCGCGTAAGAATTTTTAAGATGAGACAAGATCTCTTGCATCAATATTACTTTTATTTACAAACATTCTTACGGCTTCCCGGTGCTACGTCGGTTTAATATATTAATTATTCCTGTTACTCTCCGCGCCGCCAATACAAGAATGTTTGCTGGAAAAAAAAAATGAAAAAATAAAAAAAAAAAGATGATTAATAGCAAGAAATGTGACATTTATTTAAAGAATGATGAAAAGAAATGTCTGGTTAATAGTTTAGGTATCCAGTATTTACTTAGTCGGTCATCGCCGCATCTTGACAGCAGTTAAATGATCTTTAATGTAATGTGATGCTGAAAATAGCAGATCTGATAATTTATTTATATTTTTGATTTGTAAAAATTTAAAAAAATACTTAAAAATTTGTATTTTTTTTTATTTTTACGGTAATATTTATATATGTAAAATTATTGGATTTAAATAAGCACTTCGGCTGGCTATTTTTAGTATCACAAACCCGATTAAAAAATGAGCTGAAATACGCAAGACAATCGTGCTGTGTTTTTTTTTTGGGAACCAGCATATCAGATGTACAAAAAAAAATGTAATGAACTATTAATTATTTTATAAAGGTGATAATTATTTTTTGTCAAAGTTATATTGTATAAATAAATTTGATAAAACGGCTGTCAACTATGCGCGCGATCCAGGCTGATTTTAAACAAACAAACAAGTATAGATCCACACATATTTATATATTTATTAATAATTAATATGTGTGTATGTATTAGGGTGGCGCAAAAAAACCGACTATTTTTTTTTTAGTCTTGAGTGAAAAAATGTTGGTTTTTGATGGTTTAAGAGCTCTCTCCAAAGGACAGCTTAAAAAAAAATTTTTAAAAGGTCGCTCCAAATTTTTTTAGGTTTCAAAAATCGTCGAAAATCGAATTTTTTTTTTTTCGTTACACCATAATTCTATAGAGAACAAAAAAAGATTTTCCTGAAAGTTTCAATTTAAAATGTGAATTTTAAAAGGTCGCTCATAATTTTTTTTTAATTTATTAGTGACTATTTAATTGGAATAGAATTTTTTGAGTCTGAAATTTAAAAAAATTATGAGCGACCTTTCAAAATTTAAATTTTGAATTGAAACTTTCAGGAACTTATTTTTTTTTGGTCTATAAAATTATGATATAACGAGACAAAAAATTAAAAAAAAAAAATTTCGATTTTTGAAGCTTAAAATAATTTGGAGCGACATCTTAAAAAATTTTTTTTGAGCTGTTCTTAAAACATCAAAAACTGACATTTTTTCACTCGACACTCAAAAAAAAAAATAGTCGGTTTTTTTGCGCCACCCTAGTATGTATGTCTAGTTTTTAAATTATTTTAAACTTTTGCATTGAACAAGTATTACACGCACACAATCGCCGATACATCCACACATTATGTTATACATTTATTTTATTGTTAGATTAGGTCTTATTCTTTTTTTTATTTCTTATTTGTTATGAATTATTGATAGCGTATAATTGTAAGGATAATGATGATGAGGATCGTTTAACATATCGCCGTTTCATATATTTGAGTATATAAATATAAATATAAATATTAACATTAATAATAATAATAATAATAAAATAAGAACAGAACAATGTAATGTATTAAATAGAAACAGACAAAACGGGTTATGACAGACAAAGATTGAGGGATTTTTATTTAATTAAGCTCATGCTAAGTATAATTAATAATTATAATTGCCTGTGAGATTTATTGTATTAATTCCCAGTACGGATTTATATTAATGTGAAAATTGTCTTCCATCGGCAACTCGATCGTTCACCTCAACATTTAAATAATTAAATAATTATTAAAGCTATTATTACAATAATATAAATTGATAAGTTTAATTAACCTTCAGTCTTTGTTTTGGTAAATACCCGTAATACTTTTTGATTGGTTATTATTATTATCATAATTGATAATTGATTAATAAAAGCGCGGTAATTAAAAATCATTTAAATCAATGTTATATATTGATGTAAGATAATAAATAAAATAAAAGCAGTAGATGATACGATAGCTGAAATAAATAATAAAATGGTTAGTTTGCAGATATGTAGTGTTATAAAGACAGGCCCAAAAGTATATAAAGTAAATCATGGTATGATAAATATATATTAAAAAATAAAATAAATGAAAAAATATAAATATATATTTAAAATAAGAAAAAAATACCAGCGAAATAGCAATTAGCTGGTGTTGTATTTTATTATCAGCTGGCCTGGCGGAATATAAATTATTCATTTTATTTTTTATTTACTATTTTTGCCCCTCGAAATCAAACTCTCGAATAATTATTGAAACTATCGATTTATAGTGAATTTTAAAAGTTGATAATTAAAGGATTAAGAATGAAATGATATTATGAAAGAAAAATAAAATAATGATAATGATAAATTACAAAAAC
Source organism: Cotesia congregata (assembly GCA_905319865.3). NCBI lineage: Eukaryota > Metazoa > Arthropoda > Insecta > Hymenoptera > Braconidae > Cotesia > Cotesia congregata. Next base: position 18,976,115 of record CAJNRD030001123.1, read on the forward strand.
AAATAAAAGTATTGATGTTTAAAGTAATATTGATTAATGAATTATTAAATTTTAAAGTTACAAGTTACGTGATGTCGTATTCGACGGTTATTGTTTTACATGTAAACGGAAGGACTCGATTTATTGTCAAGTTTATTATTAATTTTTAATTATTATTATTAATCCAAGTATTTTGTGACTACTTTAGTTAACTTTTTATTATTATTTTTTATACAATAAGTAAACTTGTGTACATTTTTATCTGATGCATATTTTGGAGTCAATTAAATTTTATTACTGTGTTAAAAAACAAAAAATATTAATAAAATGCGTGTTAATCTAGAATTAAAATACCAGATCGTGTTATAAAAAATTTTTACATTTTTTATATAAATTAAATTCAGCATATTAATCATTTTTTTCCAACAATTTTTTTTTCCAGTATTTTTATACTCATTTTTTCAAGTTAATTTTTTCTATTCAACAATTGAATTTTTTCATTACTATTTTAATATATTTAATAAAAAATTTTATAACACGATCTGTTAGTTAAAATTAAATAAGCAAGTGCCGGCCCCGGACAGTTGGTATTTTGTGCCAAACTAGGCTTAACCATAAAAAAAATAAATATTTAACAGATAAATAATTAAACGTTATAAAAGGCCAACTCAGCGAACTGAAAACTGTTAGCAAAGAAATAATAAAACTCAATTGAAAATATATGTATTTGTATAACTGACCAATATATAAAAAAAAATAATAATAATGATACTAAATACTAAATATAATAAATATGCATTTAATTAATAAATAAATAAATAAATAAATAAAATAAAATAACAGCCGGCATGAGCGAACGGGGCCAGTTTGAACCTATGAATCTGTATTAAGAATCTCCAGTAACTGTTTTAGATAAATAATTACCGATAAATGGCAAGTTGATAATTAGAGTTCCGCAAATAAAACAAATATACTATTTAAAAAAAAAAAAAAAAAAAAAATGACACGCAAAAACAAAAATAATTATAGCACGCGCACAAGTAATTATAGTATTAACGATTGTAGACAGCGATTACAATTATAATTATAATTTCTAGCTATTAATTTTTAAATTAAGATAACATTTTTTAATGCATTTTATTGCCAGAATTATTGTAACTGCTTATGTTTATTTTATTTAACTTTTTTAATACCTACTTTATTTTAAACCATTTTTAATAATACTTTTTACCGTCTATTTTATTTTATTTTATTTTACTTTATACTTTAGTATTAATATTCATTTTTTTGTTCCACCTCTGGTGCACTTTCATGCTTATTTATATTATAAATTTAATAACAATTAAGTTTTTTATTTTCGGTGCTTCCTGTCACGCTCTCAAATCCTCAATAAAATCCTCCAAATAAATTCCTTCCTCAATTTTTATAAATATATTTATTTATTACCAATATTTTATATTTTATTTATAAATATACTACAGAAGTTACTTTAGTTAACAACAACAGGGTGACTCGAAGTTCTTCCGTTTTTTTAAAAATAATTTTAATAAATTAAAAAACAATTATAAATAATGAACTGGTTATAAAACGCAAAATATCGTGTATAAATTTATTAGCTGGATTGAGGGGGGCCGAGGTGAGACTGGATTAGCCAGCACTCGCTAAGTGGTGTTACAAAAAAATATAAAATATAATATATTTAGGTGGAAGAATTTTAAATGTATCAGCCGTGAATTAATCGTACTTATTAGTGAATACAAATTATAAATAAAAAAAAAAATGAGTGTTTCTGATAGAAAAAAAAAAAAAAAAAAAAAACGCGTATCTTTACAAAAAAAAAATTACCATTCATATCCGATCGGTGGGTAGTTACCAATTAGCGCGTTGAATATTATAAAATTTGATAAAAATTAAAGTCTCAGGTGCGAGCGGCTGCATTTCAATATCATTATATTTTATTAATCAATAAGACTAGGATAAATAAAATAATTAATTCATTGATTGATTAATTAAGAAAAAAAATTATTATTCATTATTATTATTATAAAACTATATTAATTGTATATCGTTGCTCGCATATTCACACTTATCATCCAGCACAAGCATGTTATATTTGACTGAGAGAGAAAGTATCACATAATAAAAAAAAATAAAATAAAAAATGATAAAAAAAAATATTTGCCTAACTCTAAAGTCGTAAGCAATTTATTTAATTACTGAAATATAATTACAGTATCGACAGGTAATTTATAAAAATAAATAACGCTTACGACTTTACAGCCAGACATGTTTTATTAACAGTCAAGTGCGCGTCAGGGTACAGAGATAAAACGTTTTCTAAAGATAATTTAATGAAATATTGATTAATTAAACACTCGAGAGTGATCGCCTAATTAACCAGGTGATATATAAATATATATATATAAATATAAATATAAATAAATGGATATAGATATAAATATTTGAGCGATTATTAATCGCGTTAATAATTAAGTTGGTAATCAAAGGTGTAATCATTGTGGACTAAAATAGTTTAGATGAATTTAAAAAGGTTGGACGTTGACCAAAAAATGTGTTTAATTAAAAAAAATTGATGATGTATAAAATGGAAATGGCATTGTAGCTATTGCTAATGTAATATCAATTATTATAATAATTTTATTATTAATTAATTAATTAATTAATTAATGTTACGTATTACAATGTTAAGAAAGAAGAAGAAGAGATATGAAATATCTTAAAAAGTAACGTAGATAGCCTAGAGGTTTTTTCAAGTATGTGAATACTAATATTGTACATTGTACTCGAGTTCTTTGGTCCCGGTCTCCCTACTTGTCTTCTATTCTTTATTATCCCCTTTTAAATATACGGTGAAAACTTTTTGATTAAACTCCTCGGATAGATAAATCCTAAAGCGGTTGTAATGAGAACAAAGTAAATTTTTAACTGTGGTTAAGTGTATAAGTAATATTTGTATAGAGGACTTTTTTTTTTAATTTTTTTTTTTTTTAGGGTTTCTATTGTGATTATTGTTGAGAAGTTTAATTAATTTTTTAGAGTAGCTTCTTTGATAACTATTAACTGTATGATAACGTGCATAGTTAATGACAATCACTATCGACAAATTGACAAGTAAATCCTAAAACTGTTTAAGCTGCCACGCACTATCACTTGCCTGTTTAATTTTTTTTTTAAACGGCAATTATATTTTATTTTATTGGTTTTTTTTAATTCTGTGTAAGGAATTAATTTTAAAAATTTAATTAAAATTTTAGAATAAATTTTATGAGTAAAAAAAAATATAAAATTTTATTTAAAAAAAAATTTTTTTTTAACTAAAAATTTTAAAATTAATTTCCTTGCACAGAAAATAAATTTTTAGTAAATCTTCATAAAAAAGAAATTGCCCAAAATCGTTAAAAATATTATTTTAAAATAATTGCCGTTGGATTAAATAATTAATTTTTCTTCCTGTTGCCCTTCTTTTCTATCGCTGACAGAAATGATCTTTAAAAAATATGACCTTAAAAAAAAATTAAATTAAATTTTTATATATATAAAAAAAAAAAGAAATATTTTTACTGGTCAGTTGTCATCCTGACCTGTAATTTAAATAAAAAAAAAAAAAATATAAAATTAACTTGTAATTAATCTCGGGTGAATATTTATTAAAGATTATTAATACTGTCAGTTTAGCCATTGGATAAAAGACTAAGTAATAAAACCTACGTTGAATAAAATAATTATTGGGCCAGGAATTGCGTTGCAAATCACAATCAGCTCAGCTCCGGCAAGACTCGTTGAAAAATAAAAATTTATTCATCAAAATAAAAATAAAGAATCGCTGAAAAATAAAGAAGAAAAAAAATAATTTTTTATTTTTTAAAATGAGGATTATTGTCTGAGCGGGCGTTTTACAATTAAGCTTATGTATAAGTTTATTATTAGATTTAGTAAGTGACAAAGAATAATAAACAATCAATTAAAATAAAATAATGAAGCTATTTAATAAAAAAAAAAAAAAAAAATACATCCTGACTAATATAAAGCGTATCACTAGTGAAATATTTCAAATAAACGTACCTCTCGCAATCAAAGTGTTGGAATATATAAATAATATATAAACTTGTGTTTTAAAACATAAACATTCACGGATTTAATAAAGTAAAAAAAATATATGTATAAAAAATATGAATATATAAATAATACTGCACATATGGATTGGAAATGAAAAATAAAATAAAAAGGGACTACTGAATTATTAAAACACTGCGAAATTTAACTTGGGTGATTGCGCTTGTATTTGTAAGCCGATGAAATGATGATTATTGAAAATATTAAAAAAACGAACCGAGTGAAGGTAAACAAATAAATAAAAAGTATACTGAAATAATAAAATATATAAATAATAAATAATAATAATCAGTAACGACAAATGAAATAAAGTGATAGAAAATTCACATTAACATGATAATTTATAAATGTGAGACTGCGTTACACCATACATGTATATTATATATCAATATATATGTATATTTTTTTTTAACGATTGTAAAACATCAATAACAGGCGTACGCGTATTAAATATTTAATATACAGATAAAAGATGTATGATAATAAACACAAACTCATCTCTCCAATTGTTCTCCGCTGATCTGTATACATATTTCTATATGCATATCTTTTATATATACTTATATATGTATAGGTATATTTCATGCTCTTGCATGATTAATAATCATGTTAAAACTCTGCACGCTAGTACTATCTTGTACATACTCAATTATTAACGACTGGAAACTCGTTTAAAACTCTATTAAGCTTTGCTACCCTTTTTTATAACTTTTTTACACCCAATTTCTCTTCTGTTTGTCTTTGTAAATTATTTATTAAAAGCCCTTTTATTACATACTTTGATTTATGAGTTACTAATTGAAATGTTCATGTACGTGTACGGTTGATTGAGTATTTAAAGGGGAAATATATTGCTATGTTTGTCAGAGAATTATTTTTTTTTTTGACGGGTGAATATGCAGAATTTTTTTTTTATATTTTAATTGAAATTATGTATTGATTTTAAATGAAAAACATTAATTAATTGTAGAAAAATTAAAACTGCATATTTACATAAAATTTTATTTTTAAAAATTGCTTGAATTTTTTGCTTATAACTATTTTTAATACGCTTGTTTAATTGTTTAAATGTCTAAATATCTGATTGAATATTTATTAAATTAAAAGAAAAATCTTTGAAAATTTAAATAAAATACAAAAATTTTTTTTTGTTTTTTATAAAATAAAAAAATCAGATATTTAAAATTTACAAAAATTAAAAAAAAAACCTAAGAACTATATTCTTGTATCTGCGACTATATTTCATCTTCTTCTTCAAAACTATTATCATTAACTATAATTGTTCTATCTTTAAAAAAAAAAAGCATCAGTGTATACTTTGTATTTGTATATTCCGAACACACTGGACCTATCAACAATGAAACACCCAGACGATGTAAATAAATAAAATTTTGTTTCTTCCTCTAACCGCTATCTTCCAAAAATCGAAGAAGATATTTTGTAAAAGTAAAAATATTATAAAAGGTGCGATAAATACGCACAAGTTCGACCGAAACAATCGTTACGAATTGTGCCTGCATAAATATATATTTTATGGGATCAACGTAACACTATTAGTCAGAAAAATAAATAAAATAACTAAAGATCGCAATTGATCGTCAACAAATGTATCATACTAAAAAGTCTATATCAAATATCTAATAAATCTTATATATCTTTATTTGGTCTTACAGCACTCGGGACAACGCATGGAGTAAATACAAAACAATCAGTTTTATAAAATATAAATTGTAATTAAATTAAAAGCCAAAAGTAAGACAATCTAACTGTTATTACAGTTGATTATTATTTAAATTAAGTCGTTGTCCCGGTGTGCTTTATTTTTTAAAATCATATCTGGTGTCTGCGCTCTTACACTCTACCATTTATCTTATTATTTTTTTATTTTACTATTACTATAATTACTATTATTATTATTATAAACTCTGTACCTCTATAATCCATGTACCTATGTAGTACTGTCTCTTTACTTGTATCTGTATCAAAAAATACGCATCGTAGTTATACATATATGTATATGTAAACATATATCTATATACATAATCTACATTATTGATAATTTTTATTCTTTCCTTTCATCTTCCACTTATTTCTTCAGTCTTATCTGCATCTTTAAACTAAATGCATCAGCTGGATTTTCTAATCTTGATTTCTTAATCTAAAATTTTGGTTTTGCAATAAAACAACCGCTTCTTCTTATTCTTCTTCTTCTTCAGTCGTCAATATAAAACAAACAACATTAATAAACGTCATTATTGATCATTATCAAAAAATGACGCGGTTATTTCGTTGTTACCAAAATTTCGACACGTATTTGAGTATATGTCTACTCAAAACTTTTGTAATTTTCGAGTCAATAATTAACTCTATCAGTGATATATCTCTATTGTCATTATTAATAGCGTCATTGATAAGTATTAAATAGATAAATACAAATTTTAACGGGTGATTATAATAGAGCGTTGTATTAGAGTTATTTATCATTGCGTTTAAATATTTTATTTTTTTTTTTTGAGATAAAGTTTTGGGTAGACATTTATGATTAATATGCAAGTTACAAATTTTTTTGAAGTTAAAAATTTTCTACTTACAAAAAAAAACTATTAAAGAATTTTTCTAAAACAAAATATTTATATTTACACAGTAAAAAAATTTGCGTCAAAAAACTTAATGTTAAAAATTTTTGTGTTAAATATTTAACACTTTTGTGTGTAAATTTAACATTTATCCTTTTAAATCAATACAAAAAAGTGTTAAATATTTATTTTTTTTTTTTGAGATAAAGTTTTGGGTAGACATTTATGATTAATATGCAAGTTACAAATTTTTTTGAAGTTAAAAATTTTCTACTTACAAAAAAAAACTATTAAAGAATTTTTCTAAAACAAAATATTTATATTTACACAGTAAAAAAATTTGCGTCAAAAAACTTAATGTTAAAAATTTTTGTGTTAAATATTTAACACTTTTGTGTGTAAATTTAACATTTATCCTTTTAAATCAATACAAAAAAGTGTTAAATATTTAACATAAAAATTTTTAACACAAAATTTTTTACTGTAAATCATAACCTGCATATTAAAACTCTAATCTTTTTTAAAAATTTCAAGACTGCTAGTGTATGTTTCATCAAACTACGGCCTACTGAATATTTCTTAATTAATAAACTCAATTATTTACTATAAAAAACTCAAAATACATTTTTTTAATTATTTTTTACATAAATAATCCAAGCACGTAAACGCGTGCGCCATTGCGACGCATCAAGACAATCTTGTACGTTTATTGTAATTAATTAATTGCGTATTTATTTATTATAAATTACCAATAATTATAGCAGTAAGAGAATTTATCTATATTCTAGAGTAGCTTAGCAATAAGCTAACATAAGTTTGATGAGCATAAGATCGTTAAAAAACTATAATTAACGCACGTTAAATCGTGATTATCCGAATTCATAAAATCTCAAAGTTCCGACAGTCAATTTTAAATAATCTTAATTAATAATAAGTGATTATTAAATTAAAACTAACAAATAATTCATTGATAATTAATGATTAATGTAAAATAATTATTATTAATTAAGAATGAGGAAGGAGTATAATTAAAATGACCACGCGGTATTAATTATTTTTTTTTTTCATTCGCGCATATTAAAGTAAATATAAAAATAAAAATATATTCATTGTAATAAATAATTAAAAAATTATTGATTAATAATTGATAAATTCCTTGATTATATAGAGGAAAAAAATAATAATTATAATTATTTAAATAAACTATGAGTTGTCATGTGTAGAGAAATAATTCGATAGTGAAAGTTAAATGTTGATATATATAAATTAAATATATTTAATAATTAATTAGAGTTTGTTTATTTATTTTGAAATTATGTAGAATTTTTGACGCTCGGTCTGAGCTGTGTATTGATATTTAAAGATAAATTATTACAATTAAATTTATTTATTGATTGATAAAGAATTTAAAATAAAAGAGCGAATGTACTGATAAGTAAAATAATATAATAAAACTATGTGTTTAGATAAGTAGTTACGATAAAATAAAAAAAAAAAAAAACTGTAGGCGGGTCAATATTATTAAGTGATTATAATAATAATAATAATAATTAATAATTATTAAATTTATCGTAATGTAATATAGCAAGAGTCAAAAAATAATTGACGGTGGATATAAATAATTATTAAATTAAACAAAAAGAGTGAGTGTTTTTTAGCGTTTAAATCTTATGATTTAGACGTGTATAAATTTATTTAATAAAAACTGTTAAGACATAAGTTGAAAGTGAATTATAATTATAATAATAATAAATATATAAATAATAATAATAATTATTCATTTTAAAAATCGTCACGCGATTTAAAATCGTTTTGTTCGCATTTACAATTTTAAATAAAAAATATACCGCCCAAATTATTATTGTAAAAAAGTAACGCGTAGAAATTATTAGAGGAATAAAAATAGATTTTTGAAAATTGGGTTCAAATTTTATTAATAATTTTTTTATTATTTTTAAAAATATTTTTTTTAAAAGTTACTTGAGATTTTTTATAAAGAAATTTAAAAATACTTGACCATAAAAAATTTTTTTTCAACTCCTTATACATAAACAGATATATAGAGCGTGAAAAATTTTGAATTTAATAATAAAGCGTGATAATTACCACGATTAATTAGCCTCAATTGTTAGACCGTAATTATCAACTAAACAATTATAGTATTAATATAAATATTAAATAAAAAAAAATATATAAATAAAATTAATTCAGTATTAAACGAGTGAGAGATCTTAGACATGAGGCCATCAAAAAACAGATATTATTAATCTATTACTAATATCAGTGTGTAATAATTAGTAGATCAATTCCTTGATATGATATATGTGAGAGTAAATACACATAACACGTGCATATATAATTGATAATTACTATAATATTAATACAACACTTAAAAATGCGGTAAGTCAATAGAATGAGTCGACAGTTGAACAAAATAGTTATTAAGAGTTAAGTAATACAATATATAATGGACCGGTCAACAGCAAACTGACCATTGACGTGGAACCCGGTTGGAAAATATGCGAGTATTAATTTGACGTTGATTTTTTTTATATTTCATCAATCACTCAGTACAATTTAAAAAAATAAATTTTTTGATATTTTTTCCACTTCAGAATTTTTTATTATTTGTAGGATTAAATTGCGACAATGTTTACGTTTTGGTTGTTATGATAGATTACATTATACTGCATAACACTAAAAATCATTAGCTGACAGTTATTTTATTTTCGTAACAGCTTAACTGTCAACGTCATGCAATGGCCTCGCTATGATAGATCACCGCTCGTTTTCTAATGGGATATTTTTTTAGATATAAACAAAATGAATAAAAAAAAAAAGGTAAATAAAAAGAAAGATATATAAAAAAGAACTAAACACGTTTACTAGATATAAAGCAATACATTTATCTATTTGTCACCAAGCTAATGTCATGCTCGGATTTCAATGCATTCCACAAACTTTCATTGATCGATTCAGTACTTTTATTAATTATTTAATATTCATTGGATTGAGTTTAATTAAGTTGGACTGGATTGCAGTGCATTAATTCGTTGAATTTTTTCTGGTAATATTATTATTCAAATTAATAAAAATTGCGATTGTCTATTGTATTGTATTGTAACAAATGATATAAATTTTTTATTATTCCAGATTTTCTTTTATTGCTCAATCTTAAGTTATTTTGTAAAAAGAATAAAAAATGAAAATTAATTATTAAATCTAGATACAAGGAATCATTTTTTTATTTGATTAATCTTCCTGAAATTTATAAAATTTTAAGCGTAAGTAAATAATTGTTTTATTATTTTTATTGATTTTTATTGCTTCAAATTTTTTAATAATTTGAATCACATGCTCAAAAGTTACAATATAATTTTATATAATAATAATAAGAATAATAATTAATATCCCGGTCAGAAGTAGTAGTAAGATGGAACATACTGAAGATGATTGTAATAAACAGGGTACCCGATTGGTGAGTACCTGACAAGAGGCGTACGGTAGAATTGTACATGACTCGCATCGCTAGTTTTCAATTGCAGCTTTTCATTTCCTGAAAAAGTCAACGGTGTTATTCAATATTCTTTTATTATAACTTAAGTTAATATTAATGTAAGAGTCGGAGAATTTAGATTAGAGCATTAGTCTTCTTCGAAACTCGTGCAGAGCCTTGGACTTAACGAATGTGAAAGGAAAAGGGCCTGATCCATTCACACCAACGCGAACAATGTTGTATTAACATGCTTCATGTAAACATCCATAAATATATTTATATTTATTGTTATAGTTATCTAAAGTTTACCTTTTGCGTTACCTTGATCCGCGGAGGGTGCGCTCCCATAGAAATTTCCAGCTCCAGATCCAGATCCGATCAGCTCAATCCGGTTCTGGAGATTCAAATTGTTCTTTGGCAGCACGAACGACGTCGACACTACCGGGATTTTTGGGTCCTCTTTTTTGGCTTCCGAAATGTTTTCCTGAAAAATCATTCAATTAATGATCTATAAATTTTAAAGTTAAAAATTGTAATTTGATATTTGTCAGATGTTTCCTGAAGCTTTGTGGTAAAACCATGAATTAAAAAAATTAAGTATTGATTCCTTCATTTATTAAAAAAAAATTTTTATTAATATTTTCATGATAAAATTAAAGAAAATTTTGAAATTTTAATTGACAGTCTTTAATTTGATCATTTAGATATAGTAAAGAGCTATTTTCAATGAATAACAATAATATTTTTAGTAATCTGAAATGTGTTTCTGGAGTTAATTAGAAATTTTTTGATGATTACTAAAATTTTTTGGTATTTTTAAGAACTTTTTTAATCATTCTTAGAATTAATTGACAATTTTTTTAATTTTTTGGTAATCTCAAACATTTCTCTTTTTATTCAATACTAACATATTTAATTTAATAATTATAACTATAACTTTTTAAACTATTACTTTTCAAGTTATAGTACCAGTCCAAAAATTTATAATAATAGTAATCTAAGTTGATTAATCATACAGTTGAAATGTCTCAAATTAAAAAAATTTTCTTACCGTTCATAACAAAAGCGGTAATTATTTACAAGTGGAGTCAACCCTATTTTGGGCCATAACTAGGTGAAAAATTTTAATTTTCAAAGCTTTTTTATTCTGCTTGTTTCTACGGCGCATTTATTATAAAAAATGTCGTGAAAGGAAAAAATAAAGATTTCGATAGGTTTTTTTGCCTTTAAAAGTAAGAAAAAATTTTGGATCTCATGTTTTTGGATAAAATTTCTATTTTATCTTTTTTTTGATATATTTTTTTTTTGAAAAGTACATAAAAAAAAATGACACTAAAGTTAGCAGACGTTTAAAAATTTTTAATTTTTTCTATTAATTAAATTACAACTAAAAAGGTATTTCTAAAAAATTACACTTATAGTTTTTCAAGTTTTTTACATGTGAATTTTTTTTTTTTAATTGTTCAATTGAAATTATTTCAATAAAAAATTTCTATAAATTTTTAAATGTCGGCTAACTTCATTTTCATAAAAAAAAAAAAACAAAAAATTTAAAAGAAAAAATTGATCAAAAAAAAAAATTTAATATGGGCTAGTATGAGTTGACCCTACTTGTAAATAATAACCACAAAAGCTACTAATTTTTCACAATTTTTGCTACTCAAAATATCATTTCAACTTCACTCAAATTTAAAATCAATCATTCCAAAAAACAAAAAAAAACTTATACCTTCAATTTGGCCATCATCAACGACTCTTTCTTCTCTTCCTTTTCACTTTTCTTTTCCTCCTTAATTTCATCTTTCTTGTTTTCCTTTTCAATAATTTTGTCTTGATTCTCGCCAGTACTTTGATCGGGCATCAGACTTCCAGCAGCGATTAAATTTTTCTTGGCCTCCTCGTAAGCCCTGAAGTGTTCGATCCTGGCAGCCTGGACCTCGGGAGTCTCCTCGACAGGCCTGGGGGCCACGGGGAGATTGCTGGCCTCAATCCTGAAGCCATTTTCCCCGTCAGCGGTGTACTTGGCGGTCTGAATAACTCCGGAGCCGTCAACGTAGCTGAAGGCCCCTCGGGTTGATCCGTCCGCTGCTCCAACTTCAGATCTCGCGGAGCCTGGGGCGCTGTACCCAAAGCTGTACTGGCCCAAACTGTCCTGGTACTCCAACAAGACCTCGGGGGACTTGGCAAGCCCACCTGATACCAAACACAAAGCTATTAGATACACAAACATTGTCAGAAATGCGTCTTATCTTATACACTTAAATGTCGGGTGTCTTTCACTCGAGTGCCCTCGAACTTGATATCCGAGGGTTTATATACCCTCAGCTTCTTTGTCCGCTTATTATTCTTATTTTTTCTTCCTCGTACTTATATTTTTATATTCAGCAAATGATTAACTCCAGAACAGGTTGTTTATCGCAAGGCCGAGCATTGTCTACACTCGGGTTCGATTTTTTAAATTTAAGGACAAACGGCCACCACCGCCAAGGTTGAAAAATCAAGATAAAGGGAAAAAAAATTTTATTTATGTTCGTGTAATTTTATTTATTTTTAAGCTACAATTAAAAGCAACATTTATTATATTATTTTTAATTGGTAATTTAAGTTTAAGTGATTATTTTACACTAAGAAAAATTTATCATTAATGGACGGTTAATTATAGAAGTGTTTTATTTAAAATTATTAATTATTTATTTTAAAAAATTTTTTTAATTTATAATTTATCAAAAATTTATTTATAGAAAAAATTTTAAATCAAAAATTTAATAAAAAAAATTTCATAGTCTAAAATTCAATAGATGATTCTTTAAAATTAATTAATTAAAAAAAAATTTAATTAATTTAATAATTAAAAAAATTAATAATCAATTAATTAATTAATTTAAAAAAAATTTTTGAATTTGAAATTTAAAAGAAAAATTTTTCAATAAAAAATAAAACTTTAAATTTAAAATTTAATTAAAATTTTAACCGCAATTATTTCACATAAGATTACGTAAAATATCAGTAAAAAATTTCACTCCTATAATTTTTGACATCGATGTTGTTCAATTACCCACAAAGTACAAGCAATAATAATAATCCTCAATACAAAACAGTGTTGTAAGCTAAAATCGGATTTGGCCGTGCAATTGCAACAAAATAAGTACCAGCATTACTCCTTGCAGCCTCTCGTGCCAAGTTGACCTTCTGATTGATGTAAGCCGCGGCGTGTTTTGCTTTTGCGACGGTAACGTCTTGTGTGTCAATAACCCGGCCATCTGGACCGATGGGAGCTCCAGGGTAGGTGGGTACGTTATTAACCTGGTGTCCGTGTACACTTGCCGTGAAAGCGCGAGTAGAGTCTTCGCTCGCGGGAACTGACACTCCCTCAGGCTCCTTGGGGCTTTCTGGTGTTGATGATACCAATGGATCTCTGTTATTGTTATTGCTGTTGATGTTGTTACTGTGAGATCTCTGATGATGATTAGGCTCTTGTAAATACAGAGACTGGGCAGATGTGACACTTAGACAACCCACCAAAAGTATTAACAGACTAAACTTGCGGATCATACTCGAATTGTTGCGAGATATTCTACTATTTTGCTTATTCTTAGTGTTTAGTACTATTGAGCGATTGCTTATTGTCCACGAGCTTTATATAGGAAGAGGCTTGTTTGTTATTCAGCTAATTTTTTTTACTTTTTTAATCGTAAGTTGATACAATACTCGGGTATTAAATTATTTTATATTATTTTAAAACGGTTAGATTTCCTGATCCGTTTACTCAAGGCTATTACTCAAGTTACGAATTTTAAAATAGATGATTAATTTATTTTTATTTATAAAAATATGAATTATTATTTTTTTTTTACAGTAACGACAAAAATAATAATAATTAAAAAAATTTTTTTTTTTAAAATGATGACAATTTTTTAAATAGGTAAATTTTACCGACTGTAAAATAAAAAAGTTTGGAAAATCCAAAAGTGCACGCCTTATTATCTAATTTTTCGCAATGAAATTGATTAAAATAAAATATATAAAGCAAAATAATAAAAAACAGAAAACCATGGTTTAGTAGCGCCATGATTCTAAGGTGAGGAAAAAAAACTATAATAAAATGTATAGATAGATGTACAAAAAAATACACAGTAATAATTGTTATTGAAATGACACTGAAGTTAGCAGACGTCTAAAAATTTTTGATTTTTTTTTTTTTTTTTAATTAAATTACAACTAAAAAGATATTTATAAAAAATTGCACTCATAGTTTTTCAAGTTTTTAACGTGTGATATATTTTTTTTTAATTGTTTAATTGAAATTTTTTCGATAAAAAATTTCTAAAAATTTTGAAATGTCAGCTAACTTCGTTTTCATTTGTTGAAATAGGTGAGGAAAAAAAACTATAATAAAATGTATAGATAGATGTAACAAAAAATACACAGTAATAATTGTTATTGAAATGACACTGTAAGTTAGCAGTACGTACTTAAAATTTTTGTAGTTTTTTTTTTTTTTTAATAAATTACAACTAAAAAGATATTTATAAAAAATTGCACTCATAGTTTTTCAAGTTTTTAACGTGTGATATATTTTTTTTTAATTGTTTAATTGAAATTTTTTCGATAAAAAATTTCTAAAAATTTTGAAATGTCAGCTAACTTCGTTTTCATTTGTTGAAATATATTTTACGCGTCTGACAAATTATTTGACTTGATATTAGTACACTCAGATTAACCTGTAAGTGCGATATAAATAAAAAAATAAATATACAAACTACACTTCGCTTATGAGGCGTGCAATAAATTTAAGCAATAAGTACTAATGAAAAATAAATTGATATAATTAAATTGAATCAAATATAGAATGTGATAGTTTGTTGAAATTTTGTTGAACTTGTTTTAATCGTAAGTGCTTTTAAATCACCAGATAATTAGCACGATTGCAGGCGGAGTTGCACCCATTGACCGGATTTAAATAAAACAAATAAAAATATTAAATATTCCGATATCCATTTACGGATGCGGGATGCTGGAAATTTATCAAGGGCAATCTTTGTATATTGTGTTTATTTTATATTCGATTCCGAGGTATATATAGAGAATACAGAGAGTACACATAATGCCTGCGGGTAAAAAATTTTCAATGACAGTATCAGGTTTGTTGAACAGGGCGTGGTGATGGTATTTGAGTTAATTTTCATCCGATCTGTTGTCTGGAGGATTATATTATAGTCCAGTAGTATATAAAGAGCTGGATGTCAAACATTTGGGAACAGTTGTCTTAGCGAGTACTGAGAATCTTCAGCAGCGCTTAAGAAAACCTTTATATTTATTAATCATGAACAAAATTGTAAGATTTTATTTTTTTATTATTATTATCATTTTTTAATGACTTATTTTTATTAAAAATTTTACAAATAAATTTTTCCAGATTTTAATTGTCTCATTAATCGGAGCCGCAGTGGCAAAGCCCTCGGCTTTATTCCTGAGCCCTGCATTGGTCGAACTAAGACCTGGTGCGCAAATCGGCCTCGATGGCAAGGTGGTGGACACTCCGGAAGTCGCATTTGCAAAAGCAGAACACGCAGCAGCGCATTTGAACGAAAGATTGAACCACGTTTCTGCTCAAAGTCCTGTTGCAGTTCCAGTAGCAAAAATCGACGTGTCTGGAGGAGCTCCTGTCGGAGTAGACGGACGCGTCGTTGACACCCCCGAAGTAGCGTTGGCAAAGGCAGAACACGCTGCTGCTCACTTAAATGAACAATTGGAATCCCACAGCGCCGATTCAAACATCTTGACCTACAAGCTCGCGAAACTCCAACCTGGAGCACCAATTGGGCTCGATGGCCGCGTTCTCGAAACTCCTGAAGTAGCTCTCGCGAGGGCTGAGCACGCTGCTGCTCATATCAATGAAAGACTCAACCACGCTGCCAAGGAAGCTATCATTCCTACTTACTCTTACTCTTATATTGCTCCGAGTCCTGTTGTTCATTACTATGTTTGAAATTAATCATTATTAAATTAACGTAACTTAAATGTTGCTCTGTACAATTTACTGTCAATAAAAAAAATTAATTTTCAATTATTATTATTTATTATTAAAAATTTTATTTCCTCTGTTTGGAGTTGTGAAACTTAGATAGAATTGTGGCAAAAAAATATGAGCGATATTTTATTCAACGCAGAATTTAATTTTGAAAAAAAAAAAAAGATTTTTTTTATTTTTTTGTAGATCAAAATTTCAATTTTTTATTAAAAATAAATACAAACAAAAAAAAATTTTATAACTTCAGTTAAATTTGAAAAAATGCAATTTTTATCTAATCTTGAGGCTTTGGCGTTCAAATTGTTTATTTTTGAAAATTTTCAACTAAAAATTATTTATTTATTTTTTTTTACTACCCACATTAATCGTAGAATTTATATTTATGCACGTCTTTAAGGCTCAATTTATTCAAATTTAAATATTTTATAATATTAAAAAGCTAAAATTTCATTTTTTCTTTTGTAGTTCATAAATAAGTTTATGACATTGAAGTTAGCAGTTACTTAACCATTTTTCAATTTTTTCTAACAATTGGATTTTTTTCAAAAAATTATTTTAAAAAGATTGCATTTTTTATTTTTCTAAATTTCTACATGTCAATTTTTTTGTCAATTCTTAAAATTATCAAATATCTGCTAAATTAATTTTCATAAATATGATAATTGCACAATTAATTTCGCTTGATCATTATTTATCAATAAGACGAATCCAATTGCAATTTTACTAATTTATAAAACGTAAAAAATGTAATTTTTTCCTTTTTTCATAAAATTTAAAATTATTCAAAAATTGAATTTTCTTTATTAAATTAAAAGAGTAAATAAAAATTTTCGCTAAAATAAAGATTAATTATTCTTAAAATTATAAATACAAGTATAAGTATTTTCATTTTTGACAAAAATTCAAAAAAAAATATTTTTAAAAATCGATTTTATTATTCTTCTGTCATATTGATTTATCCAACAAACTGAACATTATTAAAGATCTATTAAAACATTTAAATTTAAAGTATATTATTCAGGTATAACATTTTAAAAATGCAACTCGATCGATCAGCTCGGAATTTAAAAGCGGCTTTGTTCATTAAAGCCCTCATAACCATAACTTTCTCGAAAATAATAATTATGCAATGTTTTCATATTACAATAATTCAATCTCACAATCCGATTAAGAAATTATAAAAATATTCTATAACAGTTTATAGACAAGATATTTCTTTAATAAAAACAGACAATTACTCTTACAGTCTACAATACGAAACAAAAATAAACATTTTAATGAAAAAAAAAAACTTTATTAATTAGAAAAAAATTTTTTATTCATTATCAATAAATATTCACTCACGAAAAATAAATGACAGCGAGTAACAATCAATTACTGTAATAAAACAAGCAATTATCGAGATTTAATGAAACGAAAAAATAATGAATAAATTAAAGCATTAAATTTAATAAGCTCGTTAAATAAATGCCCGTAAAAACAAACCAGTGATTTAAAAGTAATAAAATAAAACAATGATACGGTATGTGTTTATATTATGAAGTAAATAATTGAACAAAATAATGAAATATTAATATGAAATAAAATAGTGGGAGTAAAACTCACATAACAGCAGTCATTTGATGAAGGATACTTATATTAGTGATTATAAGTATGATAGTGATTTAAAATCTAATACTCAAGGCCGTGACAACGGATCTATTGTGCGACCTAATTGACTCGGCCTGAGTATGGTGCAAGCAGTAGCCACGGCTCTCATACTCCCGTAGTGTCATGATCCATTTGTCAAGCACCGGTACTCATACGGCAGCAGCAACAGCAGGTCATCGAGAGATTATCAGTCGATTCTATCGCCGACTAGACTACGCTGTTATTTCACTCCCACCCACTGCATTTTTATCCTATTCCTATCCCTATACCTGGTCTAGAGCCATGTCACGTTCCTCTACTCTGACTATGACGGGACAAGATCAAATATGTTGCGACATCGGTATCACTTTCTTGTCTTCGACTCAACAAACACTAGTTATCTCAGCCAATTCTATTAATTTTTCCGCTGAAATTCCTAATGTAATTGTAACTAATTTTTTTTTCATTGGTCAATTTATTTTGAAGATTAATTCCTGATTGATCAACTTTAAAAAATTTTTTGAATTATTTTACGGTATTCAACATTTGAAATATTAATTATCTTTGTACGAAAGTGATTAGTACACTGATAGAAGGATTTCTTAGCATTTAAGAAGATTTTTTTGTATGTAAGAAATCATTTGGCGCGCAGTAGCCTATCGGATCCGGCCCTTGCTTACCAAAGCATTGGACCGGGTTCGAGTCCGGCGTACACCAATGTATATTTTCTCAATATTTAAGTGTATTATACTGCTCAGCCCAAGAAATAAAACGAGTTCCAATCTCAAAAGTTTACCCCCTACCGTAGTCGCTCATGACCTTAGTAGTTTATGCGACTTTAAACAAATTAAGAAAAAAAAAAAAAAAAAGAAATCATTTCTTAAACATTATTTCTTAGTATTTAAGGAATATTTCTTAAATACTAAGAAATAATTTTTAAATACTAAGAAATGATGTTTAAAAAATGATTCCTTAAATACATAGAAATCTTCTTAAATAAATAAGAAATTCTTACTATCAGGTGTATAATAAAAGTACTGTTATGTAATTTTTTCTTAATTATCTTTGTACGAAAGTGATTAGTACACTGATAGAAGGATTTCTTAGCAATTTTAAGAAGTATTTTTTTTGTATGTAAGAAATCATTTGGCGCGCAGTAGCCTATCGGATCCCGGCCCTTGCTTACCAAAGCAGTTGGACCGGGTTCGAGTCCGGCGTACACCAATGTATATTTTCTCAATATTTAAGTGTATTATACTGCTCAGCCCAAGAAATAAAACGAGTTCCAATCTCAAAACGTTTACCCCCTACCGTAGTCGCTCATGACCTTAGTAGTTTATGACGACTTTAAAACAAAATTAAAGTAAAAAAAAAAAAAAAAAAGAAATCATTTCTTAAACATTATTTCTTAGTATTTAAGGAATATTTCTTAAATACTAAGAAATAATTTTTAAATACTAAGAAATGATGTTTAAAAAATGATTCCTTAAATACATAGAAATCTTCTTAAATAATAAGAAATTCTTCTATCAGGTGTATAATAAAAGTACTGTTATGTAATTTTTTCTAAATCAATGTTTACGTTTGTAAAATTATCTCTTTACAAGAAATTTTTCTTCTGTAATTAGTAAATTTGATTTTTTATTAAATTAGAAAATTAATCAAACTTTTTGAATATAATATATTTTTATATTAATTATGTCTCTTTTTATTTTATTCAATTATTTTTTTATTTCTTAAATTACCAATAAAATTTTTGTAATTTAAATTTTATAAAAAGTTTATTTTTTAACTCTTTAAATTATTAATTAATTTATATTATTAAAAGTAAAATTAAAAAAAATTTAAAAAGTTAATCATTTATAAAATATGTAGATAAAAAATACTTTTTTAGCAGTACATACTTTAAATTATGTTGATTTATAATTATTTAATTGGAACATTAATTTTTTATATGAAAATTTGTCTTCTAATTGCCATAAAAATTGAAATTTCTTCACAAAAAAAAAAAGTGATTACATTAAAAAAATGTATAAAGTTCTCAGGTAAAACATTATTTATCAATTTCAATTATTATTTATTGATTAATTTATTAGAATAATTCAAAATAAGACATAAATTGCTCGAGTAAAAAATGATCACGATCCCCATAAATATAAAAATAAAAATAAAGCACCAAAGGACACGAGATAAAAGATGACCAATGGCATTGCCCGACCGAGGGTTTCTTCTTTCAAATGTCAAGGTCGTGATACCGATCCTTGAGTAATGACAAAAGCGGTGTCGAGTGAACGGGTGTGGCCATCAGATCGCCACTGTCTTATCTCTCTTGTTAATACTTTATTATTATTATTATTATTATTATCATTATACTATACACAGAGAGATAGATAGATATCTGAGCAAGTACTCGTGCGCGATCTTGGTCGCGGGACCTAGTCACTTACACCAGTTGTAAGTGCCCTGCTCCTTTTCACCTTCGTCATCGTATATCGTATCGCCTTGGAGGTTGAAGCCGCTATAGAGTGCCAAGGGGGAGCTGCACACCGCCTCTTGCCTCCTATCTTCGTAGCGGGGAGAAAGACTCACCAGAGAGAACTATATAAGTCGATGCCATACGTTCACCAGGAAGACTAACACCACGCAGCTTTCAGCGTGAGGACAGCGAGTACTGGAGCTCCAGCAGCGCTTATATTTTTTCATTTATTAATTACGTTTATTATTTTTATATAAATCATCATGAACAAATTTTTGGTATGTTCAAAATTTTTTTTTATTAACAAAAAATTAATAATTAATTTAATGTTTTTTTTTTTTTTATTTTTTTTAAAATAAATTTAATAAAAATTGTAATTAAATAAATTAATCTAATTGTGTAATTTAATTAAAGATTGTCCTATCAATGGCGCTAGCCAGCCAAGCGGCTTACCAAGAATTCGGGCCTCAAAAATTCGGCCCCCAAGATTACGGACTAGGACATCAAGAATACGCGCATCAGCCTCAACCGATCCACAACCAGCGCTTCGCTCCTCCAGCACCAGTCGGACACGACGGTAATGTGATCGATACCCCGGAAGTCGCCCAAGCTAAGGCCGCACATTTCGAAGAATTCGCGAAAGCTAAGGCCCGCGCTGCTGCCTCCCAGGAAAAGGAACCCTTGGACTCTCACCCTCATTACCAGCAATACGAATCACCCGCTCCAGTCCACCGCGCTCCAGCTCCTGTCCACTACGCTCCAGCTCCAGCTCCAGTCCACTCCGCACCAGCTCCTCTTCCCAGCTACAGATTGGCCTCCTCGCATTACCCGGTCTCAGAGCCCCACTACCACAATGCTGAGCCGCACTTCAACCCAGAACCCGCGAGCTACAACCACCAGCCGGCTCCTCACCATTTTGCGGGTCCTGTCGCACCCAAGGCTCACTTCCAGCCTGCTCCTTTGGCTAAAGACGGAACTGTCATCGACACTCCCGAGGTAGCTGCTCTGAAGGCCGCTAGGTTAGCTGAACTCGCTGATGCTGAAGCCAGAGCTGCTAAATACGCTGGAGATAATTATGATGAGCAAGGTTTGTTTTTTCTTTTTTTTTTTTTTATAAAATTAGAAATTAGAAAATTTTTTATAAAATTGTAAATTTTTTTAGGATTCAACGCTGGACATGCAGGACACGGAGCACCGGCTCAGGTTCAATACAACTCAGCTTACCCCGCGCAGCCAGCTTACTCTCCCTACGGAAAAGTTGGATACCAGCAGGCTCCGTCTTACAACTCGAAATTATATCAATCTCAACAGCTCATAGGATCTTACTAAAATGGACTATCTAAATTTATGTTGTTAAGTAATACTCTCGCCGTGTACATAATTTAGGCCAATAAATTTGTCTTTTTCTACAGTATAATCATTTAGTTTATTTGTTTTTATTTAATTAATTACTCCCCGGCTGAAAAAATTAAGTTGGTTTGAAAAAAAAAATTTTCAAGAAAAGTTTTGGAAAAGTTTGATTATTTTGAATCAAATAAAATTCTTCAATCAAATGAAATTTTTTAATTTGATTCATTTAAAATAATTTAATTTTTATTTAACAAGATTTTATCGGTTGAACCAAATTAATTTTTTTATCAATGCACGAAATGTATAATAGGAATTAAAATCATAAAACATTTAAGGAAATAGTAAGTATTCAATTATCGAGCTAAATTAATTTGTTTTCTATAAATTACTTGTATATTAAATAACAATTTAAAAAATATTAATTAAATGTGACAAATATTAAAGAGCTAGTACTTTATACATTCCTAATTAAAAGAATAAATTTTTTTTAGTAAGGGTAATTTATTATGATATTGAAATAAACAAAAATTTGAGTTGTTTTAAAATCTTTTTTATAATTAATTGTAAAGAAAATTTCTAAAAAATACCACAAGAAAAAATTTGAAAAGAAACTAAGAATTTAAGTTTTTTATTTTCTTAGTAATAATTTATTTTTTTAATTAAACCAAAAATAGCCAAATGGTAATTTCAATATCATGAATCATAATTTAGTTAGTGACTTAATTTTCTATCTAAATTATAATTTGATTCCAAAAATTATTTAAAAATAGTCTTACATTTTTTTAATAAAAAAGTTACAATTTCATAAAAAATTATCTTATTCATTAAGTTCTTCGCGTGTATTCAAAACAGTTTAATTTTTCAATTAATCAAATATCAATTACAATAATAAAATTGTCCAAATAAATAAACATTATTTTCCTGAAAAAAAATATAATTTCCCCCGGATTGTCCTAAAAAGAAAAAAATGATTTCTATTTAAAAAAATATCAATAGAAGTTGTTGGTAACATGACCTACTTGTCTAAATAGTTACACATACCAATAAAAAAGGCAAAATAGTAAAATTATTCAGAAGCATGACCGAGTTAATTTTTCAACTCATTCAACCAAAAACACTTGAGTAATATTTATTTTCATCATAATAACAATTATTATTACTATTTATATTTATATTTGGTAACACGAATAATTAAAAAAAAATATTTTACTGCAAAAAGTAAAGTATGTGGATGGATATTCATATTGCGTAGACATTAAATAAATGCAAATATAAAAAAAATTAATACTTATAAATTTATATACAAGTTTAGTACAAAAAAAGAAAGTAAAGTATTGCCTTAAAGTACTGTTGCGGTCTAGCTGTGAACAATAATGTTAACTCTAGCATGCCAATAATAACGTAACAATTATTCAATAAATATTTTTTTTTCACAACTCACTTATTAATGCACACTATTTATTATTTATTTATTTATTGTCTAGTTTAAATAAACATAGCTTACAGTTTAAGTATATTATTGAAATAAAAGTGAATCGTTAAATATTTAATGAGCCATTGTTGTTTTTTTTTTTAATAATTCAATCAAGAATTACCGTGGAGTTTTGCACCGAAAATAAAAACTATGATTCACTGTTAAATTCCCAGATTAGCGATAATAACAAAACAGAACACGAGAAGAAGAGATCATACAATCATACGTAGGAAGATAGAGAATTGGCGATTGCGACATAGGTCACGGTGAGGACGTGAGAAGGTACGCCGGCACTCAACCGTACAGAACTTAAATGTATATTACTAACTTGAGTTTCTGTACAGAATAGAGTCTAAACTATGAAAGAGTTTAAGAGCAACATTAAACAACACAACTTAACTCGAGACTAAGTTTAAGGCTCAAGACGGTGCGCTACAAAACTAGAAACTATAATAGAGGCCAGATGCATTACATATATACATATTGCACATATATAGGTACTGTGAACTAACAGATGGAGGATCATGATTTGTTGAGTTGTTTAAACTCCGCTCATTTAAGTCTGGGTAAAATAATAAAAGGTCAGGACCCTCTGCCTCTAACAAATATAATACTAACTTGGATATTATTCTTCTTTTTGCATTTACTGAATTTTAATTACAAGAAATTATTTTTTTATTTTTTATAATGGATTTTTTAGGTTTGATTCAATATCATTGGAAAGGTTCTGGTCTTGGTCTAAATTTGCAGCTTTTCAAGGTTTCACAAAATTTTCGGTGATAGTTAATTTATTATAGGTTTTCAAAGTAGTTATAAATAGATTAAAATTTCAAGCTAGATAAAATGTGTTTATTTATTTTGTTCCATACATGTTAATTTAATTATATGCCAAATATTAATTCATATAATTAAGAAAATAAGCAAAATTTTCTAACAAGCATATTTTTACTACAAATGAGTTTATATATTGAAATTTAGTACCATCGAAAAAGTCGTAACCTGAATTTATGTCTTTTCACAGTGTGATATTGTTCGGCAATACACAGAAAAAAAAATTTCTTGAATCAAGTATATAATTTTAAAGAATTTAATATTCTTGATTTGAGTATAAAAATTCTTGATTTAAGGGAATTTTTTTTTGATTTAAAGAAATTTTACTTAATTCAAGAATTTTTCGTCTTGATTCAAGACAATTACCCTCTTCAAAATTATATTCTTGGTTCAAGAATTTTTCTCTTGAATCAAGTTAATTTTTTTTTCTGTGTAGTCAATTTATAATCTAAATAATTAAGAAAATAAAAAAAATTTTGTGACGGGCATATTTTTATTTTAAAAGTAATTTTTATAGTTAAATTTTGTATTATTAGAAAGTTTTTGACGTGAATTTGTGTCTTTTCACGATTTTATTTATTTTTTGTAAGAGTCAATTTTTTATGTAAAATTATTGGATAAGTTTTGAATAGTTTGTTCGATAAATTTATTCTGTAAAATTTTCTTTTATCTTATTGATTATTGATCCTGCAATAGCAATATTATTTTTAAAATTGCTTAAAAAGAACCCAAATTATATATATTTTTATCAAAAAATCATTGTCAAAATTTTTATCCCCAATTTTTAACTATCGGCCGTCATGCTCACTTTAGGTTGCAAGTTAATAATTAAAGTATTTATAAATTTAATGTCTTAAAAATTTCCAAACTTAATGAGCCATATAAAGTCATAAAATTCAAAAGTACAGCTTCCGTAATTAAAACCAGCATTACTTACTTAAATTACAAACATTTTATGCGACTAGATTGTAAATAGTAAGCAAAATGCGACAAGTGCAACTAAAAATCGAACCAAAAAATAAAAATAAGAACCAATAAGTCGTTATTAATTTTCTCCGCGTCAATCTGTGACTGTAATGACCTGTTCATTTTATGCAATGTAATGTAATAATAATTAAAAAAGCCATGGTGTGTACACATAAATCATATATACTCAATATATTAATTAAAATGTTATTGCATACGCAATCGTATCACTATCCACATTCACTGTTAACGTTATCACGCAGGAAAAAGCATGAATTTTTAAAAGCGCATGAGTACTAATGAGCACTGACGTGATCGCAATGTCTATGCACGTGAAAAATAACCAGTTAAAGGTAATTAAAGTAGACGAGTAATTAGAGGTGAGTATTGATGGGGGTGCGCCAGTAATCCATACATGGGTGACCATCAGCCAGTGACCACTGACAAGACGATATAAAAGCATCGCGAATGCAATTGTTAGTGCATTCTCACTCCACGGTTCACTATTACTGTTTGTTTGTTTAATTAGTTATTTATATTTTTATTATTCAACTAACTTTAACCATGCGTTTGCTCGTAAGTGTTGAAAATCATTCGAAATTTATCAATTTAAAAATTTAGTTATTGATAATTAATAATAAACTAGCAACCTTGCAGTCACTATGTGACTGCTGTGACTTGTGAACTATAAATACATAAAATTTTGCTTTATTAAATAATTGCTTTTGTTAAATTGTACTATAATTTTTTAACTATTGACGTTTTTAAAGATATAAGCTCATCCTGATGTTACACTCATCAAGAGCTTTCATTTGAGTACCCACATGTATTTTGATATATTTTTCATATATACATATATATAATATATATAAATATATGAAAAATTGATGTAGGTACTTAAATGAAAGGTCTTGATGAGTGTAACATCAAGATGAGCTTATATGTTTAAAAATATCAATATTTCACAAGATATTTGTTAAAATGCCTTGTATTTTCTTAACTATTGACGATTTTAAAGATATAAGCTCATCCTGATGTTATGCTCATCAAAAGTATATTTTTCATATATACATATATGTACATATATATAATATATATAAATATATGAAAAATTGATGTAGGTACTTAAATGAAAGGTCTTGATGAGTGTAACATCAAGATGAGCTTATATGTTTAAAAATATCAATATTTCACAAGATATTTGTTAAAATGCCTTGTATTTTCTTAACTATTGACGATTTTAAAGATATAAGCTCATCCTGATGTTATGCTCATCAAAAGCTTTCATTTGAGTACCTACATGCATTTTGATATATTTTTCATATATACATATATATAATATATAGAAATATATAAAATATATGAAAAATTGATGTGGGTATTTAGATAAAAAGTCTTGATGAGTGTAACATCGGGGTGAGCTTATATATCTTCAAAAATGTCAATAGTTGACAAGATACAATGTCATTTCTTAACTATTGACGATTTTAAAGATTTAAGCTCATCCCGATGTTACACTCATCAAGAGCTTTCATTTGAGTACCCACATGCATTTTCATATATTTTTCATATATATAATATATATGAATATATGAAAAATTGATGTGGGTACTCAAATGAAAGGTCTTGATGAGTGTAACATCGGGATGAGCTTATATCTTTAAAAATGTTAACAGTTCACAAGATACAAAGTCATTTCTTAACTATATATCGAGAGATAGAGCATTTTCAAGTGCAGCCTAAATACTTATCATTATAAATTGACTATTGGTGCAAATTATATGAAACCTTGAAAAGGCACAACTCCAGGTCAAGACTTTTCCAACGATACTAAATTTAACCATAAAAACCCATTTTATCATATAAATACACTGGTCACAAAATTTTGCTTATTCTTTTAATAATATAGATAATTTATAATTAATTTTTGATTTTTCTAGGCGGTGATATTCGCATTTATCGTTGAAGTAACGCTCGCGAAAGCGACCTACGATTTAGGACCCACTTATCACGGCCCTCCAGCCCCACTGTCAAAAGACGGAAAAGTGGTTGACACCCCGGAGGTCGCTCACGCGAAAGCAGCCCATTTCGCGGCCTATCATCACATCGCTTCCAAATTGCCCTCCGAACCGGATGAATGGACAGACGCTTACAAGGATGAAGTAGACGAAGTAGCAAGTAACGAAATCGGGTATGGAGATGGTCATCATGGACATTATGAGCATCATGACCATCATGAGCATCATGATCATTTTCCGGTCTATCATGGACCACCTGCGCCGCTGGGACATGACGGCCGAGTTGTTGATACTGACGAGGTATTTCACTTTTTTTTTTTGGATTTTGTTGTAGAGATATTGCGGTTGGGTAACATGTTGGTACTCTGAAAAATTTATTTTCTTCAAGTCATTCCCTGTTACGGAATTCAGATAAAAGTCTAAGGAATTGATTTAGAGATTGGGTTAGAAGAAAGTAGTACTTAGAAGAAATTATGTAAATATGTTGATAGTTTATTTTAGTTCAAGGATTTATTATTGGAATTTTTGATCTTGATTGATTTTTAATAGACTTTTGCAAGAGAGAATTTATTATAATCACAAATTATTAGTGGTAATTTTACATTTATGATTAAAAACTGGAAGTAAGGTAACCTAAAGTGACTATATGACTACCGATAATTAAAAATTGTTAAAAAATTTTGGCTTAACGATTTTTTAATATTTTAATAGAAATATAAATAGCTTGGGTACTTTTCAAGGAATTTTAAATAATATTGCTATTGCAGGATCAATAATCATTAATTTAAAAAAAAATTTTACGGAATAAATTTATTGAACAAAGTATTCAAAACTCATCCAAAAATTTTACATAAAAAATTGACAATTACAAAAAATAAATAAAATTGTGAAAAGACACAAATTCACGTCAAGAACTTTCTGATGATACAAAATTTAACTATAAAAATTACTTTCAAAATAAAAATATGCCCGTCACAAAATTTTTATTATTCTCTTAATTATTTAGATGATAAATTGACTACTGCCGAAAAAATATCAAACCGTGAAAAGACATAAATTTTTTCGATGGTACAAAATTTCACTGTAAAAACTCATTTTTAGTAAAAATATGCCTGTTAGGAAATTTTGCTTATTTTCTTAATTATATGAATTAATATTTGGCACATAATTATATTAATCCGTACAAAACAAAATTTATCTAGCTTGAAATTTTAATCTATTTATAATAGCTTTGAAAACATAATAAATTATCATCTAAAATTATATAAAACTTTAAAAAGGCACAAATTCAGGTCAAAGCCTTTCTAATGCCACTAAATTAAACTAAAAAAATCAATTTTATTATATAATCAAACCAGAGACATTTTCTTCATTCTATTCACTTTAACATAAAATTATCCCCCAGGTCGCCCGAGCAAAAGCCGCTCACCTCGCAGCTCTAGAACACGCGAAAGCTCTAGCAGCCAAATCTGGCGACCATCATGATTACCATCATCATCACCAGGAGCACCACCACGAACATGAAGAATCTGCCCTGGTAAAGTCATTTCACCACGTTCCGTTTTCCTACCACGGACCACCTGCTCCTCTGGCCCATGACGGGCGAGTAATTGACACTCCGGAAGTCGCCAAGGCTCGGGATGCCCATTTGCATGCCTTAGCCCACGCTAAAAGTCTCTTTCATCATCCGTAACCAGCCTTCATCTTAATTAATAATTATAAATATCTTTATTATATTCTTCAATCTATAAAATTTTTTAATTACATTAATTATTAAAATTAGCAATCATATTTTCACTGTAATAAAATTTTTCCACGTTTAATCTATAAATAAAAATACAAAATAATAAATGTGTATTACGTATATTTATAAACCCAGTTTACTTTAAACGCAACAGTTACGGAAGAAATATAATAATAAATAAATAAAAGAAAACTTTTAAGTATTGAATATAATCTATTATATCACGGAAGGACTCATATTATGATTTATTTACCCAACTTCCTCTTTCTTTTAATGCATAAAGATAAACATAAATAAATTCTTTAATGCTTCACCAGCCACGGCCTTGTCGACACGTCTGTTAAACATTTAACTATATATAAATCAAAACCGGTTGCCTTAGTGTGTTAGATCAAAATTAATGACCCGTAGTTGAAAAAATGAATAAATAAATTCATTATCAGCCGATCACAAATCAAATATCAAATATCTGTATCTGTAATAGCAATCATTGCTCATTTCTGTTCAATCACGTAATAATTTCCATTTAATATTTAATAATATATACTATAATAAAATAACTCAACTCGTGTTTAACAAGTAATAATTTATTTACTCTTTGTTTAATAAAAATTTATATAAAATAAAATACAATAATATAGTATAGTGTCCAATCATACGTAACAAAATTATCACTCTGTGTTAAATAAATGCATCAATTTTGGCAGTGCTCTATTTTTGTGCATATTGATAAGTTTTATTAACATGATCCTGCAGTTAGTTAATTGTAAAAAAATTTTTTGGTTTTTTTTATAAATTATAAGTAAGATTTATCTTATTCTTATTGAAAAAAAAATCAAAAAAATTTTTAAGCTAACTTCAGGGTCATATTTAATGTTATATATAAAATATATGAGCAAAAGATCAAAAGCTTTTAAAAGCGACGGATGTTATTCACTTTCGGTGAGGTAGAGTTTTAAATAAAACAGTCAATACAAAATCCAGTAGTCAATCCGTTAATTATGAGTTGTGTGAATTAATTGATTAATTAATTAATTAATTAATTAATTAATTAATAGTGGTTCCAGGCGGGACTGTCCCACGCGGGGTTGTAAGCTCCTGAGTCGTAATCCGCGTGAGCGGGGTAAGCTGGAGCGGCGTGAGCTGGAC
The DNA here is from genome assembly GCA_905319865.3 of Cotesia congregata. Classification (NCBI taxonomy): domain Eukaryota; kingdom Metazoa; phylum Arthropoda; class Insecta; order Hymenoptera; family Braconidae; genus Cotesia; species Cotesia congregata. The sequence goes on from CAJNRD030001123.1 coordinate 19,005,968, forward strand.
CAGCGGGAGCAGAGTGAGCGGCAGCGTTGAAAAGAGCGAAGTGGTGAGCTTTAGCGGCTTGGACCTCGGGGGTGTCTACGACGCGACCGTCGGGTCCAAGGGGAGCTGGTGGTCCGCTAAAAATAAAATTAAAATTTTTTTTATTAAAGAAGTTTGTTAAAATAAAAAAAAAAAATTTTTTTTAGTAATTGAAGAAATTCGTGATTGCGAATGAGTTGACAGTTCCGTGAGGGCTGGTAGCTGATAGAAAGCAGTGAAATGACTAAAAATCGTACTGGTACCGTGGTCCCAAGTGAGCTGGGGCGTAGGCGGGGTTGGGAGCGTTCCATCCGTCGTGGTAAGCTCCGTCGTGGTGATCGGCGGGTCCATGGGGCGCGCGTGCGGATGCTTCGGCAAGAGCGGCTAAATGCGCGGCTTTTGAGGCGGCTACCTCGGGGGTATCTACTACCCGACCGTCAGGCCCAAGGGGCGCTGCTGCTCCGTGTGCGTACCCGGCGTGAGCTCCGTGGTAGGCTGGTTGGGGGTACCATTGGGGTGATGCCAAGGCAACACTCAGGAGACCGGCTAAGATTGTCTGAAAAAAAATTTAATTATTACTTTTATTAATTATAGAAAATTTAGTTAGTCATTAAAAGTATGATTTTTTATCCTTTTAATTATTTTTAGCTTTTTTAATTATAATTATTGAGCAACTTGAAATTGACGATTCAATTTTTAAGATTTATTCATGAAAAGTGTTATAATTTAATTTAAAAATGATTATTAATTATATAAAATTAAATTAGTCGTTATAAGTATTGTTTTTGATCCTCTTAATTATTTTTATCATTTTTAATTATAATTATTATACAACTTGAAATTGACGATTAAATTTTTAAGATTAATGCATGAAAAGTGTGATGATAATTTCATTTAAAAATTGTTATTAATTAAATAAAATTAAATTAATTATTGAAAGTATCAAGTCAATTTGTAAAACTTTTTTTTTTAACTTAAAAATTTTTTAATGGTAAAAAATTTTTTTTATAAAAAAAAATTTAACAAAAAGAGTAAAAAAATTTGATAATAAAATTTAAATTTTATTTATTATTTAATAAAATAAATAATAATAATTAAATTTTCTAGTACAGTTAATTCAAAACTTTTCAAGAATTCACACATCACTGCACTCATAAACAAGCAGATAGTAATTAGTAATCAGTTAACAGCTGAGAATATAAATTATTAATAGTCTACCTGTTGATTCATTGTTAATCAAATTACAAATGTATCTCGATTTTTAAAGATTAATTATAGTAATTAGAAATTAACTAACTAAAAAAAAAAATTATATAAAAAATGATTATTAACAAGCAAAAATTTTACAATTGAATAAAAAATTAAAACTTTATTATTACAATTATAAATTATAATAACTGACAATTATAAAAAAAAATAATGTGTATTATTATGTATTGTTCGGTACGTACCAATTGAAACATGTTGACGTTGACTAAGAGTCACTATGGTACTGGAACTGCGTCGATGCCTTCTCGGAGCTAAGATCTTTCAATTTATAGAGATTCGCATCTATCTAACAACCTCCCCACCTCTGAGGATTAGAGTACTGGCTGGGTGACACACCCAGTGGATACAATGCTCATTGCTCTCCTTCCTAAGCCCTACCCTTACCTGTAACATTTAACTCGGGGCACGTAGGTAACCTCGTGGTCATCGGGTTTGCATTTTTAAATTATTTTTTATCCGGTTCATATTAACGCCTTCTAACTGCTTTAATATTGAAGGTATCCAGCCTCACGTGTCTGCATTCTATTCACCTCTTGCTTGATTCCATTTCATTATGTTTGATTTATTCATCGGAGCAAGTCGCGACTGATTGATTCCATTTTCGATTGATCTGCTCCCATAATTCATTATTTATTATTTATTTTATCAATATATTATCAGCCATAAATGATAAGTATTATAAACTTTAACGGTGATTAAACACTGTAATTATTAGTTAACGACTAATGTAAACGTTAAGTATTTAATCCGCTTAAGGCTTTGTTTAATAAGTATAAGTGAGATTACTTTTTACTTGATAATTCCTGGAAGCATGCTTATGATAGTAATTATATGATTAACGATAGATTAATATCAATTTTTTTTATTTTAATATTATTTAGATTTTTTTTTCACACTTCGTTAATTGAATAATGGTATTTTTAGAGAAAAAAATTGATATTAAATTTTATATGCTTAAATTAACCGGTATTGTAAATTAATTATAATAATAGGCTAATTTATTCAAATTGTACTTAGTACAAGACTCAACTACTTATTTAGTAAAATAACTTAAATTTATCTTCATAATAACTTACATTGATTTTAACTAATTTAATGATTTATTTATTTATAATTCAAACTTTGTAAATTAAAATAAAATTAATTAAAAAAAATTTCTAATCTAAAAATAAAATTATTTTTAATAAAAAATTATTTTTTTTACAACAAAATAAAATAAATTAATGTTGATAATTATAAGAAAAAATAAATTTTCTTCATTCTTTTTTATTCTGAAAAATTTAAGACAAAATGACCTCTCAAAAATTCCGAATTTTCTTCTTTCGATTTTATTTTGATTATTATATTTATAGAAAAATTATTGAACTTAATTAAGTAATATAATTCTTGATAATTTTTTAAATTTACAAAATTTTTATTAAAAATTTTTATAAAAATAGCGCATTAATAAATACGGGTAATTTTTAATTTTAAATTAATAAAGAAAATTCTTTTATTAATTAATTAATAACTTAATATAAATTTTATATGCTTAAATTAACCAGTATTGTAATTTAATAATAGTAATAGTCTAATTTCTTCTAATTGTACTTAGCACAAGACTTAACTGCTTATTTAGTAAAATAAATTTAATTTATTTTCATTATAACTTACATTGATTTTAACTAATTTAATGATCAAATATTTATAATCCAAATTTATACGGAAAATTTGTCATATTTCAATAAATAAATTAATATTGATAATTTTTTTATAAATAAATTTTTTTCTGAAAAAATCAAGATAAAATTACCTCTCAAAAATTCCGAATTTTTTTCATTTGGTTTTATTATAAATTATAATTATTATATTTATTGAAAAATTATTGAACTTGATTAATTAATATAATTGTTGATATTTTTTCAAATTTATAAAATTTTTATAAAGATAGCACATCAATAAATACGCGAAATTTTTAATTTTAAATTAATAAAAAATTTTTTTTTAATTATATCTGACAATATGACAAAAATTAAAATTTTTCAAAGCATCTGAGTGGATAACCTTTGAAAAAAAAAACCATAGGGTCAAGTTTAATCGCCAAGCGTTAACAAATACTTAATTAATAATTGGTTATTGAAGTAATTACTGTAACAGTAATTGTTACTCACAATAGCGAAACTATTTAATGATCTCAGGGTGAGATTAAAGTAATTGTATGTCGTTTATATTTATTGCAATGGATAATAGTTATAAGTGTTGGTGGTCAATAGTAAAATGACCTTGAAGAAAGGAAAAAGTAAAGAAAGAAGTGAGAGGTTTTATCAAGGTTTCATTACTTTTTTAAATAAATCTAGCTATTCATTATCAATTGCGTTTTTTGCCGATTACTCGTGCGAGCTATTTTAATTATTGTTATATAACAAGCAGTTTTTTCTTTAAATTCCTAATAATAGAACAGAATAAAAAGAAAATAATTGAATAATAATAATAAAAAAAAAATATCCAGCTGGGTGTCAGGAGGAAAAGAAATTGTCGTATACAATTATAATTGTGAATAGTGTTGAAACGTTTATCGTAATATTGACCAAGTCCTGGTTCGTCGATCGGAAAAACATGCGTAACTATTTGTTACAATAAGTGTAATATAATAATATATAAGTGAATTTATTTTTATTAGTTATTATTTATTATTTATTGTCGGTTTGATTTATGGGGTATTTATGGTTTAGCTGATAAGTAATGAGTAATTACGATTAAATTATATGAAGAAATAACATTTTATTGGAACAATAAGTTATTTTTTTTTTGTTTTGATTTCGTAGGATTTGATCGAATGTCGCAAGGTGTAGCGTATAAACAATCTCAGGAGTACCGAAGAGTAAATTTAGGTTTTATTCGCGGGGTTATGAAACAGTACGTGGTTATTGTTAAAAAAAAAAATTGTTATATAATAAACAACGATTGGTACGACGAAATGATTTTAAACACTTGTCGGGATATTTATTAAAAAAAATAATCGACATTTTTAAGCAAAAAAATTAAAATTTCATTTTATCTTATACAATAAATTTATTTAAATACTTTAAATAATTCACTTTAATCTAATGCGATTGGTATTTAGCATATCTATTGAAAATAAACCATGAATAAATTTTGTTATGCGGAACTGAGTAATTTATTTAAAAAAAAAATGAAGTAACAACGAATTTTTTCAACTAAAAAATTTTCACAATAAATTGTAACGGAAAAAAATAATTTCCAATAATAATTGAAGTGTATACTTTAGTTGGATTGAAAAAATGCATGATTTCTTCATCCCGACTCTCTCCTATGAATAATAAAAATTATTCATTAATATTAAAAATAGAATATATAATAAAGATGTATTAATTAAATATTAAATGACTAAATATTATTTCACAAGCAAACAATGAGTATAAAATAATAATAATTTAATTTTTATAAACAAGACTTTGATTATGATTGATAGTTGGAATGTTTCAAAAAGTTTCATAGTTTATCGTATGATTTAGTTTATATTTTGTGTGTGTCAGAAGATTTATTTGATTCTAATTATTGAAAACTGATAACTGATGACTAACTAATGACTATTTCTAAACTATTGTTATTGTCTTTCTATCGAAGATAACCTGAGAATAATTACGAAAAAATTAGTGACGTTAATACATCGTGGCAGAAGATATTTTTCAATACATTTTTGTCATTATCGACATTTTCTTATCTATTCAGTATATAACCGGGTGCATTTTGGTGATGGGTATCATTAACCACGTTAACTTCAAATTGTAAGTGCATACTACGGTCGACAAGATGTTTTACTGGGTAAGTTTTTCCTTTTTTTAATTTTTAATTTTATTTTTTTGTGATAATAATACTAAATTCAGCAAATATTTAGTGATTTTTTGAATTTTTATAGTAAATTAATTGTGAATAAAAATAAACTATTTTTAAAAATTCACACAAATTTTTTTTAAATTCTAAAAATGGAATTTTTTTCATGATAATTTAATTGTTACATGAATCGTAAAAATTATTTTATTTAGTTGATATAAATACTTTTTTAATATTTTAAAATAATTTTTTTCTAAATTTAATTTTAGAAAGTAAAATAAATTTTTTTTATAATTTTAATCAATTGACAGTTTTCAATTTTTGAATAATTTCAATCATTAAAATTATTATTTGAATCGAATTTTTTTGTTTGAAAATAATTTTTTTATAAATTTAATTGCAGAAAGTAAAATAATTTTCTTTTATAATTTAAATCAAACACAGTTTTCAATTTTTAAATAATTTCAATTATTAAAATTATTATTCAAATCGAATTTTTTTGTTTAAAAATAATTTTTTTATAAAAAAAACTCCAAAATTAAAAATTTTAATAATAATAAAGTTAGCCGACACTTTTGATTTTTTTATTTTGCTTAATTTATTAAATTACAACTAAAAAAATATTATTAAAAAATTGCACTTATAGTTTTTGAAGTTTTTAACAAGTGAATTTTATTTTATTTTTTTCTAATCATTTTTTCGATAAAATAAAAAAATTCTAAAAATTTTTAATTGTCGGCTAACTTAATTTTCATGAAATTTTATCATTTTTAATTTTATTGAAGAAGTAAAATATTACTAAAAAAATATTTATCTATGAAATTTTATTTTTTTTACAATAAATTATTAAAATTTTTCAAATTATCAAAGATAAGAGCAACAAAAATTTGAAAAATTATTAAAATTCTTCAAATTTTTTTTTCTTTATAACTAATTCAAACTATAATTACTAAAATATTATAATTTATTCAGATCATATCAGCTGCGTTGATCGCAAGTGCATTAGCGACTCCATACGGAGAGCCGCCATGCAGCTGGGCTATTTTGTGCAATCCAAACATGATCGACACCAGCGGGAATGACCTCATCACCATAAAGACTCAACACACCATCCCCATGGCTGTGAACCCTGTTGACGACTGCGACGATTCAAAAACCGCAATTTCCACAACAAGTACTAAAACGTCTTCCGGTAGCTCAGACTTCTCCCAAATGGCCGGAGATTTCATCGACTATTTCAGCCAAATTTCTACCAAGACCGTCCCACCTGCAACTACAACCACAACTACAACTACTGAAGCTCCAAAACGCCAATTTTCAGAAGCTGAGATGGCAATGATGTTCAAATCTTTTATGAAATACTACAAAGAACATTTACGTCGCACAGAAGCTCCATCCACAACCACAACTGAAGCTCCAGAAACTAAAATCCACAAGAACGGAATGGTCGTCGAGACTGAAACTTTGGGAGGATACACCAACTCTTTCGGAAGCTCTCAAAAAACTGCGGGCAAAATTGCCGGAGAGAACAAATTCGGCTCTGTTGATTGGAAAAAGGTATTCGCCAGCCGCCCAGAGCTTGAGGAAGAAAACTCGGCTTACCACCGCAAGAGCCACACTGTTTCTCATCCTCACTCTGGTCCTTTCGACACAGAAACACCCAAAAAACAGGAACCCTACGATGAAAAAATTAAACAAATTGTTCAAAAAACTGAACATTTCATCCCGGTAGCTGCACCAACAACTACTATTGCTCCAGCACCAGCATCATCTTCATCAACTATCGTCAAGACTATTTCTGGATCCCGGGGTGTTGGACACACAATCGAGCACAAGTCTTCAAAATCCTCCGAATCAAGTTCCTCCAGCTTCACCCAATTCACCTACGGAAATGCACCCATCGGGTATAAAATGACTTCTGGTGAGAAAATGTACAAGGTACCTTACATTTCCTCGGCTGACTTGAACCACGTAACAACTAAAGAAGAAAAATTCCCGACTTTTAAATACAATCCTTGTGAATTCACAACTGGAGTCTTTAGACATTTTCCCTGTGATAATTTGTTGAGCGAAGAAACTGTTGTACAGAAATCTTATCCTATTGTCAAGTCCGATCAAAAATACAGCTTCAAAGGTTCATTAGGATTTCCTGACACCAACACCGAATTTGAAATTAAAAAAGCTGTAGACTGCTAAATAATTTTTATTTTATGATCAATTTTTTTAGTTTGTATTGAAATAAAGTATTTTTTAAAAATTTATCAAAAATAAATTTAGTAAATTTGGAATTTCAAAATTTGGTCTTAATAAAATTTTGGATAAAACAATTTTGGTAATTAATTTTTAATTTATAATAATTGATATAATAAAATTTTTTTTATTGACATATTTTAAGATGATGTAAATGATAAATGTTGCATAATAGTAATTTACTTAGGAGAAAGATAAAATATAGCTTCGCGACAGGGCAGCGAGCTACACCCATTGAATAAAACGGCAACGACATCCGTAATAAATAAAATCTTAAATATTTGTAATAAATAAAAAATAATTTAAAAGAGATACTGATATATTAAGAAATTGTATTAAACATTTAACGATAGTGGTACACAGACTCATAATACAATAGACATTCCAGAGCAATATCCGCCTCCGTAGGACACGCCTTTGTCACACAATCTTTTCTGCATTAATGAATGAACCTCGAAACATTTTAGTACACACTTATATATTACACTCTTTGCCACAATCGCTAAGTCCGAGTTAATATTAGTGTAAGTGTAAGTATTATATTATGTATGATGTATTAACTCACTTTCTTAGTCATTATTTTTATACTACTGCAATCTTTATTCAATTTTAGTTTGCATCATACATGAGTGAGAATTTTATTAATCATCAGCCCAATAAATTAGTTTTTTTTCTTTCAACGTTTTGTAATTAACTTATCATTGAATTTTGGGAAAAAGGATAATTTATTTTTAATTTTAGTCTTAAAATAAATTTTATTTATTTATTTTGATAACAATTTATTATTAAGTTCAAATTTTGTTAGTTAATTTCAAAAATTATATTAATAATAATAATAATAATAGTAATATTTTAAAATTAATATTAAAAAAAATTAATTAATATTTTAAAATATTTTACATTTTTATAATCTACTTTTCAATAAAAAAAATAAATTAAGTTAAATTTGAACCAAATTTCGCAATTTGTTCTGTTAAAATATCAACCATCAATTCATCACCGGCACACTAAAAAGGAATGATGGTTGTAAGAATCTCACGATACGCCCGAGTAAAATATTGCGAATAAAATCCATACCCATATACAAGTCCGAGCATCCACAATCCACAATGCGATCCATAATCGACGATAGAGGATAGAGGATAGAATCGGGCGTGCCGGAATGACTATCATGAATTAACTTCCAAAGATAGATGCTTTGTTTCGTCATACCTTATACATACATATATATATATATATATATATATATACTTCTAAAAGAGAAAACATAACTTATTGCCGTTTGCCGTCTATGATATCAGTAATCTATCATTAAAAACACCCATACAATCTGAAGTAGTTTTACAACTATCAGACTAGAAGCCTCACTAGCTTTATATTATCTTGGTGTTTATTGTACACAGAAAATTATGTTTATGTTCAATCCACAGGACTATTTATCAAATAAACGCACAATACAGTACAGTACAAATAATAGTTAACTATGGCCTATAGTTAATAGTTAATAGTAACAGAGTTGGAGTATTCTCAATAAGAATCACTCAGCTATTTATAATATCAAGCTTTTAAATTTAATAACACATCACATAAGAACAAGATTGACGGTATTTTTAATTTTCCTGTTCTGTTGTATTGTTAAATGTTGTGTTGATGCAGCATTGGCATTACCGAGTGTCGCAAAGTGTAAGAAAAAGACACGCCCTGAAGATTTTTATGCTGTAAGCGTAATACACATGAAATTAGACAACAAATTACATATTGCATCCACAACGGTAGTTGTAGTGGTTACTCTTACTGTTACTATACTGCTATAATGCCTGAGTTATGCTTAAGTATGTACAAGGATCCTCGCTCAACTTTGCGCTCTAGATTCTTAAACTGGATTTATTTGTTACAATTATATATTTATATTTACGGGTATGGCTTACACTCGCGTATTATAATTAAATAAATTACAGAATAACTATTTTATTTCATAATGGTGGGCAATCACTGGCTACCGCATCGCTGATCATTTCAAACGGTTCAACAAGCTATGAATTATTTAGGAAGATACTAGCACATGGTGTGAAAACTTTAATTTTTATTATATTAATAGTTTACATGTGTAATTTAATATTATATTTTTTATTTTTTTGGTGTCATACTTACACTTTTTTAAAATTATCATTTTTTTAATTGAATATTTATAAACTTAACAATTTTATTGTAGCAGATTAATAATGTAATTTTTTATTTCATAAAAAAAATTTATTAAATTAATTTTTATAATTTGAATTTATTTTTTACTGCATTTAATTTGTAAAAAAATTTTGAAAGAAGAAAACAAAGTGACAAATTTTTTCTCAGATAAAATTATCTTTGTAAGTTTGTTGACTTTAAATTTTATAAAAGAAGTTACTTATATGAATTAAACTTATGGACACTGAGAAAAAATTTCTTATGAAATAAATGGGCATTTTTGTGACAAGAAATTAATTTTTTGAAAAATTTACAAAAAAATTTTTTTTTTTATTTGGAAAAAAAATAATTGAAATAAAATTGCGAATTTTTATCCAAAATTGTTTTTTTCCAAATATATAAAACTTTTTTTCAACAAAAAAGTAACTGTAGAAAAAAATTTTATTTCTTCCGCTAAAAAATAAAATTGTTCAAAATTTTTAACAAATTTATTTCTTACTAGCAGTCCCCCCCGGCTTCGTACGGGTATTTAACAAAAATTGGAGTTTTAAGTAAGGATACCTAATTTTTTTGAAAATATAATTTATCTTGTGTTACCCGAGGATTTATTTATTTATTTGTTTGAAAAAGACCTAACAGCCAAGGACCAGTAACAAGGTCACTTAATTTTACATCTAATAAATAAATTATAAATTTTTGCATTATTATACATAAAAATGTTTAGTTACAAAATAATTTGTATAATTAGATATAATAACTTTTGATTTAATTAGTATCTATTTTGTAGCTAACATCACTTGGGAAAATAAGTACTAAAATCATTTTGGGATAGTGTAGCTTTCCAACAGTGAAAGAATTTTTAAAATCGCAGTAGTTTCGGAGCCTATTCAATGCAAACGAACAAGCAAACAAAAAATCAAATCTTTCCTCTTTATAATATAAGTATAGATAGATTACATTATTTATTTAAAAAAAAATTTTTTTTCTTTCAGTCTATATATATATATATATATAGGACTACTTTTATAAAATTTAATATAAAAAAATAAAACTATTGAAGACATAAAATTACAGAAAATAAATTTTCTAAAGCATAAAATTAACATAATCATGATAAATTAATCTTGTATTATAAAAATAACACGAGATGTACTGTGTAATTTTAACACACTCATTTTTACAGTATCAAAACTTTTTTCTTCCGTAAGAACTCCACTTAGGAAAAAAAAGGTAATTGTAACAAGAGCGATAACGAAAATATGAATTAAATGAAAATGAAACTAAACGTTAAAACAATATTATTGAGATTATTTAAACGACGCAAGGTAGGTCGCGTGATTACCTCACTGGAATATAAAAACTGTGGTTCCATTATTACGCCTACAAGACTCGCCCAGAAGGAAAGGCTTGATCCTACACAGTTGCATGACGATTTAGTTTATGTCAGCGTTTAATATACTTTTATTTTAATTATTTTTTATTATTTTCTTTATCAATAAGAAAGAAATCATGAACGGCACTTTTAAGGTACTGTGGTGACCCGGGTGCACGAGTAAAACCACGCGTGCGTAACGAGTTTACCTGTACGTATATCTGTATACATACAAACAGACTGATATCAGATAACAATCCTTTTTAAATGGAGTAACCTGTTTCACTTTTTACCAACTATTCTCGGTATTTGTTATCAAGTCTTTTCTATTCGAATTCCACGCAATATTTCTTAATTACTATTTATTAATACCGATTTCATTTTTTCTGTTGTAATAATTACAATAGTGCTATTATATTATACTTGTACTTGTGCTTACACTATCAATCATTACAAAGACGATGGAAGATTTTATCAGCTTTTAAAAATGTGAGACGAGAAACAATATTCATCTTCGAGGACGTACACATTAATCCGTCCTTCGATGACTCTACTTTTGTAGATCACTCATGTCCAAGTTCGATCAAGCGGTCAATTAAAAACGTAAAACGTGATTGACAGCAGTGTACTTTCGCTTTCAAAAAATTCTTTTCTTCATCTAAATATTTTTTTGGGCCTGATAATTACTTCGTTATATTTTTAGTAAAAGGGCCTGAATAATTATTTATTTTACTGGAATAAATTACTCACGGTCGACTAGTTTATTATTATATCTTGAAATCATACGCTTCCGGTCTTTATAAGATTATACTTATATGTAATCTTAATACATCAAATTATTATTTGTACACAAGTATTTACATATTTTTTTAGTTTTTGTAGCAAATGTTTGTCCTTGTTACCTAACATAACATTTTATAATTTATTCAATTTAATTTTTATTTATTGACATTCTATTTTATTAAATTATTAGTTATAAATATATATCAAATTCATTTTTTAATTTTTAAATATTTTTATGATAAAAATTAATTTTTTTTTTAGTTTTAAAATCAAACATTTAGTACCAAAAAATTGCAATAAATTTTTTTTTAAAAATTCAATTAAATTTTTTATGATAAAATTTTTTTTTTCAGTTTTAAAATCAAACATTTAGTACAAAAAAAATTACAATACATTTTTTTAAAAATTTTTTATGAAAAAATTTTTAATTTTATAATTTTTTATCTTAAGAAAAATTTGAATTAAAAGTAAAAATTCAAAAATATAAATTACAAACTAAAATTAAATAAAAAAAAAATTTTTTTAAATATAAACTTTAAATAAATAAAATTCCTTTGTTATCTTCTTTCGCAATGATAAAAAATTTAATTGAACATTACGGGGATGAATTAAAATTAATTGAGCAATGGTTAATAATAATCACGATGATTGTTATTAGAATGAAGAAAAAAAAATACTTTCACAAGTATTTGACGTAAATAATAACACATAAAAATAAAATTGAAATTGTATTTAATATCACAGACAAGAGAAATAATAAATGACCTCGCGGTCGTTAGCGAATCGAGAAGGGCGAGAGTATCTAGTGAGAACACTAGTGAGGTTTGTAACCGCTGGAGCAAGCTAACTAGATAGACAAAGCACCTGTCGCAAACAGGTACAGGGCTCCTCGTCAAGTAATGTCAATGTCACTGTACTTTAAACTCCGAAGAAATACACCTGTAACGTAAATATGAATATTATTACATGTGTTGCATAGTATATTGATTTATCCCACCATATCATTCCATAACACATGAAACAGCTCCCTACCAGATTGTTACCATATATATAAAAAGGGTACTCGGTTCTTGGTACAGCACAACAGTCCCGTCAGCGAATACTGGAAAACCCAGCAGCGCAGACCTCACTAAATAATTTATAAACTTTTATCTAACATTAATTTATTTATAATGAAGACTTTCGTGAGTATTTTTTTTTTTTTTCATTATTTTACCTTATACTATAAATACTTAGTTTTTTTTACTTCACTTTAATAATTTTATAATTATTACAACACTTTTTTTTTTTATTTCTAAGAATTGTAATTATAAATAATTACATTACTCGGTAGTCCTTAAAAGTTTTAACGCAAAAAAGCTTATTCCACACAACATTGCAAGTTCTTTTTATCGTCATTTTTTCACATACGATTCGGGTTTAGTAATGAAAACGAATGAGAAAAAAAGTATATAACTTGTTAGAATTATTCTATATAATTTAAAAACTTTCCACTTTTATTTTTAAAGAATGTAACGCACGCGATGCGTATATTCTTCCGCAAATTATGCTAGTAATTTTACATATATAATATCTTTTTCTACAGGGAAGTAATACCCTAAAAATTTAATTTTTTTTTATAAAATTTAATTATCAAAAAATTATTTGAGAACTTGCAAAATTTTTGGCGCAAAAGAAAATTAATTTTGATTTTTTTTCTTAAAAAAAAAAGTAATTTTAATTTTTTTTTCTCAAAAAAAAAATTACTTTTGATTTTTTCGTCAAAAAAAAAATTAATTTTGATTTTTTTTATCAAAAAAATTAATTTTAATTTAAAAAAAAAATAATTAATTTTGATTTTTTTTCTCAAAAATAAATTATTTTTGATTTTTTTGTCTCAAAAAAGAAATTAATTTTGATTTTTTTTTCTCAAAAAAAAAAAAATTAATTTTAATTTTTTTTCTCAAAACAATTAATTTTAACTTAAAAAAAAAAAAATTAATTTTGATTTTTTTTTCTCAAAAAAAAATTTAATTTTTAAATAATTAATTATTTTTCAGATTCTTTTGGCTGCCCTCGCCGCAGTATCATCAGCAGCACCAGGCTACCTGTACGGTTACCACCAGCAACCAGCTCCACTGGCCCACGATGGCCGCGTTGTTGAGACCCCGGAAGTAGCTCACGCGAAAGCAGTTCATTTGGCAACTCAAGCTCACGAAGCGGCCCGTAACAGCCACGGCTACGCCGGACACTATGGCCACGATGATCACCACGAATACGCTTACGCTCCAGCACTCGCTTACTCTCACCCACATGTGAGCCACGTCTTCGCACCAACAATCGCTCACCACGGACCCCCGGCACCTTTGGCTCACGATGGACGTGTCGTCGACACCCCCGAGGTCGCTCATGCCAAGGCTGCCCACCTCGCTGCCCATGCTCACGTTAGTTTTTTAAATTCTATCATTTTTAAATTTCTCTAGAAAATTTTTAAATAAATTAATATCAATTTTTTTTTTTTTTTTTTTTTTTAGGAAGCCGCTAAGACTGGACACGGTTACGGTCATGCTTACGCCGCTCCACTTTACTCTGCTTACGCCTACTCCCCATCTCACTCTTACGGACACGGTTACGCCTACGGCGGAGCTCCTCTTGGACCAGACGGCAACGTCGTTGACACCCCTGAGGTAGCTCACGCTAAAGCTGCTCACTTCGCTGAAGTTGCCAAAGCTGCTGCTGAATCCCACCACCACGGCCATTACTATTAATTAATTTAGTCTTTAAATTAATTAACGCCCCTTTTTTTACTGTTGTCGATTAAATGTATTTGGATTTTGATATAAAAAATAAATTATGTTAAATATTTATCAAAGTTTATTATTTAACTTCGGAATTAAAAAAGTGTAAAATTGTCTAGTATAATTTTATTTAGTTATAATTTGTAAATTCATATCATTGAGAATTTTTCAGTTGATTTAGTTTCAATGATTTTTGTGCCATCGCAAGGGCACCCTCGCGTGTCTCATTACCTCCAATGAAGCGGACAGTGTGGACAAATATGCACCCATCGATACCAGAAACTCGAGTCAATTCTTCGTCACGTAAGCCTGCCCATTCTTCTGGTAAAGCCAATCTGTAAAATTTTCAGGGTGATGTATTATTTTAAAGCTCAGTTTTTAATGATACTGAAGTTGTGAAACATTTGACAATTTAAAAAAATTATTGAATTAATAAATTTTAGCAAAAAAAATTTATTTAAAAAATTAAATAATGACTTTTGTTAAATTGTACTGTACTTTTTTAAATAGTGACGTTTTTAAAAATTTAAGCTCATCCCGATGTTATACTCATCAAGAGCTTTCATTTGAGTACCCACATGCATTTTGATATATTTTTCATATATACATATATATAATATATATAAATATATGAAAAATTGATGTGGGTATTCAAATGAAAGGTCTTGATGAGTGTAACATCAAGATGAGCTTATATCTTTAAAAATGTTAATAGTTCACAAGATATTTGTTTAATTGCACTGTATTTTCTTAAATAGTGACATTTTTAAAGACATAAGCTCATTCTGGTGTTACACTCATCAAGAGCTTTCATTTGAGTACCCACATGCATTTTGGTATATTTTTCATATATACAAATATATAATATATATAAATATATGAAAAATCGATGTGGGTACTCAAATGAAAGGTCTCGATGAGTGTAACATCGGGATGAGCTTATATCTTTAAAAATTTCAATATTTCACAAGATACATGGTAATTTCTTAATAATTGATATTTTAAAGATATAAGCTCATCTTGATGTTACACTCATCAAGAGCTTTCATTTGAGTACCCACATGCATTTTTATATATTTTTCATATGTACATATGTATAATATATATATATATATAAATATATGAAAAATTGATGTGGGTACTCAAATGAAAGGTCTTGATGTATGTAACATCAGGATGAGCTCATATCTTTAAAAATGTCAGTATTTCACAAAATACAAGGTCATTTCTTAATTATGTATTTAAAGATCGAGCATTTTCGAATGCAGCCTAAATACTTATCATAATAAATTGACTATCGGTGAGAATGATATGAAACCTTGAAAAAGCACAAATTCAAGTCAAGACTTTTGTAATGACTAAAAAAACCGATTTTATCAGATAACTATCCCTGAGACTAAATTTTTCTTGTTCTTTTAATAATATAGATATTAAATATTTACCGTGTAATGAAGCTTCCTAGACTAACTGGAATACATTGGATTCTCCAACTGTTATCTTTAAATATCACATATTTTATCGGAGGGCTGATATTCATCGATTTTTCTAATTCAAAGAAATGGTCTTTCCACGGCACTGACGTTTGGAGCTCAAAAATTTCACCACTCGGGTCAACCTAAATTAATTAAATAATTAAATAATTAAATAATTAAATAATTATTGAAAGTTGACTTAAAATTCTTTAAAATACAAATAAAAAAATATATTACCTCAAATCTCTTCTCAAGAGCTTGACGAACATACTCGCGCGCCGGGAGCCAGATACGAGCAGAGCTTTCAACAAAATACCTAAACTCTTCTCCACATAATTCTACAGCTTTAGCAAACTGACCATCAGAATCCAAGCCTTGACTATTCCATTCAGGATTTAGCCTGGCAACTCTTGCGCTCAAGTTGGTGACGATTCGATACTTGGGTTCTGCGTCAAACATCGGAACCCCGTTGTCAATAGCGTCGACTTCTTTGATCAACGAATCATAGACGCGCTTGAAAATGATGTGGATGTCAGCGTCTTCAATCACTTCTGGTAGCATTTGCTTAAGAATTCTGTGGCCAAAGTGACAGTAGACCAGGCCAGCACTGCTCAACTTGATGTCCCACGGACAATCATCTCGCTTCAACACTGAATTTGCTGTTTCTTTGAACTCTCGCATGTGATGGTCGTACCGATGTTTTGACGGATCGTACTCTCCTCCTACATCTACTACGATGTCACAAGGGTCCAAGATTTTTTTATTCCTCGACCTGTTAGAAAATATTTTATTAAATTTAATTACTGATTTTTTATTGTGAAAATTTTTAATGATACTAAAATTAGCAAACATTTGACAATTTTATGAATCAATAAAAATGTGAAATTTTTTTTTATTAAAATTCAATTATAAAAATTAAAACAATTGTCAGATGTCTGTTAATTTTAATTTAATTCAAATTTTTTGTTTTAATAATTTTTTTATGATACTAAAGTTAGCCGACGTTTTTAATGTTTTGATTTCTGTTTAATAATTAAATTAGAACAAAAAAATATTTTTAAAAAGTTACACTTACAGTTTTTAAAGTCTTTTACAAGTGAAAAATTTTTTTTTTCTCAATAAAAAAAAACTAAAAATTTATGACACTGAGGTTAGCAGAGGTCTAAAAATTTTTGATTTTTTTTTTTAATTAAATTACAACTAAAAAGATCTTTTAAAAAATTGCACTTATAGTTTTTCAAGTTTTTAACAAGTGATATTTTTCTTTTAATTGTTCAATTGAAATTTTTTGGATAAAAAAATTTCTAAAAATTTTGAAATGTCAGCTAACTTCATTTTCATAAAAATTTTTAAATGTCGGCGAACTTAATTTTTTTCAATCAAATTATTATAAAAATTTTTAGATATCAGCTAATTTAATTTTCATAAATTTGTGTGACATTAAATTTAGCTGTCACTTGAAAATTTTTTAAGTTTTTTTAATAAACAAATTTGCTCCAAAAAATTATTTTGAAAAAATTACATTTTTTAATTTTTTTAAATTTCTACATGTTAATTTTTTTTGCCATAATTTGTTACAAAAATTTTTAAAGTTATCAAATATCAGCTAATTTAATTTTCATAAATTCGTAAATAGTGAATAAATAAATAATTACCGGATTACTGTTGCATTTTTATACTCAGGCAATTGCTTGAGCATAAAACAAGCCAATGCTTCATCACAGTGAAAACATCCGTCGTGAGTACCAATTGTAATTTCACTTGTCATTGTAGAAAAATAGTTCAACACTTTGTTTAAATTTTTTGGGTGATTTATTACTTTTAGTTTGGAAAAATAAACTGATTTTCTTAGTGGATTTATAAGTTGTCTAACTGCATTGAACATATGCTATTTTTTAAAAACTAATTATTGATTTTATTTATAAAATATATACAATTATTGTTACTGATTTTTAAAAACTATTGAATTCACTAGTTAAATATAGAATAATCAAGAATTGTCTTCCTTTTAAATGAAGTTCATATAATTAAACAATTAAACAAGACTAATCTTGAATATTCTATATTTATAAATGGAGGTTATGTCAAAACGTGTTTGATTTTTTAAACTACAAGCGCAAAAAAATATTATAATTTTCTGAGTTGCCGGTAATTGATATTACAGAATTTTATGCAATATTTTTAAAATATTATATTGTAAAATAAATTAATTAAATGAAATTGACAGACACTAGACAATTTTTTATTTTTTTTTAACAAACAATTTTTTTCCAAAAAAATATTTTTACAAAATTTCATTTTCAACTTTTTAAAATTTCTACATATCAATTTTTTTTCTAATTTTTTTAGCCATAATTTATTTATTAAAAAAGATTTTTTAAATTATCAAATATTTGTTAAATTAATTTTCATAGATTTAAAAAAATTGTATTTATAATTTTTTAGTTTCTAAAGATAGAATTTTTTAAATAAATTTTTTTTTTCTAAATTTTTTAAATTAAAAAATTTATAAAAATTATCAGATGTCTCTTTTTATGAAGATATATATTGTGAATATAAAATTTAAGATATTATTTTTTTTCAATTGTATTATTTAAATAAATTATTTTTTTTAACATTATATAAAAAATCTACTAATATTGTTAATAAAAATTAATATTTTCATTTTTTAATCTGTCAATTTTACAATTGATAATTTTTATTTATTTTAAATAATGATCAATCAAAAAGAAGAAAAAATAAAAAAAATTAATTTGAAATTTATTTATTTAAACATACAAACTAAATGACAAGAGAAGAGAACAATATGTTTGTTCGTTAAATATATAAACTAATTAACTATTAATATATATATATTTATAATACTATTTAATAGTTTATGAAAAATATACACCATTTTGAATTTAAATCTTAATTGATAGATAAAAATACACACTAATATTTTAAGAACAAATAAATCAATTAAAAACATTTTAATGTACATTCAAAATTATTCTACCGAGTCTTTTTTTGTGTCTATATAAAATAAATCATACAAAAAACAACGTCAAAATTAAAGTTAAATTTCGTTGCTAATTTCTTCTTAATCAAATTGGCTATTGAGCAACAAAAATTAACTAAAGCTCAATGCAAACAAAATTCGCCATATAAATATATATTAGAAATATATATTATGCATTTGTATGTGCAAAGAACAAATATTTTGAGCAAATCACCTAATACTTATAAAAGCTGGTGATATTTGCAATTATCATTACAATTTATAATAATAATTATCAATATTAAATTACCAACTTTTTTTTCCTAATTAATCTACTTAAAAATAGTGTCAGATTGTACAAAAAAATATTTTATAATTTCATTTCTTCCTTGTCTTCGTCCAATTAAAAAATTTAATTAAAAAATGATAAATCCATCCAACAAACGGTATTAATTTTAATAAGTGTGAATCCTCTCACTCAAAAATAATTAATCATACATTACATATTTATCCATTAAACTTGCACTCATACATTCAAGTTATGGCAGTATTCAACTACTTAAAATTAATAAAAAAAATTATAAAATAGAATTTAATTAATTAATAAACTATTAATCATAATATTATAATATCAATAATATCATACCTAATAAAATTTCTTCTAGAATAATTATAATATGTATAAACAATATACAATTAACCTACGAGGATTCACTAATTATCAAAATCAACGTGTTCCGTCGAATGGAAGTAGAGAGCTTGTCAAAAAAAAAATCAAACGTATAATTAAACCCTAAGTGTCCAGTTTTTTATATCACCAAACTTTCTTCCGACACTTTGAATCTTCCATTTGATAAACGCAACTCTGAGATATTTCATCAAAAACAGTTCCTTCTTCGCAGACGAACCGAAAATCAAGGACCTGCCTTGATGTAAAGCCCGGCGAACAATAGTGGAACAACCTGCAGTCTCTTTTGTCCGCGTAGAAGCGATACAAATCAACATTTAGACAATTAAACACATCAATTGGTTTGCGAACCGTGAAATATTTCTTCCCTAATTCAGGGGCTAAAGTCGTAGAAACTTCTACCTTCGTTTCTTCCAAAGACGATGTGACCGCTGCATCTCCGAGCATTTCGGCGGATTTTTCAATAGATTCAGTCGCTGTACTTGTTACAGTCGTCGGAACTTCAGTAGTTGTAGAAGTTGAAGAATAAGAAGTAAAGTTTGCTTCTATTTCTTCAGGTGGATTTTTGTTCAAGTCGATAGAATTAGTTGTCGATTCAACTTCAATATTACGCATAGTTGTAACCCGTTTCGCGACTAAAGGAACTTTTCTAATTACAGGCTTCGGCGCTATTTCATTGTAAGACTTTGGTGGCTTTGCTGGTTTGGGATTCAATAAAGGTAAACGAGTTTTTATTATTACTGGAGCTGGTGTTGTAGTCGGCGGTATGTAATTGTAATTTTTTCTTGTTGTAATTGGTTTGAATAATGTTTTAGACGGCTTTGAAGTTGTAGTACTAGTTGTAGTCGTAGTTGTAGTTGTAGTTGTGGTTGTAGTTGTAGTTGAACTAGAAGAAGTAGTCCCAGGTGTTGTAGAAGTAGTACGAGACATAGTAGAAGTACTAGTCGTGTCGGGAGTAGTAAAAGAAATAAAAATTCCAGTGCTAGAATCGACTTCAGCCTTAAAATTATCATCCGAAGCGGTTGAATTATTTTCTTCTTCAGCTTTTACTCTCTCGTCATCATTTTCAGTAGTAACATTAGCAGAAAGCGAAATCTTTTGATCCTGGTAATGCTGCGGCTCATAATTATCGTCTACATAATCCATTGGCATTGAAGATACCGGTACAGACTCAATAACTTGTTCAACTTTATCCTCATCTTCTTTGTCATAACCAGCATTACTCGACAAAGGAATTTCATCAGTGAATTTCAAAACTCCATCTTCATCTCCATCAGTCTTTTTTTCACTATCCTCATTATTCCTCACCTCACTAACATCATAAGACTTCACAGTTGTTGGATAATCTGTTGTAATAGTTATCTCCGTTGAATTATTTATCATTTCAGTGACTATTAATTCCGTAATATTTGACAGCTCATCATCCTGCTCGTCTATCAGAAGATCGTACTCAGTCGCCGGGACTTGAGAGTACTCTTCCGAGCTGATGTAGTCTTCCTCCTCCCCCTCCCCCTCCTCCACCACCTTCTCTTCAACCTTACTATCATCACTTTCATTATTCATATTAAGATTAAGATTAAGATTAGTAAGAGCAGTAAGATTCTTGTCGATGTTAAACTCATCACCGTCTACCTCCGAAATATTTTTTCCCTCGACCTTTACCACAAGATCAACCTGTTTCTCAGCTACCGGAAGCTCTTCACGTCCATCAACTTCTTCTTTTTCTCCTTCAACCTCATAACTACCTTCAAAATTATAATCACCATCATCATCATCATCATCATTTAAATAATCTTTATTATCAACCTCCAGCAGCTTGGTATCGTTATTCTCACTTACATCAGCATATTCTTCGTCATAACTCATCGGCGTTCCGACTTTTACATCATCAATTGACCTTTTAAACCGCCTGAAGTTTTCCATAGCTTCCCAGGCGTAAGATCGCCTGGTGTTGCGAATTTTCGGGACGTCTCTGTAAAAAGGATCAAAGGACTCGTCGCCTTCCTTATAATCATCATAGCTGGCGGGAATAGTAGGCAAGGGCAAAGTGACCAACTGAGTGCTGTTGAGCGGCCGACCGGATTCGTCGCTGACACTAGCCTTGGCAGTGACGATAACCCTAGACTGGGAAGGCAGCAGCGGCGAAGGGTTTTGCGAAACAATCCTCTGGATGTCCGGCGGGGGAAGGTTGATCGTCACCTGGTGAGGCTTCAGCTGCGGAATTGGGGGCACTGGAGGAATATGGATGTGCTGAGTCACATGTGAGGTCTGAGACTGGTGCGTTGTTTTGCCAGTTGGCTTAGGCGGTGGGAAGAATGGCCGCGGAGCTCCGCCGCTGTTCATCTGCGCGATAGTCAAAAAACCAGTTGGTATTCTGCTGTGTTGTTGATGTTGCAACAACTGAGATTGGGTAATTTTTGACTTGGTGCCCTCGTGGGAAGAAACTCCGCTGGAAGTTGTTAGCTTTGAAACTTTTCCCTGGTTCGAAGCTTGAATCGGCTCCAAGTATCTCCTGTCTTGATTTTCATCCCTTGAAGCATCACCTTCATCATCTTCTTCATCATCCTGATCATTGTTGTTCGCTTCTGTCTGGTAGTCTACTGTCTCGCGAGCGTTGTTGTAGTGCTCAGTGCTGCTGGAGATTCCGCCGTTGTGAAAAATTGGATTTATCAGGCTGGGATTGTTCGAGTTTCCATTTACATTCAGCAAGCTCTGGATCGTGGAAGACGTGGGGTGGAAAATTGAGGACCCATCGTTACCATTGATGCTTACTTGGGAGTTTGAAGTTGAACTGTAATGAATCTGGTGGACTTGAGGTGCTCCAGTAGTTGAACTAGCGCCTTGGTTGTTGAATATCTGATAAGATGTTGCGCGATTATCGTTGTTATGATTATTTTGTTGATGATGGTTGTTGTTGTTGTTGTTGTTATTTTGCTGGTTGTTGTTGTTGTTGTTGTTGTTATTGTTGACATTGACATTGGGCTCATTGCCAACGTGATAGATGTACTGTCGATGATAACCGCCGTTCTTGTCATCATAGAGAGACTTTGATTGACTAGTTTGAAGGGACGGGAATGGCGGCTGCGGCTGGTAATGCTGCGGATAACCACTCGGGTGCTGATAAGACCCACTCGCGGCGGTTGTCGATGAGATTAATGCTCGCTGAGTGGTCGTGCTTGTTGTACTTGTACTCGATTGCGCTGAGGTTGTTACGCTGCCTTGGTGGTCTTCTATCACAACTGGTGTTTCTTCATTCTCGTCTTCTCCCTCGTGTAAACTAAAAAAAATTATTATTATTATTATTATTATTATTATTATTATTATTGTTTTTTCAAGTAAAAATTAAAAAAAAATATCTTTTATAAAAATTTATTTGTTTTTTAAATGCAATTAAAAAATTTTTTATTATTATTTTTTTCAAGTAAAAATAAAAAAAAAGTATTTTTTATAAAAATTTATTTTTAAAATGCAACTAAAAAATTTTTTATTATTATTGTTATTATTTTTTAAAAATTATTTTTTCAAATAAAAATAAAAAAATCTTTTTTATAAAAATCTACTTTTAAAATGCAATTAAAAATTTTTTATATATTTTCTAATTAAAATTTTATTAAAATAAAGTAATGGATATTTGTAATAAAAATAAAAATAAGAACTACTTCTATGACATTAAAATTTTATCTATTTAATTGCAGGTTTAGGAAAACCGTAATACTTATATTAGAGGTATGCCGAATGAAAGGCATTCTTATATTAAATTATATTAAATTATTTTATATTACATTACATTACATTAGTGTCTTTGGTCCTTGCGAAAGTACCCACGTCACATCGAGGTGAATGTACTGGCGCGTAACACCAGTTACAATAATGATAATAGTAATAATTTTAATGCAAAAATGCAAAAATATTAAGAATTTAGTGTATAATGTAATAGATAGGCTAATTTTAAATAGAAAGGCTAATGAATAAATATAACTTTAAAACATATTAGCAAGATGAGAAAATAGAATCGATAATCGTCAAATGACTCAGCTGAGATTTGACATTTACCTGAGTGTCACGGCATTGTTGCCGTAAAGTTCGAGATTGAGGTTGTAGAAGCGTTCACTCTTGCTGCAGTCGACCTCGTCCACTCGCTCGCAGACCCTCGTTTCCTGATCGAACACCGTACCGTTCAGGCAGAGGAACTTTATGTCCATTATCTCGTCTGTAACCACGTCTCACGATAAACGAGAGATTCATGTTAATCATTCTTATTTTTTACTGTTAATTAATTATAAATAATTAATTGGCTACATTACACACTACAATTATCGAAAGAAGACAATGACAAGACTGCTTTATTGTCCGCAAATTGCCAATAATTAAGTGTAATGTACATTGTACAGTAAAAGTTAGTATGTAATATAATATATAATAATAATAAAATTTATTGTATCGGATTGCAAATAACCGAGTCAACTTTCTCAGGTGTTAATGTATCTAGACCGGTGTCCCGTTAAGAGTTGAGCCAAGAAAAATAAGACCGTTAAAAATAATTATTAAAAAATGTCAGCGGCACGAGCCTGTGGTCCTTGTAATTTATATAATAATATCAGTATTTATTATGCAAGGCTCGTTATTATTAAGTAAATGGATTATATTATGAATATATTTAAGCTCGTTTGGTCTGTCGATCCCGACGTGAATGTACTGAACGGTGGTTATCGTTAATAGAGATCATGATTCATGAACACACAATATAATACCAGTCTGCGGTTGTTATTATTTATTATTTATTATTTATTATTTATTGTTGTCAACTCTTATATGTCTCTTGGCTAATAATAATAAATAATAAGATACTGAATTACCTTTTTGACCAATGGTACAGACATGGAACATTTGACATCCCGCCTCGACGTCTGCGTAATAACCACCGATAACTTTTCCCTGGCATGAAAAATTCGTCTCCGGCAAATTATCGAAATCTAAGTACTGAAAAAAATTTTATTTTATTTTTTTTACGGAAAAAATTTAATATTTAATTTATTTAAAATAAATCGAAAATTCCCCACATTGCTCGATAATAAATTTTTTATAAATTATTCAAATTTAATGGCAAAATTTTTAAATTAACCCACGCAGAATTACAATGGTTTGATTAATTTAATTCTTTTCATTCAAACGAGCGAATTTTTACATTAATCCAACTTTTATGACTCAAATTATGAGCCTGCAAACACTATTTTTTTTAGCAAAAAAATTAACATTCAAACATTTACATTCATAATTTCTACATGTGGAATTTTTTGTCATAATTTATCTGTTAAAAAATTCTAAAAATAACTTTAATGGCATTTGAAACTCTTATTTTTATTTATTAATAGTGTATATAACAAGTTATTCATATAATTTGTCACTTTACACTGATGAAAGAATTTATTAACTATTAATAAATTCATTTATTTAAAAAAAAATTATTAATTTATCAATATATCAAGTAGGTACAATAATTTTTTAATTTTAATAAATATTTATTAATTATTTTTAAAACTGAATGTGATTTATTATTGATTTTTTTTGTTATAATTTTGTATAAAAAAAAAACTATTAATCTTTCTAATCTAATGAATTTTTTTTTATATTCAATCAAGTTTTTAAGTGTCTAAATAAAAATTTCAACACTCACCTTTCATTCAACCAAATAAATCTTTATTAACTGTTAATAAATTTTATTTGATTAATTATCAATTTTTTTTTAATTATCTGACATTAAAAAATCATTTATTTTTGAATAAATCATCATAAATTTTTAAAAATATTTTTTAGTTCTATTTAAATTAATTAGAATTAATTTAACAGCTAATTAGATAATAAAAATAAATTTTGTCAGTGCAGTAAGCTTGAAAAAAATCAAATATTGAAATCCAAATAAAAAAAAAAACTTACGCCAGGTTCCCCCGCGCTGCACAATAGGAAGTCATGTTGTAACTGAAGGATCAACAAGATAACTGTAAATAAAAAAGAAGAGATATAATATTAACAGGTGCAATAATACCTCCAATAACTTATAACTTATAAATAAAACACAATTTAATGGATTATATAAACAACTTATATATAAAGGTATCAATGAGTTAATATTCATAGGTATAGTTATAGTCAGAGAGCAGAGAGCCGGATCAGTAGGCATGACCTCGATCTAATCCGACACCTGCAAATCGCAATCATTGTAATCCAGCACGGTTATAAGTTATAATACTACAATAGACTACCGCCTACTTTGTCTGTACTTTACATGTACATGTACATATCCATGCATCTATCTAAATAAAAAGTACATTGAATTGAGGTACAGTATTATGCTGTAAAATAAGAATAGATATATCCGTGCAGAGTTTAGTTACAGATAGCAATAGTGATATTTTATATTACAGCAATGCTGGATCTCTGGTCTCTAGGATACGACTTCGTATATACGATGTACGATGTACGATGTACGATGTACCGTATACGATATAATATAACAGAGAAGAAGTTAGCAGAAACCCTGGGCTCTTGTTATGTTAGATTATATTCTACGCACTACCGCGGAAAAACCTTTCACTCTATACACGATCTCTTCATTCGTGATCAGCGCATCAATCTAATTGTGTAATCAGAAGCGTAATGAGTTCAGTTTTAGTTCGGCGTTTCTCTATTTATCATGAATCATGATGATACAATAATTGACAATCAGGTACGGGGATCCTAATTATATCCAATGTGTACATACTTTTGTTATTATTACTATTTATATTTATATTTTAAAATAATGATAATAATTAATTTTTTTAATTTATTATTATTATTAATTAAAAAGAATTTATTATTTTAAACTAATTTACACTGATAGAAAAATTTATTAACTATTAGTAATTTAATTTATTTGAAGACAATTATTTAATTTATTATTTAATAAGCTTTATTAGCTGTTAAGTTAATAAATGATTTTTTAACATTATAGGATTTAAGAAATATTTATTAAGAGCTAGTAAATTATTTATTAAATACACAGAAAAAAAATTATCTTGGATCAAATTTAAGAATTTTTCTACTCAAATCAAGAAGATGAAATTCTTCAAAATTATTTACTTGATTCAAGTAAATTTTTTTTTCTGTATACGATTTATTAAATGTTAATAAATATTTATTAATGGTTAATGAATATTTTTTAACTGAAAAAATATTAATTTAAAATAAAAAGCAAAAATAACAATTTTCTTTTGATACTTTTTATAACCCTACAGCTGAAATATATGATAATAATTAAATTCACTAGATAAATTAACGTTTTTAATGTTTGAAAATATAAAAGATAATTATGAGCTGTGATAGAATTTTGTATTTTACAATAAACGTAAATTATAAACAATGCAAATAATTGATAAAGATGATTTTTATTTATAAGCAATCTTCATACATCATATGACATTGCAATCGAAACAAATTCACTCTACAAAATATTATTAACTGTTAATAAATATTTGTCAACTATTAATAAATACTTATTAAATATTAATGAATGTATTTTCTTCCCAAATAAATATTTATTGAATGTTAAAAAATATTTATTAAAATTTAATAAATTAAGTAATTGTCTTCAAATAAATTAAATTACTAATAGTTAATAAATCCTTCTATCAGTGTATATGATATGAAATAATTAATAAATAAAAATTGAATAGTCTTTATAAAATCGAATCGGGTGAGTTAGATAGATAGATAGATAGATAAAAAATTTTATTTGGCTCTGGAGCCTAAGCTCCCTCAAAGCCATCAATATTTAAATTACATTGGTTTACATAGGTTACAAGATTACTTAACTAATTAAAGGTTTACAATTAGATTTAATTTGTAGCTTAAAATAATTTGTTAGCTTAAAATAATAATAATAAAAAATTAAAAAAATGGATTATTGTAATTATTTATTTAATAATTATTATTATTATTATATGTGCATAATATTAGTACTAGTACAGAGGATATGATTTAATGTAAGTAAGTAAATTAACTATTGAGAGCTATTGAATGCCTGAACAAAAAAATGATGTGAAAGAGAAAGGAGGAAAGAAATTGTAAGCGAAGAGACTCTGGTCTATCCGGGAATTCCATTCTCTGTGTATATATGCAAGTATAAGGCCGAAATTTCATAAATAATTCCTTGTAATTATTTTGTTTTATTCCTTTACTCGGCGTACCGTATCCATCGTTTCTTCGATCGTTGAAATTTTAATAAATTTATTTTTAATTTACGGATGTATCTTCAACCACCCACGGATGGTTTAAAATAAGATTTATTGAAAATTAAATTTTTTATAGTGAGAAGAAGAAAAATAAATTTTTTAACTTTTTCTCACATAACTTGAAAGATTTTTTAGAATTTATGAAGATGTGTCTCTAATTTTTAGATCTGAAACTTATTAAATCTATTTTTGGATGAAAATGTTTGTTTATATTTTATTTGCAATATCATTATCCGTAAATCGGGTTCTGAGAAATGATTGTCGATGTTTATAGTTATCGAATCAACGATTGCCTGTCATTTGATATCCAACTTTCACGTGGCCTTACGTAATAACGTCTCACCAACATCCTTGCCCGAAATGTCAGTGCTCGGAAGTGACGATAGTTTGCTGTTTGCTGTATTATACTATATGTATTCACTTATTTGCTTGCAAGTGTAGGTAGAGTGAAATATAAAACAGGTAACAGGTAATATAAATAAGTCGCTAAATTTTTTAGTTACGAAATTAGTTTAATAGATCCACCGGCAATGGATCGTGTGTGACCTCGGCATTAAATTTCTTCACGACCTATCTCTTCTCGGCTTCAAGCATACATATATGCAATAACAGCAGCAACAATAATTTAAATTATTATTATAATTGCAATTAATTTTTTTTTTTTTAATTATATGAATTCTGATTGATTACAGAAGATCATTGTTAGCCTTCATTTTCATTGTTGATTCTTGTATTGATTAGTTTTGAAATTCATTTCAAAATTATGGGAGAAATATTGAACATACGGAAAAATTATGAGACCTTATCAAATTTATTGTATTTTTTATACACGGAAAAAAGAAAAATTACACTATATAATGTAGCGTAGCGCTCCGTGATGAAAACTGGAAAAATTACAGTTTCAGATTGTAATTATTACAGATTTTTTAAGAATTACATTGTAGAATGTAATATTTACATTGAAAGCTCTGAAAATTAACATTCAAAGTTTTAATTTAGAAAAATGTTATTTCGAACTGTACTTTTTCTAGTTTTGGATACGACGGAACAGTTATTACTATTTATAATGTAATTTTTCGAGTTTTTTCTTTTTTCCATGTAGTTTACACAGAGTTTCAATTTTTTATTAGAAACTTTTTCAAGTAAAAAAGTATTTTAAGAATAATTATTCTGTAAATTTGAACTCAAAATTCTAAGTTAAATATTGGAGATACAAAAAAATTATCTGAAGAATTTTTATAAGAAATTTAATTCTCTTTAAAAAAATTTCTTGTCAATTTAAATGAAAAATGGAAAAATTACAGTTTCAGATTGTAATTATTACAGATTTTATAAGAATTACATTATAGAATGTAATATTTACATTAAAAGCTCTGAAAATTAATATTCAAAGTTTGAATTTAAAAAAATGTTATTTCAAACTGTAATTTTTCTAGTTTTTAATACGACGATACAATTATTAATAATTTATAATCCAATTTTTCAAGTTTTCTTCTTTCCATGTAGTTTACACAGAATTTCAATTTTTTATTAGAAAAAAATTATCTAAAGGATTTTTATAAGAAATTTAATTCTCTTCAAAAAAAATTCTTGTCAATTTAGTCGTTTCTCGTATACTTGGTCATAATTACAGAGTGAAGTCTTATTTATAAAAATGTTATACTACAAAATTAAAAATAATGAAGATGAAGATGGATTTGTACTTTATACATGTATAATAATATATCCATATTTATATTGTACATATAGAGGTCAATATATTTAGATATAATAAGAAAAGACATTAATGGTGGAGGAGGACGTGACAGCGAGGAAGCATCAGCATCAAACCAAATGATATAACGTTTTCCAGCATTGGCTGTGTGAATCCCGTGACATTTACCGTATAATAATAATCCATAGATCCGCGGATGGTGGATGGCAGATCGTCTGCCTTAATCTTAATATATAAACAGATTGGCAGGTAAAGTAATATAAGCAAATACAAACGAAAAGGCTCAGCATGGAGGATCGGAGATCTGGCCGGCTATTAATCGATAAATCCTCTGGAGATCTGTAAAATCTAACATAACATAACGTACTGATGATTATAAAACATACACTCGTCCTTGAACGTTTCGCGATACGATGCATTTAATGGTTCTTATTTTTACCGATCATTAAATTATACAAGCACAAGCATAAAGTGCCAAGGTATTAAATTCTTCTGTTTTATATTACAGTAGTAAGTGCTTTCTTGGGTTATTAAATACAAAGACCGTAAATATTCTCGAGGATGCCAAAATGAATATATGTACATGTACGTAGAGTTATAACTTATAACTATGCGCATAAATATTTTCAGCACAGCAGCTAAATAAAAAGTATGGCAACCATCAACATCGAGGAAGCGTCACCGAGTTTATTAGACGCCAAAGGGCATTCGTGGTATTGTAGAATCACGTAATCCAACAGTAAGAAAAAGAAGAAGAGTTTGCACACTACACTGTACACCTTTCACCTCATTTCCCTCAGTACTGGTGTTATATATGTGGTGTAGGTAACGCTCTACTATCTAAATCTAATACTCTTAGGAAGAGATCTTCTATGAAATACGGAGTCGTCTACGTAATTCAGAAACTCGGAATTTGATACGTGAAATGAAGACGAAAGTTTAAATCATCGTATCAAATATCGAACAAGTCAATTCGAGGTCAAGAGTGCACTGAAAAAAAAATTTTTTTTAATTTAAGTTAATTTTACTTGATTAATAATTTTTTTTGCTTAATTTAAAATTAATTAAACTTCCCAAAATTTTGTTATTAGTTTAAAAGTTTTTCATTTGGATGAAGAAATTTTTTTATCGAGATACTTGATTTAAAATTTTTTTAGCTTAATTTAAAATTAATTAAACTTTTCAAAATTTTGTTATTAGCTTAAAAGTTTTTTATTTGGATGAAGAAATTTTTTTAAAGATTTTCTTGAGTCAAAAAAATTTCTTTTTGTTCTAAAATAGCTTTTGACTTAAAATTCAGCTGCCCAATTTCAAAACACTGACAATTTTAAGATTAAAAAAAATTTTTTTTGTTAAAAAAAAGTTTGCGCGCCAAATTGATAAAAAAATTTGATTTATAATTAGAAAATACTTGAATATAAATATTTTTAAGAAAATATACATGAAATTAAGGTCTAAAAGTTATAAATAAATCAGCTATAAAAATTTTGCAGTTACTGTGTTTTAAAATTGGACAGACGAATTTTCTTGGCGTAAGAAATTTGTTTTTTCTGTGTGGGAATTATAGATTTTTCTTACGATATTTTGATAAAAAAATTTCTTCATCCAAATAAAAAAATTTTAAACTAATAACAAAATTTTGGAAAGTTTAATTAATCTTCAATTAAGCAAAAAAAATTTTAAATCAAGTAAAATTTCCTTAAATTACAAAAATTTTTTTAGTTCAAGATTTTTTTAAAAATTTTTTTTCAGTCTAAATTTAAAAATAATTAATTATAATAATAATAATAATAATAAAATATTTCCTATAAGTCCAAGTAACAGTAGCGATTAAATTACGCAAGCAATTAATAAATACTTCTCGTAAATCGTTAATGTAATCTACGAGTGCATCCAATCGTTGAGAAATTATTCGAGCGTTACACATGCATATGAGTTTATAACCGCGTTACGCATGGAAAGCATTAATCTTCCTTATCACTACCAAGTCCTCAGGGTTGTGTTTTATTTCTTCTTTCTATTATTATCGTTAAATACAGTTGGATTTGCCTAATGCATCTGGCATCAACTTCCGACCTGTAAACCTCGTACTACGTTCGCGCGAAAACCAAGTCATTGCTATTCTCCGTGAGGCTTCTCACCGGAAACGGAAATTCTTTATTATTTTAGAAATATTTACTTTGTGGAAATTCAACAATTGTATGCCTTTAGATACATAAATAAATTTCTTTATTGTGTATTAATTATTTTGAATATATAATAAAAACGAAACTTTTCTTCTCAACTTCTCTAATCCAGCTAAGCCGTAAACTAATAAAATTAAAAGCAGCGCATCTTTTATTTATTTTTTATTATTCCAGCAAAAAAACAAGTACATTTTACCATGGAAAGTAAAGGTCTCGCTTGTCCTGGCGCTGTCGGTGATGCTATTGCTATTATACAGCAATAGTTACACGATTACGCAACTTTTGAGAGAAGGTGCTCGAGTCTAGGAAAGAAAGAGGGCACACGAAGATTCTTAGGTATTATTTACACTTAAATTTTCATTACATGTTCATTACTTTATTAATGTATTGTAATGTTTTTTATGGACATATATGGATGAATTTAATAATAATAAACGATAAGATATCACCTACGTGATTCCTATATGATGACTCACTGTTGACGTTGACGATTAACTTGATATATACAAAAATATTTTCATAGTTTAATGAATAATTTACCGGCTTGGCGATTGGAGTGTGAATAATAAATTTTATTTATATGAGTAACTTTAATTTATCATAAGATGCATTGAGTTAGAAAGATAAGAGCCTAATTCGCGGATTAATTACCGGAAGAATCCTCCACACATCCTGAGTCTTTTAAGAGAATTTGCTCATAATTATAATAATATGTATATGTAGTCTTTGTATAGTACATAGTGACGATTATTATCATTGTGATTATGATTACAGTGATGATGCTTGTGATACTTCCTACGCTTTTCGACCGCGTTGCATATATATCGTACAATGTATTAAATAAGTGTCTAACGCGTATACATTCCAAGAATATATGTAAAGAAGTGTTATATATATATATTTATTATTATAACTCCCATGAAAAAAAAAAATATATGTCGAGATATATAAAAAATATATTAAAAATCTCTAAAAAATATATAAATATATAAAAAATATGTCTAATAAATATATTTTTAATAACTAACTTTTGACCGATTTTCATATATGTTAAAATTATGTGCAATTGCTACAACTTTTATAATTATTATTATTATTCTTATTATTAATATTATTTTTTTTTTTAATTTTATCAATTACTATAATTTTTTTTTGTTTTGGTTTGCAATTGCTAACACATCAATGGTCTACTCATTTATCAATCTATCTATTGAATTTATAATTAATATTAATATTTATAATTTATAATTAATATTAGTATTAATATTCTATTAAATATGAAATCACTATGCTAGCTATAAGGCATCTTGTTATAAATCAAAAATTTTTTTTTATATACTAACTGTTGTATTATTAACCCTGTTGATGGCCCCTAGGCTGTTGGATTTGTTTATTTAAATAAAATAAAGATGATACCGAAGTTAGCAGACGTCTAAAAATTTTTGATTTTTTTTATTAATTAAATTACAACTAAAAAGATATTTATAAAAAAATGCATTTATAGTTTTTCAAGTTTTTTACATGTGACAATTTTTTTTTTAACTGTTTAATTGAAATTTTTTCAATAAAAAAATTTCTAAAAATTATGAAATGTCGGCTAACTTTATTTTCATAAAATAAAGTAAATAAATAAAATATATATTTTACATAAATTTTAGATATATTCAAGATATATCTTAAAATACATAGCTTAAAATATAAAAAAAAAAACAAATATGAATTTCATAATGAATTTCATCTGGAATTTCAGATGAATTTCATGATGAATTTGAATCACTTTGTATATGAAACTTAATTTTTTTAATTTGTAAAAAAATATTCGGAGTCAATCATATTGGAGTTTTTAGTTTTATTTACACTGGCACAACATTTGCAATTTTATAAAGTTTATTTGGATAAATTTTTTGGAGTAGAAAAACAAAATGTAAAATAATAATTCTTTCATGATGAATTTCGTGATATTATTCTGAATTTTGTGTTCTTCTACTCCAAAAAATTTATCCGAATAGGCGTTATAGAATTGCAAATGTTGAGCCAGTGTAAATAGAACTAAAAATTCCAATATAACTGTCTCCGAATATTATTTCACAAATTAAAATAATTAAGTTTCATATTCTATTTGTTTCAAATTCATCATGAAGTTCATCTGGAATTCCAGCTGACTTTCATGATGAATTTCGAATTATTGTTCTGAATATTGTGTTCTTTTACTCAAAAAAATTTATCCAGATAGAAGTTTAAGAATCGTAAATAATGAGTCAGCGTCAGTTACACTAAAAATTCCAATATATCTTTCTCCAAATATTTTTTTACTGATTAAAAAAATTAAGTTTTATATACAGAGTGATTCAAATTCATCATGAAATTCATCTGGAATTCCAGCTGACTTTCATAATGAATTTTGAATTATTATTTTACATATTGTGTTCTTGTACTCCAAAAATTTATCCAGATAGAAGTTTAAGAATCGTAAATAATGAGACAGCGTAAGTTACACTAAAATTTCCAATATAACTTTCTCCTAAATAGTTTTTTTACAATTAAAAAAATTAAGTTTCATATACTATTTGTTTCAAATTCATCATGAAATTCATCTGGAATTCCAGATGAAATTCATTATGAAATTCATATTTGTTTCACAATCTGAAGTTCATCCGGAACCAAAATTTTTTTTGTACGGGATCTAAAATATATTTGAAATATATAAAATATATATGAAAATCGGCCAAAAGTTAGTTATCAAAAATATATTTACTATACATAATTTATATATTTTTTATAGATTTTTAATATATTTTTCATGTATTTCGACTTGTATTCTTTTTATATTTTTTTTTTCATGGGGGAATTTTAATAAATATATTTTTTTTATTTTAATTAAAAATCTATTGACCTTTTAGATGAAGAAATTTTTTTTTTCATTATTATTATTATAAAAAATGTATACA
Source organism: Cotesia congregata (assembly GCA_905319865.3). Taxonomy (NCBI): domain Eukaryota; kingdom Metazoa; phylum Arthropoda; class Insecta; order Hymenoptera; family Braconidae; genus Cotesia; species Cotesia congregata. The sequence goes on from CAJNRD030001123.1 coordinate 19,040,710, forward strand.
TACCCTGCAGCAGGAGTCTATGCAGCGCGAGGTTCATGGCTACGGGCAACTCGTGACCTAAAAATATATATATTTACATAAATATATTTAATTAGCTAAATTGCTAACATTTATTTAATAACAAAACTATTATTAGTAACGCCATTAATAATAACTATTTCTCATAATATTAAATTAGTTATTAATAATAATAATTAATTTAAATAAAATGCGGGAATTGCATGAAAGAATTTTCACCTTACGTAAATAGTATATAACATAAATATTTCTATGCGCGGTTTAGTTGCTTTCCCTAATTGTGTATCAAGATCTAACAGATTAAATAAAAAATACCATAATCATGTCTTTCTGTCCCGGCCTAAGTTTAACTATACCCGTGGAACAGCGTTGACCATGGCTCTTGAATGTCTTTCGTTTTTATTTTTACATACGTATACAATAATATAGTATATAAAAAATAAAAATAATATAATATGTATCCTGTAAACTGTACGCGCGAGTATATTTATCAACGTTATTTAAAAATGAACATCTACACATGTACTTAGATACTGAGTAAGTTAATCCAATACAAGTAAATCCTTATAGACAGTAAGTCAGAGAAAGTGATATCTCGTCGCGCGTGGTCAATTTTATTCTATCGTAATTTAATGATTCGTTCAACCGTGAAACGTGCATCATCTTGATGCCTGTTTAGTTTCTGTAGTTAACTTAAGAGTATCACCATGCGCTGCACTAGAAAACTTGAATTACTCTTGTTTGCATATTTACTATCATTATCCTCATCATTATTATTATTATTGCAATTATTTAAACCATTAAATTAAGTCCAGAGTAACAATAAATTACATCCGTCGATTTCTTCCTAATGTAATTAATAATTATTATTATTAAATTATGTTATATTTAATTTAGCCGACATTTCAAAATTTTTAGAAATTTTTTATTGAAAAAATTTCAATTAAAAAATTAAAAAAAAAAAATTCACATGTAAAAAACTTGAAAAGCTATAAGTGCAATTTTTCAAAAATATCTTTTTAGTTATAATTTAATTAATAAAAAAAATCAAAAATTTTTAGGCGTCTGCTAACTTCAGTGTCATAATAATTAACTCAAATTTTCTTCAATCAATAAAATCTATTTAATTCTCTTGAAACTTGCATTTAATTAAACTATTGCACTACAAAATAATATTATTATTAAATTAGAATAAATACTTTGTTCAATTTTATTATTTTATTATTACCGAGTAATTTTTAAGCCTGAGAACGTACATACTTTCACTCAGATAAAAAGTATGTGGATGAATGAGAATAAAAAATATTCCAGGCATACATCAGAGCATCAGGACATGCAGCTAAGAATAAAATATATGTTGTTAAAAAATAAACATAAAAAACGGATAATACACGAGTCGTTCGTGCAGGTTACAACGAACTATAACGATGTAGAATACACAGAGGATGTATATATATATTGTATAGAAGAGAAGTACACACCAGGACTCGGTAAATATCCTTGCTGGTATTTCAAGATGGCTGAGGTATCGTTTTAATGTATTAAACACGTGTAGCATGTCCTCGACTTTATACTCTTATACGTATAATTTATATTTATATATGTTACAGGTTTATGCGGACTTGCATTAACATCCTTTAGAATAATCTTATTCATTATTAAAAGCGTAAAAAATTTTTAAAAAATAGATCCAATGTATTTTAATTATCCTTACAGATAACTGGCCGAGGATTCTGTAGGAAGATACTCCGCTCGAGTTTTTTTAGCTTCGCATTGATAGAAGAATTTATTTGTATAGAAAAATAGTTTAAGCATTAATTAGAGACCACTTTTTAATTAAACAAATATTTTTTTAGTATTTAAAATAATTTGTTTGTATTTAATAAATCTGATATTAATTTATTAAATATTAATAATTTTTTTTAAATACTAAGAAATATTTGTTAAATATTAATGAAAATTAAATTAGCCGACATTTAAAAATTCTTAGAATTATTTTTATTGAAAAAATTATTAGAAAAAAATTAAAAAAAAAATGTCACTTGTAAAAAACTTCAAAAACTACAAGTGAAATTTTTTAAAAATAGTTTTTCGTTTTAATTTAATTATTAAAAAAAAAATCAAATAATTAAAAACGTCGGCTAACTTTAGTATCATAAATATTAACAAGTATTTTTAACTACAAACAAATTCTTCTATCAGTGCGGGCTTAAGGTAATTTAACAACTAGTCTTGCTGAGTTTTAAAGTTTTAACTTAAGACTCAAGACTGGTATTATATACCTACATATAATACCGAGACCGAGTATCAGCAGAAACAAAGTAAAAAAGTAATGCAGAATAAAAATAAATAAGAGTTAAGTAAATGGAAAAATATTTGTAGGCGGATACTCCTTGATCTCTTTCATTTTTTTAACTCAACCCAATACAGTTTGTTATGTAAATTATTGAGCGCGATAAATTGTCGATACATAAATATATACTTTTATGTATATAGATATAGACATTTACATTATTGGGTTTTATAAAAAATAGGTGGTAAGAAAATAAGAAAGAGAAACAAGTCACCGGCAAATTTTTGATCTGAGAGAGCAAGACGATGAGGTCGCCATTTGTGAAAGTTGCGTGAAGCCGGTCCACTACGTATTACATCTGTATATATTTATATATATATATATATGTATATGATATCGACGGGAAATAATAATTTACAAGGCGAGTACAGGCATTCGATCAAAATTTGTCGACGTTTAGTTTATTATTAATAAACCTTAATAATAAAAAGTTTAGAAAAATGACTAATTACTCATGATTTTTCTGATGCAAAAACGCTTTTAGTTGACAAACGCCTCAGTTAATTATAGCAATTAAATCGCTAAATGATTAATATATAGGAGTAATTATTTAATTTTTGTTGGTTATTTTAATTGATAATTAGCTGGGATTTTTGTTATAGGTCACGCGGATTCTTGTGAAATTAATTCTTTTTTATCAATATTATTTTAATAATTAGAGTTTACGTCTGAGAAGAAATCAGAAAGTTTAAAGCTATTCAAAATAGTTTGGGAAATAGTTTAAGAAGAAATCAATGTAATTGTGATTAATAATTATTTTTATAAAATATAAAAGAATAATAAGCAGCGGCCTAGTATTTGGTCAATACCGTTAGACACCTGTTGAAAAGTATACAAATGAGCGTTAATGTAAACAAAATACGTAAAAGAAGCGGTTTCATTTATAAAATAATTATTTATCTTAAAGAAGCTTCCTTTAAGATGACACTGAAGTTAGCAGGCGTCTTAAAAATTTTTTATTTTTTTTCTTTAATTAAATTACAACTAAAAAGATATTTCTAAAAAATTGCACTTATAGTTTTTCAAGTTTTTTACATGTGGCAATTTTTTTTTTTTTAATAAAAAATTTTGAAATGTCAGCTAACTTGATTTTCATCCTTTAAGTTGTATTAATAATTAATAATTATAAAAGAGTAAAAATAAAATAATAATAATAGGTAGGAATATGTCCTGGCGGGAGCGCAAAAGATGCACGAACCAATACAAGGAAGAATCAAAAGACTTTCCCTCGTGGTTCACAGCTGACGTGTGTAAACGCTGTGTTTAAATAATAGTGTATTTAAATTTTTTACTCGTTACCTGTTAATTATTATTATCAAGTGTTATTTTAATAATTTGTTTGTTTAATTGCATACCTTTTATCAAATTAATCCACAGAATTCGGACTTTCTATTTCCTAATTTCTCCTATAGTCTTCCTTGGTAAATACTTTAACGCTTGATTTAAAAAAAACAATAATTATAACAATGATGATGGTGGTGGGGGGTAGTAATAGTGGTATTAAACAATACAATATATATTTACAAAAGTAAGGATATATATTTGTATGTAGTCGTTCGATCACTGGTTCGATTTCACTAAACTGCACACAATTGATTAAAATCAATCCCCATTGACACTCTGTGACCAATTAATCGTCTCTCGAAGAATCATCGTGCAATTAAGCCGACGTTTCCACCCCATTAGTTACTCTGTTGTTATAGAATGTCCAAAAATTTGTAATTAAAATATATATTTTATAAAATATATTAAAAAAAAAAAAAAACGGCACTTTCGCTCAAATAAAATAAAATTTTCTATGAAAATGATAATGATCGGTTTGTTGGCGTTCGAGTGGTCATACTTGTAATTAATATGGTAGTAGAGTGGCAAAATAAAATCAATAAATATTTATTTATTATTTTATATTAAAATTATATGGTAATTAATATAGTAATGTAAATATATAACTTGTTTATTGATCACGAATATAAGTTTAAGTCTTTCGGACTTTCGTAACTTTCTTTCATTGAAAGTTGACGAAGCGCGAGTTGGTACATTGGGCGTGTTACTTGACCAAGTAACAGAATAAGAAACAGCTGTTAATACTAAGTAGCCTTCACTTCCTTAATTAATTAATTTTAAAATATTTTATTTAAAAGATTTAGATTTTTATATTACGGATAAGTCTTTGATGTTTGGATTTTTTTAATAAATATATTTATTGTAAGTCACTTAAAGTGTAATAAAATAAAAATATTATTAAGCCGGTATCGAAAGGTCACGATCGTTAAAAAAATTCACATTTGCATTTTTAAAAGTAAAAATTTTTTTATGGACATTAAAAATTTATTATTTTTTATAGATATTTGTTGAGTAATTTGTTTATTATTTTTTTTAATTTTAACCGAAGAGTAGTGAATGTATAAACACTGTCAGAAATTGAGGAAAGAAGAAATACAGCAAGTTATCAGTGAGGACGCGATCGGTAGACTAAGTAGCGAGTGGTCTTTTACTACATCCACGCGTTTCTTATCCCTACTGTCTTATCCACCTCTCAAAACTCTCGATACAGCTTATATTAACTTAACTATACGTATCCGAAGGCTTTAGTGGTCCCTCAGTTTGTTTATTTAAATTATAAATATCTGCTAAAAAAATTATTATTTTGAAATTAATTAAAATTAATCATTAATTGAGTCGTTGGAGTATTTTATTACTTTCTAAATGAATAAATTAAAGTAATGTATTATTTAATATGCGTTAAATAGCTTTTTATATTAACACAACAGTTAAAAGTTAAGCTGATATAATACTTCATTTTTATACTGATTTATAAAGGATTGAATTGCAGTTTACTTTTATTTAAACGCGGCCTTCACAAGACATTCTAGTAGTTAATGTCTTTATTAATTACTCAAGTCCACTCATCCCTGATAATTCATTTTTAATCCTGTATTATTATATTAATTTAATACTTAAAGTATAAAGTTAATACTTGCTATAATTATCATTGATATTATAAATTAATTAATTAATTAATTAAAAAATTTAATAGTAATTGTAAACATATTTATATCGTGTGGAATTAAAAAAGAATTGCACACTGATAACTGGAGCAAAGACTTGCGTAATGTAGTGGGTGGCCGCCTTTCTCCATACCGACAGTCTTAAAGGATCTGTCTGCAAGTTCCGCAAGTACTTACGTTGCTATTTTTATTTTATGTTACTTGTTCCTTTTTTTTTTATTTTTTGATTGCGCAAGACAATCGTATTTTATTTAATGGTATCGGTGAATTTTTCAGCAGCCTTTAGTAACTTAAAAAATGCATGGTCAAGTAAGCTGTCAACTATTAAGAGCACCACGCCCATGCCCAAGGGTCTTCTCCTTGAACTCATGTATCCCTGACCAGGAATATGGGGGCGTTTTATTTTTTTTTTTCCAAGCTTGTGACTGTCTACTGCGATGCCATAGTTATCACAATAATGATAGATAGTTGGAGACTTTGTTCAATAGATAAAACTATTTTTTATTTTTAAATTAAGCTGAACGTGGGAACGTTTGTAAATAAAAAATTTATAAATATTAGTGAGAATTGCCGGTAGTTTTAATAGTTGTTCAGAATTAAATAATGAATAATATACAACTTGTCAAAATAAAACGGCAATAATTCTTGCATTGAGCATTAACCATTCAGTAGTTTACTTTTTTACAGTTAAATTAAATATCTTGCAGTTGTTTCTCAGCCTATAAAAAATATTACATTATTTATATTTTTTTTTTAATATTTATTTCTAAAGACTGGTTATTTTTAATATTTTTACAATTTTAAGTTAATTGACTATCCAGTCTAATAAAACAATTTTTATTTATTCGTAATTTTTTTTAGCCTGTATTTTCCTCTAAGCATATATAATTTAGCCACATTTCATATCTAAATTTGTCATTAAAGATAAATTTGACTGAAAAAATAATTCGGACGGCCCAGACCAGGATCAGGACCAGAAGGTGTCTCGGATAGCTTAACTGGTAGAGCATTTGGTGCGTAACCAAAAGATCCAGGTTCGTGTCCTGGTCTGGGCTGTCCGAATTATTTTTTCATTTACCGAAAAAAGTTACACTGATTGTGAGTAAAAAAATACATATTTTCAAACAAAAACTATCGAATAAAATTTTAATTGTTGTAATTTCACTTACGTACCGGTCTTTATGGTTGCAGCTTTTTATTTCTTCTAAACAGTTAATGATTAATGTCCATTATTAGTAATATTAAATTATTGTACTTCTTCAAAATTTAGAATCTTTGTAGACTAATATTTTATAATTCTATCTATGTTTTTGTTTTCTATTTTTTGATTATAGTAGAATTTAAGCTAATAACTAAGTTACTTGTTATTTACGATGTATGGTCACAGGGGATGTAATCCCATGATCTAATAAATAAATAAATAAATAAATAAATAAATAGGGTAGAAGTACCGGTTTTGGTCATCTTAGGACCATTTTTGGCCACTTGATATTTTAGTTAATTTGTAAAAAATTTAACTATTCAAGTAGAATATTTATAGAATTTATAAATTGGCTTATAGAAATATTTATACAATAATTTGAAATTAAAGTGGCCAAAAAAGGTACACTGACCACAAACGGTACTTCTACCCTAAATAAATAAATAAATAAACAAAAAAGTCTTTCGAAAAAAAACGCTTTGCTACGTAATAGATTTTTTAATTTTCTATTTCATATCAGAGCATTTTTTTCAAAATTTTAATTTGTTTTAAAGGAAAACGAGAAAAAAATGGCACTGGCTGTTAAGAATTTTTCTGATGATATAAGACCTCATACCGAAAAATATTATGGTGAAAGACAAATAATAAAAAATTGAACCTTCTTAAAGATTTGGATCGGGTAACAGGCTTAAAAATAATAACTTTGTATCTTGATTAATTAAAAATACCGATCTTGGAGTCACATTATTTATATTTATATTTGGATTTATAAAGCAAGTGTTTTGTATTAAATAATAATAATAAAAAAAAAAAGAATTGAGATTAATATATCCTTTCTCTCGGATAACGACGTTGTCATCGTTTATTTAAGAGAGTGGACAAGGACTTTTACCCTTACCTGTGAACTGTTATTTGAGAGTTCGTTCACGAGTATGTTTGCAAATAAATAGTGACTCCTGTCGCTGTGATATATTAACGGTAAATGGTTTATAACTATACTACTGGTATACTAATTTCGATAAGAGGCTATTGGGTAATAAATAATAAGTGTTGTTGAGTTTCTAGAGTAATCATACAAGTATTTTGTGTCGTTAACAAGCCATTCGTTAACTCTTTCTTCACATATATAAATTAATAAATCTAATATTATTATTAAATATATCAGTTATTCATTTTTAAAAATATTTTTTATTAGAAAAATTTAATAGTCGTAAAATAATTTATGAGGGATTAATTATATAAATTACTTATCTTTTAACTTTATTTCAGCTTCAGGGTTTTTAAGATCGACAACAACCTGGATAAAAAAAAAAACGGCTATTAGTTACTAATTATTATTAATAGCGAAAGAAAAATAATTTGCTTATATTACAATCTGTAACATTTACCTTATCTGAACACTTTAAATCAGTTATAAATTTAACCGCGTCATTGATTTTATGGAGACCGACCACCATCGAGTACGAAGGTTTTATTAAACCTTCTTCGTGATATTGCAAAATATCGTTGCCTGCCTCGCTGAAATATTGGTAATAAATTTATCTATTTAATAAATATTATTTTACTCCAAACTTTAAATTAACACTATAATTATCTTTACCGATATGACTCCAGATTTTTTTCTTTGAATTCCACTATGTCAATACCCGTGATGGAAAATGGACACTGTGTTGAGCTGTCTTCATCGTAGTCTTCTTTGGTTACAGCGAATCCAGCGATAATTATACGTCCTTCGGAAAAAAAAAAATTACTAATTAAATTTTATTCTTTCAATAAATAAAACTAACTTTTACTTATTTTATTATTTTAATCTAATACCTTCTCTCGATAAATGTTCAATTAATACTGCAAAGTTATCATCACGTAACAAACTGTTTTGATGATCTTCTTTGTAAATACTTGTAAAGCTGTAAAAATAAATTGTTTTATTAAATAGATTGTTTTATAATCATCAATATTAAATGAAAAATAAATATCTTTTACCATTCTAACATTGTTTTAAATTTTTCACCCTCAGCTCCGTCAAAAACATCTTTAATATCTCGTTCAGCGGCAAATTCAACTATTTTTTTCATTAATTTCTTATCACTGTATTTTAAAGATGCAAATGCTCCTTTATCACGTACTATTTCTGTACGATCTTCTGATTTACAAACTCCAATCACCTTAATTATAAAACAATTAATTATTTATATTATTAAGAGAATAAGCAAAATTTTGTGGCCAGTTTATTTATATGATAAAATCGGTTTTTTTAAGTGAAATTTAGTGTCATTGGAAAGGTTTTGACTTGAATTTGTCACCGATAGTCAATTTATTATGATAAGTATTAAGGCTGCATTCGAAAATACTCTATCTCTAGATACATAATTAAGAAATGACCTTGTATCTCGTGAACTATTGACATTTTTAAAGATATAAGCTCATCCCGATGTTACACTCACCAAGACCTTTGATTTGAGTACCCACATCAATTTTTCATATATTTATATATGAAAAATATATCAAAAATGCATGTGGGTACTCAAATGAAAGCTCTTGATAAGTGTAACATCAGGATGAACTGATATCTTTAAAAATATCAATAATGAAGAAATGACCTTGTATCTTGTGAACTATTGACATTTTTAAAGATATAAGCTCACCCCGACATTACACTCATCGAGACCTTTCATTTGAGTACCCACATTAATTTTTCATGTATTTATATATATTATATATATGTATATATGAAAAATATATCAAAAATGCATGTGGGTACTCAAATGAAAGCTCGTGATGAGTGTAACATCAGGATGAGCATATATCTTTAAAAATATCAATAGTTAAGAAATTACCTTGTATCTTGTGAACCATTAACATTTTTAAAGATATAAGCTCATCCCGATGTTACACTCATCAAGACCTTTCATTTAAGTACCCACATGCATTTTTAATATATTTATATATATTATATATATGTATATATGAAAAATATATCAAAAATGCATGTGGGTACTCAAATGAAAGCTCTTGATGAGTATAACATCGGGATGAGCTTATATCTTTACAAAAGTCAATAGTTAAAAAAGTACAGTGCAATTTAACAAAATTCAATATTTAATAAAGAAAAATTTTATTTATTCATAGTTCATAAGTCGCGGTAGTCACATAGTGACTGCAAGGTTGCTAGTTCTAATTATTATCGCTATAACAAATTAAAAGAAAAATTTTTCACCTGTGCTCTGAAGACATTAGCAGCAATATCAACAGCAGCGAGACCAACTCCACTGAGACCAACATTGATGACAACTATTTCATTTTCCTGAAGGTCAGCTTTTTTTTCAAGACCAATTAGAGCCGTGAGATAATTATTCATTAAGCAAACGGTGTCTAAAGTTTTAATAGACGACGGAATTTTCCAAATGTCCTAAAAATTTACAACATTAGATATCATTATCCTAGTTGCACATACTCACAAATAATAAAATAAATATTTACAGTCATTTCAGCGACACATCGCTCAGCTAAACCTCCAAACTGAACTTTATTTAAAGCGACAACTTTATCTCCAACTTTGAACCCTTGCTTCTTAGCCTGGTCTCCAACTTCCAGCAACTTTCCTGCCACTTCATAACCCAAAATTGCCGGTAACTTTGGTGGAGATCTGTGTAAGTTTTTCATTTTTAAAATATCTGGACCATTGAGCGTACAATACTGCACGTCTATCAACACCTGTAATAAAAAATAATTTTATTGATTATTTATAATAAAATTTATGACACTGAAATTAGCAGACACTTGACAATTTTTTAAATTTTTCTTTAAAAATAAACTAGGCCTAAAAAATTATTTTTAAAAAATTGCATCAATAATTTTTTAGAGCTTTTAAAGAATAAATTATTCTTGTTATAATTTATTTGTTAAAAAAATTCTAAAAATTGTCAGATGTCTCTCAATTTTAGTACAGTGAAAATTCATGAATAAATTATTTTAAAAAATTCATACCTCATTTGCATTGATAGAAGGTATATCAAGATTGTCAATAATAAAAGGCTCAGAGAATTTTTTTAAAACCGCTCCTTGCATTTTACCTTCCTCACGAGGAGGAATAACATTTTTTTCATCACTTTCTGTATTTTTACTAAGTCTTCTTGTGTTTATGTTTAATAATAATTTATTGCACTTCCAAACCCAATTAGTTGCTAGCCTGCATTTTATAACTGACATTTTTCACTAGAGTCTTTTTATTAAGATTTAATAATAATTGTCATGCCTTGTGAATAATTAACAAAGTCTTGTCAATTGTCACGTGTGGTCGTCAAATAATAACAAAATTTTGGTTAGCTCAAATTCTGGTTCCATTTTCGGATTACAAAAAAATATAAAGATATTATAGAGAGTTTCATTGCCAGCGTTGTGAAAATAAAATGACCGCAGGTTGGTAAGTAGTTGATATTTCTGGTGGCTCTATCTATTGTCCTGATTTAAACCTAAATGATAGAACTTTCAAATTTAGACTAAACTAAATGACATTAATTTAAAGTTAGCTGTCACTTAACAATTTTATAATTTGATTTAACAAAAAAATTTGTTTCAAAAATTTATTTTTAAAAAATTGCATTTTTAATTTTTTTTAATTTCTACATATATATGTCAATTTTTTTTTCTAATTTTTTTTTGCCATAATTTATTTGTTATAAAATTCTTAAAATTATTAAATATACGCTAAATTAATTTACATAAACTAATCAAGTGAAACTGACAGCTAGAAAGTGTAAGCAAGAAAAAAAGGAATGACAATAAATTTATCACTCATTTTACTATTTTTACACGCTTTTTTTTATTTTTTTTTTTTTATTTTATTTTATTATTAGCTTCACTTGTATGTCAGTATGTCAGTATGTCAGAATGTCATTCAGTATGTAACTCTCCGTGGGTAATTTGCGCGCCTGCGGCCTTCCTTGGTTCTAGTAGCCGTTTCTCAGGCTCCCTCTCCGAAATTGAACTCTGATTCCCCGTATTTATAATATTTATAAAGAATTATTTTATTCTCACTAATCAATAAATTAATTACTGAAAATTTAATTTAATAAAAATAATAATTTAATAATTTAATAAAAATAATAA
>CAJNRD030001123.1:19053156-19101493 GCA_905319865.3 Cotesia congregata
TATTCTTAATTTAAATTTATTTTCTATTTTTTAGTTTGGTTTTCTATAAAAAGCGTGTTTTTAGTTTTTTTAAACTATTATTTATTTAATTTTATTTGAAACAAAAAAATTGACATGTAAAAATTAAAAAAAATTAAAAATGGAATTTTTAAAAAATAATTTTTTTGTTAAAAAATAATTTTTTTAAAGTGATAAAGTGACTGCTAACTTTAATATCAAGAATTTTTCTTATTAAAAAAATTATTACAAAAAAAATCAGCATGTAAAAAGTTTAAAAAAAATTCTAAGTACAATTTTTTAAAAATAATTTTTCAGAATAAATTCGTTTTTGTAAAATAAAATTAAAAAATGATCAAGTAACTGCTAATTTTAATGTCATAAAAAAATAAAAAAATTATTGAAAATTTGTTCATTTCTTCTTAGTATTATAAAATAAGGAATTAAATGAATGATAAAAAAATATATATGTATAAGATTATTATATTTCTGTTGGCATTTGAATTATCATTATCATTTTTTAATAACAGTTCAACAATCACAATAATGTTATATTATGTCTAAAAGTTTGATTTGAATATACATATACATAATACATTTTGTTTATTATTCTTAATTATAAATGTACGATAGTCTCATTTATTTATATTTTTAATTAATTAACTTCTTTATTAAATTATAAAAAGCGAGAAAGCAGAAATTTAATAAACGTACTCATAGCCTTCGTAAACTTCATCCCTTAAGTACGGCTGTTGGATGTATCAATATTTATGATAATCACCAAATGCTCTGCAGGTAATTAACAAATTAATTAAATTTATGTATATTGAATTTGTCACGGTTATGAATAATTTATTCTATAATCAGTTAATTAGCGTACGTTTATTAATTTCATCAGCTTCTCGGTAACTCAGTGTTATTTAATTAATAGAAGTTATAAAATTGAAACACGGAATTAGATTTGCCCTGGTAATCTTATTCGCAATGAATTTCTGTGTTTTTATTTATGTTAATGTGGACTACACCTGTAGACCAAATTGAGCAGATTATTTTTCTTTCATTTTTAAGATTTCTTTTTATTTTACTTCATATTTCGTACTTAACTAGATTACATAATTCTAGAGCAACATTTTTTGTAGCTTCATTATAAGTACTAAGTATGTATTTCATATATTATACTTTTGTTCATAAATAATTATATTTTTTTATTTTATTATTATTACGTGAAGCGTAGGGTTGTGGATATTGGATTTCATATTCAAAATAACTAACATGTAAGCAAATAAATTGCAAAGGTACGTTCATAAAAAATACATTTTTTCATTAATTATTTTTTGGTTTAGAATATCTTTTTTTTTTATGATTACAATTTTATCTTATCAATTATTTTTTATAGGAAATGGAAGATCAAATTTAGAGTTACCTTCATTTTATCAAATAAAAAACATCGGCAATTTTAATTTCAAACCAACAAAAATTTTTTTTCTTTAAAAACTAATTTGTACCCGGAGAGAAAATAATAGATCTTATTCCTATGTAGAATGGTAACCATTACTATGTTACATAGTAACGAAATTTTTTCTGAGAATTCTGTGTAAATTTGCTGATAAAAGTCTTAAAATCTTAGAAATTGTAATAAAAATTGAAACAACAACCCATTGGTTGGGGAATTAAATTCTGAACATAATGATGTTGTTTTTTTATTTTTTTGATAAAAATTTCAATTTGTTATTAACAAAAAACATAAACAAAATAAAAAATGTCAGTTTTTCGTAAATAACTCAATAACTATAGATCATATCGAAAATCGGAAAAGGATCCTTAAAAAGGAGGAAATTTCTGAAAAAAAGCCTCGACTCCCAAAACTCTAGCTTGAAAAACAATAATTTTTATTTAATGTTGAAAATTGGGTTCCGCGCGACATAAAAATTATTGTTTTTTAAACTAGAGTTTCGGGAGTCGAGACTTTTTTCAGAAATTTCCTATTTTTTAACAATCTTTTTCAGATTCTCGATATCACCTATAGTTATTGAGTTATTAACGAAAAACTGACATTTTTTATTTTGTTTATGTTTTTTGTTAATAACAAATTGAAATTTTTATCAAAAAAATAAAAAAACAACATCATTATGTTCAGAATTTAATTCCCCAACCAATGGGTTGTTGTTTATATTTTTATCACAATTTCTAAAACTTTTATCAGCAAATTTACACCAAATTCTCAGAAAAAATTTCATTACGATGTAACATAGTAATGGTGTTACCATTCTACATATAATAGGAATAATAAGAATAAGATATATTTTTTTCTCTCCGTGTAAGTATAAATAATAATACAAATTAAAATTATTTACTAAACCAAAGCATTCGCAGCCACAATCAAAATTCTATTGATGACAATACTGACTTCATTTAACTATTTTACCTTGTTAGTGATTCAAAATTTTCCACTTAATTTTTAACTAGCGAGCGTATTGAAAAAATACAGTACCAAACTATGTTGAATATTTTTGGACGCAATTGCTGTCTGTACTGTTGTATATTTAAATATTACAAGTTGATTATAACAATTATTTCATTAATTCAAAATTTTTTTAAGCTTCGTTAACAAAATAACAATCCAATGAAAAATTTAACTTCAAAAACTCGTTAAACCCAATCTACGGCACATCGATACAAGCTGCATATATTTTTATTACCTTGCACTAGCGGTTCTGTTACTATAATAATTATAAAAAACATGGACGTATGGCTTTTTTTTTTTTTTTTTGGTAAATTATGATTAACGCGTTACAATTCTATTCAATGTTGATTATTGATTACATTTTTGTGATCATACACTTACATTTATTTTTATTTTTGTGACACAAGTCTATACATTTAGTTTTATCACGATTACGTAAATTAATTGTTATAAATTATTAAATTATGAAATTTAAACAATTTAATTGACTACAATTTTTTTTTATTTTTTTTAGTTACTTTTATTTTAAAAAATTCAATAAAATTTAATTAATTTATATTATAATTAAAAAATTTATTACCGTGCGTTAATTTTTCTAATTTGTGCACTAGATTTAAATAAAAAAGACATAATAAAATAATTATTCTATCAATAATTGGCATGAATTATTTTATACGTCCTAGTTTTAAAATAATAGTAATAATACTGATTTTTCTTCTTAAGGATAGCTTCAAATACTGATTAATTTTTGGCCGTGTATTTTACAATCAAGCAGTGAGCATTTTTTTTATTAAAATAATTAAAAATAGTAAAATGAAGAAATATAAATACCAAGTAAAATCTAAATGGATAATATTTGTTTAAAATTTTTGTTTATATAAAACTACTTTCTGTAAATATTTTATTTAAAAAAGTACGTGACAATTAATATGGTTAACAAAAGAGGTGTATATAAAGAACATTTAATCGTTCAATATATTTAATAGGAAAAGGGAAGTAGTAAAAAGTCTAATGACTATAACAAGGTTACAAATAAGTTGACATTACATGGCTCGGCATATTTTTGGCATGACATAAAAATTCAACCTCTTACTAATTAATTATATCAATTTTTTTTTTAATTCAATAGTATCGATGATCGCACGCATACTTTCATGTTTCTAATCTAAGTTTATTTTTTTTATATATATATATATATATATATTATATTTACTTTAATTTAAAAGGATAAAATTCATCTATTGTATATCTCACGGTGTAAATCTGGGGGCGGAATACTTTGGTATGCAGGTTGAGTATCACGAAAGTGTGATCTTATCAAAAGACCAAGTCCTAGGAGTACTACTGGTAGACCCAAAAGTGCGCAAATTAATTCGCCTGTTACTCCTGGTGACCATGTTATTATTCCTATAATGTTAGCAGTTAATTTTTGGAGTTAATATTATTGAAACGAAAAAAAATATAATTAGAGATATTTATAAATATCTATTAATATTGTTTTTTGATAATAATAATTATTAACTTTGTATTTTATTTAGTTTTAAAAGATATTAGCTCATTCCGGCAATGGACTCATCAAGAGCTTTTATTTGTGTACCCACATGCATTTTGATATATTTTTCATATATATACTTATATATAAATATATGAAAAATTGATGTGGGTACTCAAATGAAAGGTCTTGATGAGTTTAATGTCGGGATGAGCTTATATCTTTAAAAATGTCAATATTTCACAAAATTACAAGGTTATTTCTTAATTATTGATATTTTTAAAGATTCAAGCTCATCCTGATGTTACACTCATCAAGAGCTTTCATTTGAGTACCCACATGCATTTTGATATATTTTTCATATATATAATATATATAAATATATGAAAAATTGATGTGGGTACTCAAATGAAAGGTCTTGATGAGTCTAATGTCGGGATGAGCTTATATCTTTAAAAATGTCAATATTATACAAGATAAAAGGTCATTTTTTAATTATGTATCTAGAGATAGAGCATTAATTTTACTAAAAAAAGATAGAGCTGAATTTCACTAAAAAAAACTGATTTTATCTTATAACTTATCCTGGAGACAAAATTTTTCTTGTTCTCTTAATAATATAGATAATAATAATGATAATAATTTTAGAAAAGAAGAAATGAAGAAGAATATGCGTATTTATTTGTAAATAGTTTTCTCACCTCCATTAGACCCAACATCCATCTTGTAAATACTCCACCAAATGCCAGAAAGAGGGAGAGAAATTGTAGTAGCGGCTACGGTGAAGACAGCACTCTCACACATGGACAAAAAATTCAGGATTGATATGGAGAATGCGATGTAGGAAAAAAGAAAAATCCATCCGTGGTTAGCTACTCCAATGCAAGAGCTGCTGCTTTTAAAGTGACACTTGAAGCCGTGCTCAATTGTTGTGTAGAGCTCTCTTGGAGTAAAACCCTAGTGCCACACACAGAAAAAATAGTTAAATATGTTATATGTTGTAAGTTGTAGTTTGTAGGTTGTCGCTGGCCGGAGTGAGGGTGAGGGAGCGAAAATGTGCACCAGCATACTCAAGTGGATGAACGAATGTGTTTTTCATCGTCATGATTGATGAGGTAAGAAAAATACCAAGTTCCAAATAAAAATGTTAAAAAAATAACGGCTAGTGTGAATTTTAGAATGAAAAATATTGGATTAAAGTGTTGAGAAGAAGTAGACAAATAAAAAATTCACTGCAGAATAAAAATATAAATAAATAATACTGTGATACGATGAAAAATTTATTCTTACCAAGGAAGAAATATAAGATTTAGAGAATATCGATAAAATAAAAACTAGATCCAAAAGTTATTTTTATTTCCGAAGAAATAAAACTAAAAACTGTGACTTAAGCAATTATTAAATTTTATAAATTCGTCTAATTTTATTTTTTTATGGAGTTTTAAAAAAAATAATAGAATTGCATAAAATCAGTTGGTTGCTCCCGGAACTTTAAGTTTCAGTTTTATAACGGAAAGTTTAAGCTCTCTACTTTTTTTTAAGTTATGATAACTTTTATAAAACTCAAGCTTTTTACTTCAATATTCAATAAAACGCGAGTAAATTGACCGAAAAAAAGGAAGAAGCTCTCGAGAATGTGAAATAAAATAAAATTTTTTCTTTTTTCAACGTCTACTTCATTTAAAAAGTATTGAAGTTATTTTAAATGAAAATTCTTCGCAAAAAAATTTAACAATTATAATTTCTGTTTATATAGTACAGAAAAAAAAACTTACCCGACCTATACCAGGAAGAGTATCAACCCAAATAAACGCCAGGACGACTATGAAAGAAATGGCGTGAATGTGGAACAAAGTTCTAAGTATCGGAGGTTTGGGTAAGTGCTTCTGCTTGATCGTCGGGTCTGGATCAGTGACGTGTAATAAACGGCCTCCTTCTTCCTCAGACCCGCGGCGTCTTATGTCGCGGGATGAGACCAGTCTAGAGACGGTGTAGAGGAACGAATTGTGCTGAGTCGTCAGCAAACGGCAGACACTTTGCTGCTGGAAATTAAACGTCACCTCAATCTATTTTATCTTCTACTATATATAATTATTACATAATAGATTTACATTATATTAGAGGATTTTCGGAATGAATGACAGATGTTACTTACCCCCGTGGTGAAGTGGAGCTCCAGCAGGGTGAAGACCAAGGCAAACACTGCCAGCGAAGCCACATAAACTAGAGTCCAAACCGCTCTCACGCCCCAAGAACCTCTCATCGTTAATGTGTGTGCAGACACTTCGCGACCGCGACACCGAAACTCGTCACACAATCCGTAGTCCACGCTTATGAACAAACCGACGATTATCGTTGTACTGGAAAATATACGCTGCAAGCTCATCACTGTAAGTTTATTTTTAAATTATGTTTTTATTTCTTTTATTGATAAATTTGTTCAATACATTTTTTTCATAAAATACTAGCGACCTTGCAGTCACTGTGTGACTGCCGTGATTTGTGAACTATAAGTAAATAAAATTTTGCTTTATTAAATATAATGACTTTTGTTAAATTGCACTGTACTTTCTTAAATATTGACGTTTTTAAAGATATAAGTTCATCCCGATGTTACACTCATCAAGAGCTTTCATTTGAGTACCCACATGCATTTTCATATATTTTTCATATGTACATATATATAATATATATAAATATATGAAAAAAAGATGTGGGTACTCAAATGAAAGGTCTCGATGAGTGTAATGTCAGGATGAGCTTATATCTTTAAAAATGTCAATAGTTCACGAGATACAAGGTCATTTCTTAATTATGTAGCTAGAGATACAGCATTTTCGAATGCAGCCTAAATACTTATCATCATAAATTGACTATTGGTGAGAATGATATGAAACCTTGAAAGACCTTTGCAATGACACTAAATTTCACTAAAAAAACCGATTTTATCACATGACTATCTTGAAAACAAAATTTTTCTTATTCTCTTAATAATATAGATTTGTAGTTTAATTATTAAAATAGTAAATTAATAAGTAAAAGAGTAAATAAATTACTACCGGTATAATTAATAACTTGTTTTGTAATTATTCGGTCAAATGCTCACGAGTTTTGTAAGTAAAATTAATTATTAATTACTAAGGGAAAAATCAATCGCTATACAAATATTTTATGAGAGTTTTTAATTAATTTATTAATTAATAAGAATAACAATAATTAGCGTTTTAATTAAATTTGTACTTGAAAAAAAAGTACAGAAATTTATAATTAATTTAATTTGCATAAAACATTCAAAGAAGAAATTTCAAAAGAATTTTATTGCCTCTGTATTAAGGTTTATTATTGTGCATGAGAAAAATTTTTCTTTATAAAAAATTGTCTGACAGTAAAAATGGGAAATTCAGTGATTTACTTGAATAATTTATACAGAACAAGCTTTACTATTGTCACTTGATTTTAAGGATGAATGAACAATGAGTAATATTCACGCTCTCAATACGACAAACTTTGACGGAAGTGAATGTCATTAGTTCCTAAGATAAATAACTTCCCGTAGAATGTCAGCGCAATATTATGTATCAATATTTGCTCAGACACTTCAATGAATAATTCTATATCGCTTGAATGAATATAATAATAATAATAATAATAATAATAATAATAATAATAATATCATGATAAAATTTATTTAAGGAGAAAAATAAGAATATTAATTATAAAAAGTGTCAATTTGTTTGATATTTAAACTTTTATAAGTAGCCATTGTCATTTTTAAATTGTCAAAGTACATAAATCGAAATTTGAACTTCACTTTTTTCGCGTCAAGTTGTAAAACGATGCAAATTGACATCATTGGATACTCTGGTGCTCAGTTTCACTTCAATATTGATTACTTGATGAAAATACTATTTGAAAATTGATGCCACTTAAAAATGATCAGATTAAAGGGCTTAATAATTTACTGTCAGATATTTATTAATCTGAAAAATTACTATTAATATTTTCTATTAAAAAATATCAATTTAAATTACAATCCAATGATTTAAAAGGTGAAGTGAAATATTCAGTTTCTGTAACTAAATTTCACTTCAATATCGATTATTTAATAATAGTACAATTTAGAAATTTATACCGATACCTCCGCTTTGCATTATCGGATTAAAGTACTCAATAATTTAAAGTGAGACGAGATGTAATACTTCAAAATGAAAAGAGTCCTTGAAATAGAATTTAATTAAATAAAAGTAGTGTAATTAATTTTTTACTTCGTCACTAATTCCAGTCACATTTATTGGCTTTTTCACCGTACCGGAAAGCTTTTTATTTAAATAACTTATAGTTATCAAAATTACAAACTCTAATACAGGAATAACTTTTATTAAAAAGTTTTATCGAGGTATTTTCAAAATTTATTTTAATTGAAGTTTACTTTGTCGTTGGTATTTGTTTTTTATTTATTATTCAGAGTACCAGGACTCAACAGTCGGGTCAAAAAAATCAAAGCTATTTTTACTGATATTGTTATTGTTATTGTTATTGATACCAAGTGAATAGTTTAAAAAAATCAGGACTTACTCTTGCGGCAGAAGAAGAAGTAATAAACAAGGGAGAAGACAAGCGTTATACCCTTGATAGGATCCTGAAGGTGACAAAGCACTCGATTTTGATCCAGTGAAAGTGTGACGAGTATTCCCGAGAGCGCGTAAAAGCAACTTATTTTCACGAGGCTACATCGTGGTATTTTTATCTTCAGACTATTGGGAATCAGTGTCGGTGGAGGTGACACTTTTTCACCAATGATAGTCATCAATCCGAAGATACATGTTGATAAAAAGGCTATGAATAACAATCCTAAGATAAAAAACATATAAATATACGTTACAATTTACTCTTTACATGGAAGAAAATACTATTTCAAACAGTAATATTCGCTATGTGAATGTCTAAAATGTTAAAGTATAATAATTAAGGATTCAGACTTTGATATTTATCATTTCGTACCTAAAAAATGATCTTATGATTTATAAAAAGTATAAAATAAAGTTAGTAAATTTCTAATACAAGCAACGTCAATATTTACAAAGTAAAATGGTAAATTTTAAACGCAACACTAAAAATCAAACTGTAATTATTGACTTGCTTGGACTGGTAAAATGTATATTTAAAAAGTATAATTTTTACTGTTTCAAATGTTAAATTCTCCCAGAATGAGACTCCCTTCTCTTTCATCTGAGTTCCCCTTCTCCTCATAATATGGACTATATATTGAAATGGCAATTTTTATTGTTTGAAATTGTAATTTTTTAAGATGAAAGAGTCGTTATTTACTATAGTGACAGCTACTAATCATTTATTTTGGATATTAAATTATAAATTGTAGCTTTTATACTTTCTACATTAAGTTCTGTAATATTTATATTTTTGCCACCCCGATGTCCGTTTTACTGTTTGAAACTATAAAAATTAATCGGAATCCGAGTGAATATTACAGTTTACTTTTTTCCGTGTGCTTGATTTTACGGCGCATTTATGATAAAAAATGTCGTGAAAGAAAAAAATAAAGATTTCGATAGTTGCCTTCAAAAGTTGGAAAAAATTTTGGCTTTCATGTTTTTGGAAAAAATTTCTATTTTATCTTTTTTTGATGTTTTTAATATATTTTTTTTTGAAAAATACATTAAAGAACGAACTATTTAAAAAAAAATCTTGAATATCACAATTTTCTAAAAAATTTATAAATTTTTTTTGAAAATTTGTTAAAAATGTGAAAATCAACTTTTTTTAATGTATTTAAAAAAAAAAAAAACATATATCAATGAAATCAAACAGAAATTTTGTTAAAAAAAATGAAAATTAAAATGGTTAACCCCACTTGTAAATATTTATCAAATTTTTATAATATTATTTCTTCGCATGATTAATTTAAATAAATTGTGCTATCAATTAGCACAGCGATGAGGATAATGGGAACAATGATTAAGTAATTATTTTTGAGTATGAGATTTACGTCAGTTGGAGTAAATCGACAGCTCGTAATATCTATCTATTATAACAAGAGACAGCTATCAGCTTTGTTTCGACATCCTATGCTGTATAGTATTATCAGTGGTTCTGTTATCTCGGTCTTTACTACTGGATTCTGAATTCTGCATTCTGCATCAGGGAACAGAGAACTAAGCCGTGTAGTGTACGCGGTATTATACACACGTATATATTTACCGATAATAGAAGTGGATGGAATAGATGGTAGAACGAGTGAATTGATCGAAGCTCGAAGCTCGCACAATACACAAATACCTGTCACTTGTATAATAGCGTGTAAAATGGTTTTGCGCGGGTGGGGAATAAGGGGTTAGGTGTAGGGTAATAAAAGCTGTAAGAGTATATTGCGTTGACTGTGTACCTGTGTAGGCATTCGCCGTTCCGCTTACATTCTCGAGGTACAGTGGCAAACTGATGATAGAGGTTGTTACCGAAGCTGTGACAATGCCCAAGGTGGCCAGGAAACTAAACCTTTGCCAACACGGCTGCTCTGTATCAAAGAGCTTATCACTTGGTTGATAAGTCGTGTATGCTGGCTCCTCCGTGTCCGTGTACTCTTCTATTTCTACGTCACTCCCAGTACGACGTAGTTGCTCATCTTGATCGTCCTCGTCTATCATTTTTGTTATGCAATTTTTTAAAATCGCCAGTTTTGTTTTTAATTTTCTTCTTTTTTTATTTCTAAAATTTTTAAATTTTTAAAATGCATTATTATTATTATTATTTTATATTAAATAATTTTTTATCTAAATCCCAAGAAATAAATTGTAGAGATAAAACTGTATAGTAACAAAACCTGCAGCAAAATAAGACAAAATTGTAAGCAAATATTTCTTCCTTAAAAAAAGATTTATCTTTAAAAAATAGTTATATTTTTCTCTAGAAAAAAATTCTAGCGTTTCAATTTATATTAATCTTCACAAATTATAATTTTTAAAAAATTTTTTAAAAATTTAAAAAAAAAACAAAAAATATTTTTATCCAAGCTTCCTAATTTACAATTTCTCTTAATTAAAATTTACCTTAAAATAAAAGATGAATTAATTCCAAAGTTATTTAATTTAATTACACAACTTTCAATTGACTTATAAACTTCATTTTTTCTATTTTCCCTCTGCAAATGTAAAACACTAATGTAATTTACTTTAATAAAGATTGTCAATCTACAAACTAAAGTAAACTACTATACAAATAAACATAAGGATGATAATAATAATAATAATAATAAATAATGATAATGTATTTTTATACCCGCAAACCACAAAAGGTTTATAAGAAAATATTTAATATTTACTTTGCGTGTACATCGTATGGCTGATCGGCAGAATACACAGCCTTGTGTTTTATAATATAAAGTAAAGTGTATTATAATTTTTTATCATACCTAGGAAACTATTGATTTTTTATTATGCATATACTGAGATAAAAGAGCGCCAATTAGTTTATCACCCCGTTGATAATAATAATTATTAAAATAAAAATCATTAAAAACTATCAGCGTTAAATTATCGGCTTAATTTAATAAAATCACTCAAATAAATTCATTCGATTTCATTGAAATATTAATTAATTTCAAAGAAACTTGTTAACCCGGTCTTTAAATATTACCGTCGATGTACACGTAGATTAAATATACATGGTCTTACCCTCATACATACCAATGACAATCCAGTACATGCACAATATGCATACACCGATACGATAAGAGAGATTAAAGGAGCACGGCAATAAATTATGCAATAAATATCACTTTACGCGAAAAATCTAAGGTATAATTTTACCCAGGGTGTAATGAATGACTGCAATAAATCATTTTACCGCGATATTATTCATTCGATTTAAAATCGCTAATTACATACTATTATTAAGATACATCTTAAAATAAAATTTATATTTTTTAAAAATTACTCTACAACTCAATTAAGTTTAAAAAATTTTTTATTAAAAATTAATAATCCAATTGTTACCTTTTTTTATGAAAGTCCTAACTTGACACCGCCCAAAAGATAATCTTGGGAGCTTTCACAGGAATTGTTTATGTTTGAGTAAATTCCACAAACGTTCTCATGATGCTTTATGTGTGTAAATATATATACATATGCATACATACAATACTTATGAGTATATGTATAGATATATATTATTATCGCAGTTATTAATCACAATGCCGATTAGCACAAATGTTTAGATATTTTTAATAAAATATTTAGCGAATCACGATTAAAATGATGATGAAACAGAATGTATAAGATTGGTTGAAAAAGCTCAGTGAGAGCTGGGCAGCTTGAGCTTTTGCTGTATCCACTTGTTCTCTTTTCACAGATCCTTGTGCGCACACTCCCGTTTCGCGCATGAACCTTAATGACACTTCAATGTTTATTTTTAAAAATTTATATACGTAATTTAGCTTAATTGCTCATACCTTATTACTTATTGCCTTGAATGATAATTAGTATTTTTATTTTTATTAATTTTTTTTATATCAAAGTTTAAATTATTCTTATTATTATTAATATTATGGGGAAAAATTTTTTAGTTGGAAAATTGTCCAGTGTAATCTTGATAGTAGAGTTACACGCCTGATTTTTTAATCTGCTTGATTGTGTGATTACTAGATTGGTCCTCTGACTATTTAATGTCAATGTCTCTTTTTTTTTAAAAAAATTATTAATTACAGTCAACAAATAATTACATTTATTTATAATTAGATTCAATAATTGTTTAAAAAAAAATTGTTTTTATTGTGACCGAAATTTCAATAAATTTTTTTTAATTAGCAGCTTACAAGACTTTTGCAATTGAAATAAAAATTTTGAACTAATTAAAATTTTATCGTAAATTTGCGGTTAAATTTTTTTAAAAATAAAACTTTCACGGAAAAAGTAAACTGTAATAAATAATAATAAGTAATGATCAACTGCTAAAAATTACCATTTCAAACAGTCAAATCGTGATTTTACTATTCACTTTATAATATTTATCATTTAAATGTTACAATTTACTCTTTACATGGAAGTAAATACTATTTCAAACAGTAATATTCGCTATGTAATTGTCTAAAATGTTTAAGTATAATAATTAAGAATTTTGACTTTGATATTTATCATTTCGTACCTAAAAAATGATCTTATGAAATGTAAAAAGTATAAAATAAAGTTAGTAAATTTAAAATACAAGCAACGTCAATATTTACAAAGTAAAATGGTAAATTTTAAACGCAACGCTGAAAATCAAACTGTAATTATTGACTTGCTTGGACTGGTAAAATGTATATTTTAAAAGTATAATTTTACTGTTTCAAATGTTAAATTCTCCCAGAGTGAGACCCCCTTCTCTTTCATCTGAGTTCCCCTTCTCCTCATAATATGGATTATATATTGAAATGGCAATTTTTACTGTTTGAAACTGTAATTTTTTAAGATGAAAGAGTCGTTATTTACGATATTGACAGCTACTAATCACTTATTTTGGATATTAAATTATAAATTATAGCTTTTATACTTTCTACATTAAGTTCTGTAATATTTATATTTTTGCCACCCCGATGTCTGCTTTACTGTTTGAAACTACAAAAATTAACCGGAATCCGAGTGAATATTACAGTTTACTTTTTTCCGTGTTTGATTTTTTAATTGAAAAATTATAAATTTTAATAAAAAAACAATTTCTAAAAATATATTTACTGTTCTTAAATATTCTAACCATTTAGAGATCCACCGGTAATTCCTTCGGTCATACAGATTCCAAAGGATAGAGAATCACATTTCCGACTTAGGTATAAGCTTTTAAAAATAATTTATTTATCAAACCTCGCTAGCTTGAAATGGACAGAATTAGAATTTAATTCTTTCAGAAGGAAGTATCGAAAGCTTAGTGCATAAAAATAAAGGATAAAGCAAAGAAATCAATCGATATAAAGGGTCAAGTGGATTGAGATATATCATGCATAATGTACAATACAAGTTCGGAGTTTCTCTGTAAGAATATCTGTTTTTACAAACATGTAATTCTTTGAAAGAATACATAAGGAGCTCTAGTGAGGTATTTTCCGAGCTTTTGACCTGGTTGACAACTTAAACACCGGGTGCTGTTATAAAAATGCATATACAGCAAAACGCGTCAAGCCTTTGACGCTTTGTCGTTAGCCGTCAACAATCGGTAAGGAGCTAAAAAGCGGTAATCTGATTCAATATTTCTTAAAATTCAAATTTATTATTAATTTGATCCATAAAAAAGTTGTCAAATTTTTTTTTAACTTAATAGACAGTAAATTTTTAAAAAATAAGAGAAACAATAAATCTCATGACGGCAATTAAACTTTAATGAACTTGAGAAGATTTTCAAGGCAAAGTGGTACAAATTGTAGGACAATGAAGGGTTAGATTTAATCCTAATGTAGTATGAGCAATAATAATGAATTAAGGAACTTAATGTCTTAGTAGTGTAAAGAGTACTCAAGATTTAGAATAATAATAAAAATAAAAAGAGTTATTTATTAATTTAAGGAAATTAAATAAAAATTTTTGAAGGCCTCAATCTTAATCTTCTTAATAATTTTTTTATCTCACCACAAATTGATTGTCTGAGAAATATGGAAGGCAAAAAATACGGCGGGTAAAAAATTTGAGTAATTAGATCAG
Organism: Cotesia congregata; assembly: GCA_905319865.3. Taxonomy (NCBI): domain Eukaryota; kingdom Metazoa; phylum Arthropoda; class Insecta; order Hymenoptera; family Braconidae; genus Cotesia; species Cotesia congregata. The sequence goes on from CAJNRD030001123.1 coordinate 19,067,792, forward strand.
TGATAAATCGATAGAATTTATTTGACTGGTTACTGGCGAAAGTTAATTTAGCGGCTGATAAAGAGTAACAATATTTTTTCTCAAGTACCTTTACTTTGTTCATCTGAGGCAGTAACGAAACCCTGGAGGCAATCGATAAGAACTGGGTTAATACGATCAGGTAAAGCTCTAGACTTATACTTCTTTGGTCTACGCTAGAAAATACTATATTTAGATCGTTATACTTGAATTACACGCATTACATGTCGTTATGCTCGTTTTTACCCTTGACTATCCGATACCGAGACGCTAAATAAACATAACTCGCGAAAAACTCACTCCGAGCAATAATTTTTAACTCGGTTTAGTCTGAAGTTAACTTTTTTTTTTATATCAATATTTGTATAAACAGTTTAAGTCTATTTTTTCCTCTTGATTCAATATTGATCTTTATATTTTGTCTACTGATTTAACTTTGAAAATAGAATTATTAAAAAATTTTTTTTGCCTATTTTTTTTCCTATCTAGAATACGGAAATTGGATTTTTAAACCAAGTGCGTTCTATGAATATTTTTATTAAAATTTTTTTTATTTTTTTAATGTCTGCTTACTGTTTCGCTGTAAAGAATAATTATTTGTCGTAGAAAATTATGAAATATTTTTAGTCTGAATAAGGCTTTCAGTACTAAGTTGAATTTAATTAAATTAAAAATTAAATTGCAATGTATGAAAATAAAAGCTTCTTTTCAATGGGAGCTTTTTCGCGTTGGAAAAATTGAAAAAAACAGCTTGAAATGGTTGAGCCCAGCGCGACCGTACTCCATAAAAATTCAGGATTAATATTTTTATATTTACCATTTTCTATCTTTTGTTTGTCCTCCTTTTATTTACATCCCTGTTCATTTTAAAAAAATGTATACCTGTATGGCACTATATGGTGAGTTTTTATTCTATATTCGGTTTTCCCAACATTATATTTATTAAATTTATTTACAAAATCGCATCACGTACAGATTATACGGGTTTTGCGTAGGAAGAGAAAACAACGAAATTTTTTTTTAATTTAAACAATAACAATAACCGATCACAGAATCTTTACATGTTGAAAATAATCACCTAAAAACATATTTTTTACGAGTTATTAAATTAGAGCACGGAGTGTAAAAATATATATGTATATTTTTATGTTAATAAAAAATATATGTGTATGAAAAAAATAATAACGGGAACGTATGAGGGTGTTACTACAGATCGTAATCTTTTATTATGATGTTCTTAGTTAAACCCGGCGCCACGTTGCTCGTTTCAAACCAATGAGGCGTTTTTGAATTACATCATCACGTGTTTTATATATTTTTTTATCCATTTTATATGTACACCTATCAGTTGAATTTGAATACATATTTAATATGAAGCCACAATATAACTAATGGATTTTAAAACTACACGTAAATATTTTGAATTATTGAATATTTATCAGGAAAATTCTTGTGTAACAATTTCAAATTTTTTAAAGAAGGAACTAGTCTGAAAAATTTATTTGTAAATTATTTAATTAAATTCTGTTTTAGTATGAATTATTATTATAAAATATAAAAATTTAAGTAATATAATTTAATTTAATTTAACACTATGTAAACCACAAAAAACAAGCTAAATAGAATGACTGCGCTGCTTATATCATTCTATTTAGAAAATATTTTTGTAAAACATTGTCAATGTGATACAAATAAAACCATATTATTATTATTATTATTATTATTATTGTAAAATATTAACTGAGAAAAATAATAACTATATTAAAAAATTTTTTAATAGTTAAATTTATGTAAATTGGTGGTGTGAAATTTTCCGTAAGTTCAAATTAATATTCTCGTTAAAAAATAAGATACGCTAAAATTGACAAGGATCTTTTTTGTAGAGGATAAAATTTTTAACAAATAAGAACTCATGTTTTTTTCATATCTTCAATACTTAACTCAGAATTACAAATTAAAGGACATAAACGATTAAAAAAAAAAATTCTCGACATATTTTTTCGTTAAATTTTTTTATTTATTAATTAAGATCACTTTGAAAGCTTAGTTCCTTAATCCTCTTGAAAATATTATCGATTATTTAATAAAAAAAAAAAAAATATAAAATCATGAAATCACAACAATTGTTTGGATGGCGGTGGCGTCGAAGCAGCCGCAATCGTCGAAGCGTCAATCCCTGTTTCTATTCAGTCAGCGCGCGGCATTCGAGTCAGACGGTTTGCATTTACTCTTATATTTATAACTTCTCACAGCTTTTAGACGTACGCGATCTCGAGTATTAATAAAAAAATATTTATGAATACAAATATTTCTTTGCTTAGCAGTAATAAATTTATCGAAAATTTGTGAGTGGTTTACAAGTTAATAGTGTATTTAATAATGTAATAAATTATTTATAAATTTTATCTAGTAACATTGAAAGTTGAATGTGATTAATGTGCTTTTTTTTTTTTTTTTTATATAAAAGATTGTAACGTGAAATTTATTTATAAATGTAAATAATAAATTATTGCAGACAATGTACCAGTGGAAGTGGCCAGAAAATATTTCAAAAATAATTGCAGAGAGCTCCGTCCTTGACGTGAGCATTACGATGGCACGAGGCGGCATGTTTGAACTAATCGAACATACGAAAGAGATGCGGTAAGAAATTTTCACTGATTTTTGACAGTTATTTTTTATTTAAGACACTTTATTTTTTTTTGATTTTTGAAAGGCTGTAAAATTTATTTTTATCTATAAAAAATTATTTACTTTTAATTAACAATAAATATTTTTAATAGATCGTTTTATCGATAACGCACGTTGAGGTCAATTTTTATTGAGCAATAAAAAATTTGAATAATGTAGTCGATAATGTGATTTGATTATGATTGTTGTCAGTGAGTCTTTAGGTTGCACTTATTGTGTGCATTACGATCAGTAAAATTCTGTTGGGCATTATTATTATTATTAGTATTAGTATGTATAAATGGTGAATCGATCGGATAAAAAGTTGTAATCTCGACCTTGCGGCGCTTCGCGGTCAGACAGTAGTATGAACTGTGCTTTAATCAGACGTTGTCGGTAAAACCAATTGTGTTGTTACTTTTAATGATTGCAGCTTTATTTTGCTTTTTATTTTTATATCTAAATTAATTTAACCACAAGGACATGTGGCCTAGAAGGGGTAGGTTGTCATTTTGGTTTGTCGATTGAAAAGTTTGTGTAAAATTTCTAACTAAAAACTTTTTTAAATCTTTAATAGATCAATAAATCTTAATCAATATAGGTGCAAGATTTTTTCATTCAATAAATTAATAATAATAATAATAATAATAATAATAATAATAATAATAATAATAATAATAATAATAATAATAATAATAATAATAAAGACATTCGGCAGCTGAAATGGAAGTAGATTTTTCAAATAAAGAAAATCGATTTTTAATCAAATAATATAAATACTAATAATGTATAACTTAGTTTATGAATTAAAAACAAAATTCAATAATAAGTTTAAAACTATTTAGAACAAATTTTGAAAAAAAAATTATCTTGTGAAGAAAAAGTTTCTCAAATATTTAGCAAACAATTAGAAACAACAGTTTCCAAGTTAATCAGAATTTTAAAACCGGACAAAATTTTAATTGAAGAAAACAATATTTAGAACTTATTTGTAACATATTTACTGACGACCTACCCAAAAACATTACACGAAAGACTGATCAATATCGTAATTATTAAATTTACATCATGATTAAGCTATGATGCAGACAATAATTTAAAAATCGCTGCAACAGTAAAACTGTTTCATTAAACGAACTCTAAAAGGAGTAATATTGAGGCTTATTAAAAGACCTTTACGATGCATTTTACCGAATTTTAATATCTTGTCTAGTTCAGTAATTATATCAAATTGAAGTAGTAAAAACAGCAATTTTTACGATTTTTCAAAATTTCAAAATCCTGTAATTTTCAAATTACTCGCCCGATTAAGCTCATCTTAGAACTTAACTTTGGTCTTGATCGATAGATAAAGCATGTTGAATTTGAGAAGAATCGGTTATAAATTGAAAACGCTTTCGCTATTTTTTAAAAGTTGCGCCATGAGGACAGCTGCAATAGTTAGATTTTTATAAAATCTAATAATAATAATTTTAAAAAATTATTATCATTATCATTCTTGTCATAAAAAATTTTTTTTCCAACATTTTATCTGAAGTTGACTTCAATCGTAATTTTTTCCTAAAGGGTTTATTTAACGGGTAAAATAGATAATGATTATAAATTTAAGGGAAAAATTTATTGGAAGATGATAAAATAATTTTTTCCTAGCACAGTAAAAAAAGTAATACCAGATAAAAAAGAAAATTACAATGAAATACCACAAATAGAAAACGAATGGTTTAAGAAACATACTCATTTCTCAAGGGAGCGTTTGTTAGTACAAGTTCCGGTTTATTTCCTCTAAATATACACTCTTACAATATATATCACCGCTCCTTACATTCGTTTGATAGAACTGGTTTCCTGGATCCAGGACTGTGTTAACAATCGACGCTACACCCACTCGGAATATTTAAATCACCCACAGAACAAATAAGCACACTCAATTTCTTTCTTTATTATCGAACTAATTTAACCCCCTAATGTTAATATAAATATACTTTGTACTAAGAATTTTTAATTGTCATTCGTGTTACATACATAAGCGATAGTTATCCTATCGCTGGTTAGTGGTTTTGTTGAGTGCTTAGGCGTTACAGTAAAGCCAGTTGCCCGCAGAATAGCGTGACAACTTTTGATTTATTGCGGCAAGTTGTTGTTTGTCGTAAACACTTTGAAATATTATCACTAACTAAAGATTGTAGACGCTTATCATTAGTCACGAGATAAAAATAAAATTTTGGTAATTAATAACTATCAAAAATATTAATGGTCGTTTAATTTTTTTAGGTCAAATATTGACCAACAAGACATTTTTTTTTACATATTTTACATTATGAATAAAATAATAAATATACTCCTTTGAAGTTGAGTCAATAATTTTTTTTTCTTAATTCTTAAAATAAATAATAAAACATCATTAATATTTTTCACTAAGTTTAACACCGTAAAAAAAAAAACTGAAATAAATTCTAATGTCAGTACACATGAATACATACATAAAAAAAAAGATTTTCTGTCGGGTAGAAAAATGTTTCAAAAGTAAGGCAGGCCTCAAATCCCCGAGACATAATTAATCAAAATAAATATGACATATTCTCCACATAAATCTCCTTTGAAAACTATGAGTCGAATCACTATAAATTTTATTTACAAAATAAAACTTAAAAAAATAATTCAATAGCTGATAAATAAATTTATTTATTTATTAAAATTAAAGTTTAAATATAAATCAATAAATAAATGAAACCGTAGCAGTACTCTGTACTGCATAGTTGTAGACTAGACCGGAATACCGCGTAATTAGATTAGAACTCACTTGCGAATGATTGACAATGGTAGTTAAACTTGATCGCGAATTGCCTGAATGTAAATAAATATATACAGGTATATATAATTTATAAATTACAAGTTACAAGTGTGCTATGAGGATCTTTAGTCCAACACTTAAGTCTAGTTGAATCTAAAATAATAAAATCTCCTTGGTGTGTTGTCCTCGCAATTGTTGTGGCCACGACATCGTTGTGTCGCTCTATTTAATCTAGACTAAGTCGAGGTCACTCTGGATACAATACGAGTTCACGTGACCTTAAATCTAGTCAACTAGATTTTAAATTTTCGCCTTTACTTTCTCTCTTCTACTATCGAGTTGTTTGAATTTTCAAGATTGCTTTTCTCTTACCTTGTACACCTTATTTCCTTTCCTTTATATTACTTAGAGTGTCAGGAACACTGGGAAAAAATCCCTCAAATTTATAATAAATTCCGCTCAAACAAGTTAAAAGCTTTCTCACGAGTAACTCACCCGTCTATCATAATTATAACTTCATAAAGACCTCAATAATCCTTTAAAAAGTTATAATTTTTCTTCTGGCAACAAAAAATCTCCGTAATTTTGAGTTCGCTTTGATCTGAAAACTTTTTAACTTAATTTAACGGTAAATACCTCGCATTAACTTTAACTTCCCCCGGTACGAGTTTATCATAATATTTAAAAGTGATAAAAAAAAAAAAGAATTCATTATTTTTAAGGCGCTTAATTTTTTCATAATGACATTAATTTACTTTAATCATCCCGTAAAGAGCTTCTGGTGACACTTTTCGTGCCGCGGGATGAGTTTTGTTACCGAAAACTAAAGGGCGAAAAGCCGTAAAGTTTAAAAATATGTTTATGTTTATTTGAAAACTCGGGTCTACAACCTCGTTATCAGCGTTACCATTATTTTAGTAGTTTGGGTTTTATTAACCTGATTTAACTCTCACGACCTATCGCCACTTCCGCTTCCGTTCGAGCTTATATCCTGTTTTCATTTACTACCTGCATTTTATTTTTTTAATATTTTATCCCCTATTGGCAGTGCCTTATCATCAATTATTCAATGGATTTTGTAATAATTTAATTATGGTCTTAATTAGCTGGGTGTAGATATTGATTTTTGTTTGATCTGATTATTTAATGTTGTACTCTCATTACAAAATTATGGTTTTTAATTAATCAACTTTTAGGTACATTAAAAATTACTTACTTTAATAACATACATAAAATAATTTCTTTTATTATAGTTATATTTTATTAAAATACATAAAAAATTTTTTCCAAGTAATTTAAATAATTAAATATTTTTTCTAGCCGTGAAATTAATTAAATAATTTATTTATTTCAAAAAAATACTTGAAAAAAATATTTTCATTGGAAATTCTAATTTTTGAGTTAGCTTTTTGATCATTATTTAATTTATAAATTTCTACTTTGTATTTTAAATTTATGATTCAAGTCATAAATTATATAATTGTAATCATAAGAAGTGCATTGGAGCTTTGAAGCTGTAATTTAAACTCAATCCTTGCGCTAATGACCATTTACTGTACTTACGTCATCGGCGATTAGCTTCCGAAACTATAAATACAGGTATGCATTAAATTATTACGTAAATCCTTTGACAAACGAATTAATATTTTAGTATAAATAAAAATAAGAAAAAAAAATACACTTTGAATCGTGAAATTCAAATTTTAAAGTAATTTGAATTATATCGCTTTTTTTTTTTAACTGAAATAACGATTTATATTTAAAACATGTAAATTTTTTCCGAATTTCCATAGACATTTTATTTCAATGTTAATGTAATTGAATATTCTTTCTACAAAAATATTAAATAAATAAAATTTACCGTGGTTTATATGTCATATTGCTTGTTTACGAGTATGAGAAAAATAAGCATATTTTACAAGACAAATTTCTTCTTTGTAGTTTAAATTTACAAATAGTTCGTCTTGTTATTACACTTTGGAGAGAGTGAATTGCTTGTAATACAAGTGAACATACAGGAATGTCTAGCAAGTATTATTTTTATTATTATTGTTAAAAAAAAATGTCTCATTTTTGTCTGTGGCCAAAAGTACGTTAAAACAATTCCAAAAAGTTGACTCTCAACGCTTTGAGTACATTGTGAATGTTATTGTTTGAGAATAAAATGAAAGGAAGTAGAGAGAGGAAAATGACAGTGCTCGATGTAACAGCTAACACACGTATAATGTACGAGTACGAGATAGAAAGTAAGTAAAGAGTAAAAAAGTAAAAAATAAATAAAGAAAAGTGAATAGGCACTCATGAATACCTAGTCTTATACACACTTCAAGCCTTTTGTATATTTTAAAATTCAACGCTTTTATTATATTGCCCAGCCGCAAGTTTTTTTACTTCCTCCTTCTGCCTAGAAAACTCTAACGTTTAACTTAAATTTTTCTCGTTACACCAAGCTTCTGTTCTATTATTTACTCGAAAAATTCATTTAACTTCAAGCTGTTCGTTAAATAATTATTAATTGATAAAAAATTTCCGAGTTTTTGCTCCGCAAGAAAAGAGTTCAGTTAAGCAAAGATAGCCTTGTACCCGGGGAAAAATTTCCATGTAATTTGAATTGAATTTCCCAAGTGTGAATTAAAATAATCGTTTCCCTTCACTGTCTTCTTGTTCAAGTCATTTAAAAATTTTTTTTTTACTTTTTATTATTTGAAAATGATAAAGTTTACATTAAGAATAAAAAGACAACCGAAATGGAAGTATAGATTTCATTTTATTACTTATCAATCAAAATTACAATAGAATTTTAACGTATGATTTTTATTGTGATCATTACAATGAAAGTTTTCTAATGAAAAAAATAAATTTCGACTGCAAAATTTTTATACCTGATTTTTTTTTAGTATTGCTGCATTTCTTTTAACTTTTAGACCTTAATTTCAAGTATTTTTTCTTAAAAATATTTATATTAAGTGTTTTCTATTCATGAATCAAATTTTTTATCAAATTGGCGCGCAAACTTTTTTTTAACAAGAAAAATTTTTAAAAATTTTAAAATTGTCAGTTTCTGTATTTCGAAATTGGGCAGCCGATTTCATAATTGGCATAACGGAATTGGACATAATTTTAGGCCTATACATATGATATGGTACTCAAATTGAAGCTTATTTAAAGAGCTCTCAGATGCAACTTATAGAGATATTCAATAAGTTATCCCATTAATTTCTATGAAATCTACTAAAAATTATTAGACATTATCTTGATAGTAATAAAATTAAGAAAATTATTTAATTTATTAAGATAAAAAATTAGAGTCTACTTTGCGAACAATCATAAACTTTAAAAGATTTAACGAGTGGATATTTTCTCTTTAACTTGATAATTTTGGTCGTGCAAAATTGTTCGCGAAAAAGCTCGTAAGATTTTAAAGCCAAACATGCAGCTAAAAGCTCCAGTTATAACTTGTAATTCGTAACTATAAGTATAACTTGTTTGTTATAGTTGATAGCTACAAACTTTTAATTTCATGATGGACTTATATAATCTACTCAGAAATTCTTACAAAAGTTAATTTTGCCTTGCATACAAGCCCAGAGTCTGAGATTGATTAATTTAAGTATTAATCACTCTGAAGCCTTGTGTGCTCTGTAATCGGTATTCGCGAATGTATAATTATAACTTGTGATAACCAAAGTTTGCTTATCGCGAGAATCAACTCTTCTTGCGTGGAAAATTTTTTAATTAGTCTCATGGTTGCATATTTATCAAGTCTTCTTATTTTCAAGAAGCATTCAGTCAAGAACATTTATAAATTTATTTTATCGATTCAAAGTTTATGGAACATTTTGCATGTAATTATATAAGTTTCGCGATAGTTATTCTCCTTGAAGTGGAGTTGAATATGTTGTTACTTCTTGTTACGAAGAGCAGCAAAGAGAATTTTAATTTTATTAGTTTAAATTTCTTGGAAAAAAATTAGTCACAAAATATTCTTAAAATTAATACAAACATTTTTCTCAAGTCATTAAAAAAAATTCATAAAAATTACAAGCGATAAATATACTTTCGTTGAAAATCGAAATATTAAAAACTAAACTTTGGGATAAACAAAAGAAACGAAATGGTTACTTGAATCGTAAAAATATATATTCGTCGTGTAAAACTTTAAACAGTAAACTTTTAACGACTTTTATAACTTTCTTTGCTCTATTCGGTTAAATTATTAAATAAAATGGTTTATTTCCACTTTTATATTCAACTTTCCGTACAATTATTTATAGTTTAATATTTTTCTTTAATTTTTTCATGCTAATTCAATTCGACTTTTACAAAAGTTATTTTTACAACTACTCCAACAATTTAAAATTCTTACTATTATCATTCATACTTCAATTACACTTGAAATTTTTACAAACAAAAATATTAAGTTATTTCTTTTAATAATTAATTTATTTTTATAATTTTAAGCAATTTTATTGTTATTAATAATTAATACGTACAATAATATATTGGACATTGGTTTGACGCAATTAACCAGCTTTAATTTGTACATATTTACGTTCATACCCAGAAATAAATAAATTAATGACATATGTTATATAATTATCAGTGGGACAGGTAAATTGCAGTAGAACGTTATGTCTAGGATGTGGTTAATATAATTTGACAGGATGTAGGTTTGTACAATGCATCATGCATCTATGTATGTAAAATTTATTCCCGATGTTTAGCTGCGAGTTTAATGGATAAAATACACTCGGTTATATATTTGATATTTTAACGAGATTGATAGCAAACTAGCTGAATATATATTTTTGAATGTGTATGTTTATTTTTATCCTCTTGCAATCAATTAAATAAAAATTCACAACATTTGCTCGCTTTTTCTTGCTTGTGATACATTTACTATTTTTATTTTTATATAAATTTAAAACACAAGTGATTTGATAAATAATACTGTCAGAGAGCTTTTACTTCGGCAAATATTATTGACTTTTTTACAATAGTTCCTCTCGATGAATAAAACGACTGTTCTGACAACTATTGTTCGGTTTTCAATTGACACAATATGAGCACATCATTCTTAAATTTATTGCTCAATAAAATCCACTATTTATTTGGAAATCAAAAGAATCTTTTATTTTTCTTTTATTGTTTTTAATTTCTTTTTAAATTTTATAGCCTCAAAAACTATTTTATAAAAATCCATTGAAAATTTTTTAGACTTGATATTTAATTCAATATAAAAATTTTATTATTTTTAGACTTTTTTAAATAGTTTTAAAAATTTTTTTTCTAGAGAATCAAAATCTTGACAGCTAATTTTTTTTTTTTATCAAAATTAGTAAAAAATTTATGAATAAAAAAATTGGAACTGAATTTTAAGTCATACCATTTTTAATTCAATTTTCTGACATACAACATTTGATAATAATTCTCATAATAAAAGCAAACAGTTCTTAAAATAATAATTAAAATTTCAAAACAAAATTATCAAATTTCTTCATGCATTTTTGAAGTTTTCAGTTCAATAGTTCTAAAAATAAATTTTTTTTTTTAATATTTTTAAATAGTCCTAAAAAATTTTGAATGTTTTTCTTGGAGCAAAAACAATTTTTGTTTAAAAATCTTTTTTTAATCCAAAATAAATTTTTTTTTTTTAATATTTTCTTCAGGCAAGAAAATTTAATTTAGAGTAAAAAAAAATTTTTTTTTTTCTGTGTCTATTATTCTCTTTAAAATAAATCAAACACATTGAACTCTTCAGTATCTAAATTGTACGTGATAATGATAACATAAGCTTTGAAACGTTAGAGCTCATAATTCACAAAGTAAATACGAAATAATTTATCTACTATTACAAAACTAATTCATGAGTGCTTGTAATATACTCGGGAAAGCTACAGCCCGTAAAATTACATTTGGTGTGGGAATCATCACGCATCGTTCCGCAACATAAAGGCCGAATTGTATGCTTTGATAAGTATTAAAAATTCTCTTGAATATTTTACACTAACAATAATAATAATAATAATAATAATAGTAATTATCTTGAAAGAGACTAGTACCAGCTCAATATAAGCTATAGAGCAATTAAATTGCATTGAGACATTTATTTGGAGTGCAAGCCTGTAGAATTAACACCTAAGTAACGCAATTTATGTCTTCTTATTTATAAATTATGTCACTAACATTTCCAGAGACTTGATTTTGCAGTAAAATAAAATTGAAGTTTATTACTGTCACTGGAAGCGCTACAGAAATAGGAGTCACTATATTTTATCCTCTATGGATATATCTTGCAGTTTAAATCTTACAAATAAGTTACAAGTAACATAAAATATCAAGAGGAAATTGGCTTTAATTTTTTTCTTCTTATCAGCCATATTATTTTTATTTCTACATCAGACGTTGTATTTATTTATAGTTGTAGTTCAATTTCTTCAATTACTGGACGGTTGATTTCAAATCGCAAGCAATCAAAAATAATGAAAGATAACAAATATTTAATTGGATGTTTGTCAACACAAAAATTGACAAATAATAATTATTACACAATTTTATATTTATAAAAACTCGGTTTTAATTATAAAATATTTAACGAGTTTCGAGTTTTTAACTTTTCAAAGGACAAAAATAAAATATATAATAATGTAATGAAAACAAAGTTTGTACTTTTTATAAAAATAATTGTATTTTTTCATGTTTTCAGAGACAAGTAATAATGGAGTAAACGCAGCAGCCAGGTCGCCAGATAGTTTGGCTTCCGGGAGAGACAAAAAAATAATCAAGAGTAAAAATAGAACTTTTTTAAAAATAGTTTTAATAAAAAAGTATTTAAAGAGAAGAAATGGAAAAATTTGGAGATTTGCCGAATCGCGAGTGGACCCAGCGACTGAGTTTGCGTGGGAGTAGACGAAGTCATCAGGTTTGTGTTATATTAATTAATTTTTTTTTAGAAAAAAAATAATTTTTTAATTTTCTTTAGAATTAAAAAAAATTATGTTGAAATTTAATTATAAATATTATTTTTATTTTTATTATTAATTTATTGATGCATTAAACAATTATATACATGTTTTTAGCAAGGGGGTAATATGAATAAATTTGCATATAAAAATATTAAATAAACATATCTTCATTTGTGGGCAATGTTATAAAATAATAAGAATAATGTCATGGGAACAGTAAAAAAACATTAAAAGAGATTAAAGTTGGATAAAGACAACAAATTAGAGTTGTAGGGCCCAATCTCTAAGGTACATAGACTTGTTGGTAAAATTTACAATCTTATATAAGGTTTTTTGGTCCGATGAGGAGAGTACAGCTGAAATTTGCTCCTTGCACTGTAGTAAGTTCGGTAGATAAAGATTCCTGAGGCTTGAAAAGTAAGGACATGCTGTCATAAAGTGCTCAATAGAGTCAGGTTCTTTTTGGTTGCTAAGTTGACAAGTAGAGCTCGGAGTAAATTTTATCATAAGGTTGTTCGCATTCAGGTAGCAATTGTGTTTGTTTGCCAATCTCAGTTGTGCTATCAAGCGTTTGTTTCTGAGTGGGAACCTCAAATTTAATTATAAATACGAATAATTATTTTACTGGGACAAATTTTCAAGCTCGTTATCTTTCATTTGAAAGGGTCGTACTTTTAAATTGCGATCCAATTAAAAATCCGGTAGGTCGAAAGTTAACGTGATTTATTTTTTCAATCAAAAAAATATAACTTGTTTAGTTTTGTTCGAAGTTAAAATTGACAATTTGTAAAATAAAAAAAAAGTTGCGTAGGTTATTTCAGTGTTAATGTCATTGAACTTAGTACAATTTAGTTTTAAATATTTTTAGTGATGAAATTACGCGCGATGTCGAGCAAGTGTATTATATTGTATAAGAGACAGGATGAATCGATTTGGCATTGCTAACGAGCAACAATTGTTCTCCGAGTTGAATTGTAAATGAGGGATTGCTGCGATACGAGAACGTCACTTATGTCTCCGTTCTAAAGCTTGTTTTTTTATTCAATATTTTATCTGATGAAATTTTCATTTTTACTCAATTTTTTTCCCCTAAAAAAAAAATAGTAATTTATAATTCATCGGAAATTTCTCCAGTAAAAAAAAAAAAAAAAAAAAAAAAAAATTCTTCTATCAAATTTAAAGGAGATTCCAGGCTACTGATAGTCGTAACACGATCGAACGTAAAGATCGATTTAATTGTAATTTCGCACATATGTAGATAGCTGATAGTAGATGGTGGAATGTAGATGTAGCGATGAGTGACGCGGACAGGGAAGCGTAGACTCACTGGAATAAAGCCGTCACGGAATCGATTTTGTGGGGGTACCCTGATATAATTGTGGAGCCCAGCCAGCTATTTGAGTTGATAACGAGATTATCATGACATCTGGCTTACCCGTATGCCGCTTTCGAGTAGTTGACTCACTATACTTGTCGTCAGTTTGCTCCTTTACTCTCAACTAATATACATATATATTCGTACACATAGATACATTGAATAGACTGTAGAATCTGGAGTTCACCAGAGGATGATACGAGTTGAGTGCCGCTCTGCAAGCTGCGCTACGTAATCTTCGGTTTTCGGTTTAGTTCATAATCATCGGACTTTGAGCTCCGGTATCTGTTGATTATCGTTTAAACAATAGGTCAAGTCTATAATGAACCGCAATATTGCTATCACGTATCAGCTATTATTATTACTGATGATTCTATTTGCTCATGCAGTCATAGATTATCATTTCATTTTGTTTTTTGTCGGTTGCTAAATTATTTTTTATGAGAATCTGTAAAAAAGTATCAGATTTTATTTTTATAAATTGATAGAAATATTTTTTAGTTCAAGAAAATTTATTGAAAAAAAAATTCATTGAATTGCATTAAGCAGAAAAATGTCCAAAAAGTTTTTTTAGTTTTAAAATATTCTACCCCCGTGAAAAAAAAAATATATTTCGAATATATCTAAAATACATTTGAAATATATAAAATATATATGAAAATCGGCCAAAAGTTAGTTATTAAAAAGATATTTTCATGTATTTCGAAATATATTTTTTTTTCATGGGGATAGACAAAAAATTATTTAAAAAATTTTTTGTTTTAAGATTTTTTCTCTTGATTTGTTTATATTTATTATTGATAAATATTAGCCTTGAAAGATCTAGAAACTTTAGATGTTTTTCAACTTGAAAGCTCGATGACATTATACATATCTCTTCAATAACTTTTTCGCACTTTTATCTAGTAAACTAGAGAGAAATATAAATAGTTTGTTGTTTAAAAAATTTTATCATTATTGTAAAAAGTTTAGACAGAAAAATCAAAAAAATAAGAATGAGACTTTTTTCCATTTTAATTACTGTTTATTTAAATAAAATAACCATTAAAATAAATTAAAAGAAAAATCAATCTTGACCCTGAACAAATTTCAAACTGAGGAATGACAACTCGTCAATAAAGCCCGTAAATCAGTGTTTCATGCTTTCCAACCGCTTTCAAGAACCCTCTAAACGTTGGTAACTTCTGAGCTTAGCAACTCATGCATACCCACCAAATAGTTACGGTTATTTCTGTAGTTTAGAGTTTATCAATAGAAACTCACCCATTTTCATTTTCAATTCACTTCTGATATGCAAAGCGAAGTCAAGCTGAAAATTGAGACTGTACCTGCGACTTTGAATACATACATTGAGAATATAATATAGAATCAGGTGGTTGGTTATATAGGCCCTGGGGTAGAGCGGAAGCCTCGATAAAGTCCATTTGCACTAATGCAGCCCAACATGTGGCATGTAGCCGGTTGAATTGTGCAATACATGATGTATTTTCCTCGAGTGTTCACCAGAACGCGAAAACACCCACCAGTCCTAGCTCAAGTACAACCCACAATATACTGCATACTAGTAATGAGAAATAGCATCAAGTGCAACGCGTATACCTATATCTAAAGGGAAGAAATAAATATATGTATACCTACATTCAGAATGACATATACACAGTCCTCTACCGATAGATCTAGCGCTAGGCTGTCGGTAAATTCACCAGGACCTGACCATACAGTTCTCTATGCTCCTATATCCTCGTTCGGATGAAAAGGACAGCCAAATGAAGACAAAGAGCAAAAAGGATAAACCAAAATAGGACAGGACACTCTGACTGCCACAGCAGTGGAAATATACGAACCTTCACTTGTTCGGTCTCATATTTCATTTAGACGACAGTAAAATGTTCTGTTATTATTTACTTTTTTCTTCTTTTTGGATTTCATTTATTGCCACCCTATGTCTGCTTATACTTGCATGTTGGTTATATCGGTGTAGAAACCATGTTTCGGTTACTTCTGTCGATACGGTTCACCCAATCCTATAACAGGTTTTACACTTTGTACTCACTTTTGATTGCGTGGCAATTTTTTTTGGATGATAATGACAGAAATAATTTATTTACTATCAATATTTTTTGAATATTTATTTCTTATAAAAGTCTTTTTGAACCAGAAAGTTAGCACTGAATTTTTTAGACCTGAGCTCATAAATTTCGACGATTTTCCATTTCAAAGTGTGTTATAGTATACACAAAAAAAATTTTTTTTGAATCAAGTATATAATTTAGAAGAACTTAATCTTCTTGATTTGAGTAGAAAAATTCTTGAACTAATAATTTTTTTTGATTTAATTTAAGGAAATTTTATTAGATTCAAGAATTTTTTATCTTGATTCAAGACAATTACCCTCTTCAAAATTATTTTCTTGGTTCAAGAATTTTTCTCTTGGATCAAGTTAATTTTTTTTTTCAGTGTAATAGTAATAGTAATAAAATTTAATAATAATTTTTTGGCTAAGTCTGTCTTCAGAAATAAAAATTTCAACAGATTTTTGATTTCCAAAATTTGAATCAAAAAATTTTTAGATTATTTTTTATCATGATAGCAAAATTTATTTTCAATATTTTGGTGTTTACTTCAATGAAGGTCTGAGTTAAGCTCAAGGTAAAGTGAAGAAAAATGAAGACAGAAATTATAAAATAAAAACAAAACTGTCACATTTTGAGCATTAATTTATTATGTCATAGTATTATAATAACTACTAAGTTATGATGTATCTCTGTTAACCTGTCGAGATTAATTCCGCATGTTAAACATAGAGTAATTACTTTATAAATGAATTTCAATTTTGTAACTAAATTAAACGTCAGCTTAACATTGCGTTTTTGCCAGGCTACCTAATGACCGAAGTATTTAGCGGTTAAAATTACTTCAGAAGGAATCTTTCAGACGATTTATTTCTACTTTTGGTAGCAATTAACTATTAACTAAAAATTTTAAATTAACAAAAATACATCTTTATTTATTTAAAATAAAATAATTACAGAATTTTGTTCGAAAAAAAAATAGTTGTTTACTGTTAATTATACGAAAAACCAATTCATATTCATACGATTATTAAATTTAAAATTGAAAGCGGTACAAAACTGGGTTATTCGCAAAATGGATAATGAAAACCAATATTTATAAAAAAAAATCTGTATGTGCTGAAAAATTTTATTAAAAATATTGACAGGCCGTCGAGTAAATATTTCAATTTTACTTTTTACCTGTCAATTGTAAAATCTACTATTCAATTACATGCATTTTGAATACTTTTGTTTGTTATTAAAAAAGCGTAAAATTTTTTGCTTTTTTTCTCAAATTTTATTTATTTATTTATTTGTAAAGAAACGCCCTTGGCAATTTACAACAATATGTTACATTTTGATGTGTAGAATGTTTAGTAATGATTTTATACAATAAATAGCATTTATAAAGAGAAGATAGATTTAAGAAATTTAAGGAATTTACAAAATTTTGAACAATTTGAAAGAAAAAATTTTAAAGGAAAAATTAAAAAAAATTTAAAAATTGATAATTGATAGTTACTAATTAATAGAATATATCTGATGATAGTTTATAATCACTATTTGTACACCTGGAATGTTCTTATTTTAAAATAATAATTTGGAATAATTTTTTTTATGATAAATGAGTGTTTTAATTAAAACTAAACATACCAACTCGATTTACTCCGTATAATTACGCTCTACTAATCATATTATAATATAAGCTAATTTCCGGAATCAAAACAACAAATACAAATAATTATAGGGCGCTTTGATTGTTGGCGTAGAAATAACGAAAAATTGAATCAGCAGAATTAACTGCGCAGGGAAATACTTAAAATAGTCTGTAGCAGGCAGATATCAATTGAACCGTGTAGTTCCTATTGTGAGCAATAAATTACGCGGAATCATTTACTCTCGATTACTCGATGAATTCATACATCCCCGTTGATAGAGTCGAGCCTCGTTTGCTGCATATGGATGCTCGCTGCATGTAACATGTTTCAAAGTCACGTGGATTTTGAATCAAGCCTAGTGTACACGTATAATATATAATAGTCTAGTCACGTTTATCCGTAACGCGAAATTTCATTGCACTGGTGCTGTACTTAAACCCGTAGATCTGTTCATTTTTGCTTTTTTTTTTTTTCTTGTAATTTAACAGAGTCCAGTGTTACAACTAGTAAAAAAATATTTACCAAATACTTACGATCTTTTTGTTATCGTTATTTTGGGTCTGGCCTTTTAATCCTCGGAGGCACAAAAAAGTTGTACCACTGAAAGCCCCATTAGTATCAACGACCGTGGTCATTTGAGAAAAAATAACGAGTAAAAGTTTACGAGCCCGTAGTTTATTTTTTATATTATTTTTTTGGTGAAAAAAATTCCAACACTTAGAGCTCGGAATTTAAAAAAAATCATCGCTATTTATCTTAATTTTTTCTTATGTAAATTATTTATTTTATTAATGTACTTGTGTCAACCTTTAAGAAGAAAATTTATTTACAAAATTATATTTAATACACTTAAAAAAAAATGTAGAGAAGATTAAAAATAAAAGAAACTGTTGAATATCTTGAAATATATACGTAAATCTTTGTTCTGTGAGTAAAAATACTTTTAAAGAAACTTTTAGTTCAGTACTTTGTACTGAGTATAGGGTTTCAGGTTTTATACATTCATATAAAAAAAAAAAAAATAAGATATCATTGAACCGAAAATGTGGATAAAGAATTTGCGGAGAAAATATTCTTTGTAGAAAGTTGTGTGTTCTGGGGATTTAAAATCTATTCTAAAAAATTGCACAAAAGGTTCAACTGACAGTAAAAAATATTAATAAAAGATTTTTTGGGGTTTAAAAAAAAAAATGGATTCGAAAAATTAGGCTTTGGATAGAATAAATTTATAAATTTAAATAGTAAAAAAAATAAAAATATAAAGCGGTGGTTAGTGAGAGAAGTTTAACTTAAATTTATATGAAAGACAACGTAGTAAAGTATTCTCGAAATAATTTACTGACCTGCCGCCTACAGACTTTATAAAGCAAATTCGTTAGCAATTTACTGTGCGTTAAAACTTTTATCCTAAATTCAATTAAAAAGTCAAGTTATTTTATCTAACAAATAAGTAAATTATTTGTTTAAAATGCTTTTAATTATTTATTGTTTGTAAAACAAGCAATTTTAAATTTTATCAACGAATTTAAAAAAAAAAAAAATTTCTATATTTAGAACATAAAAAAATATTCAATTATTATGTAGTCAGTCTATTAACTCTGACAGTTTAAGTCTAAGAATAAATTAATTATAAAAACATTGAGTGAAATTTTCTTAAAATAAACGCGACGGAAAAAAATGTTATCTTTAATGAGAAAGAATTCAAGCAGAAGGTTCTATTGATGATAAAGTGAACTGAAATATCCGGGGTACGGATGACGATATGTTTGGACGATAAATTCCTTCCGGATAGAGTATAAGGAGTAATGTATAGAACGAGGGAGAAATAAAAAAGATATAATACATATAATAATAAATTTTCAGGGAGAGCTCGGCGCAACCGGAATGACTGGCTCAAGAAGCACAAGAAGATGGGCTAGTTTACGGCAACACGTGACCAGCGGGGATGGAATTAAGCCATCGGTTGAATTGTTGTTGAATCGTGAACAAAACTCAAAATCACAAACCCCGAGCTCGCAGCCCCATTCGCCAAATACTCCCAGAACACCTCATACACCTCTCAAGAAGTCTAACTGGGAGGTCATTGAACACTTTACTGGCGCGCCGAGACCCTCCATTGTTACGGTAATATTTTTCATTCATATTTCATCTGCTGGTGTATTTTTGGAAGTACTGAATTATTTATTTGTTTGTTTGTTGCTTTCAGATGGGACTGGGCTCCGAAATTGGCGTCAGTTTAGCTGCCGGAGGAGTCAAGGAACCTATTTCAGTTACTGCTATTAATGCTAGTTTTACGGAAAATGAACGAAAGTGCGCGCTTAGCCGGTTTTTACGGGCGCTTTGTAGATCCCATAGATTTAAAAATCTTCAAGTAAGTCATCTTTAATTTATATATTACAGAGAAATTTTTATTTAAAATACTCATTAGATTTTTAAGAAAACTAAAAATTGCGATCATAATTCAAATTTTTTACTTTTTAATTAATTTAATTATCTACAACGTGTAGAGAATAAAATAACTATAATAAAATTAAATTTAATTGTCATCTCCGAATTGATAAAAAAGAAAATACAAAAACCTTTTGGTACAAAAACATCGTGAAAAAAATACATATTAAGCCGACAGGATTGTTAGACAGTATATCATCACGCCGTGAAAACATAATTGGATTCCAGGTTCGACACCTGCGTGTGTTCTCACACCAGTCTGGTTTCTCGGCACGGAAAATCCTTCAGAGCATATATGATAACAGACAAAAAATATAAAATCTTGCGATACTTTGTACACATATACACACACTCAAGAATATAACAAAGTAAAAGTAAAAGAAAATTGCGATGTTCATTTTTAGACCCTCTTCGTACCGCGAAAAAAGTTTTCTCAAGAAATATTTGAGATGATAAGACACGTGTCAAGATTTTTCCCGTCTGCCGCACGGGATCCATCTGTGTCGCCCATATCACCGTCGACATGATTTTCTTTTTCTACAAGCTAGAGGCATCATTATAGACGTTTGTTTTCTCTTTCTATCTGTAGTCATCATACTTTGCTCGTATCAATCTAATCCTCGTTCTTCTAATAAGCTATCATATTTTATCGAAAAGAAAAGAAAGTTTATCTTATATTATTGTATATTTATCACTTACATTCTCTTACACGCTATGGACTAAAGTAATAAATTTTTTTGTTAATTTTTTTACAAAAATATTTTTCTAATAATAATTATCAAATAGAAGGATAAGTTCGTAATTTTTTTTTTTTTTTCTATTAGTGTGAATTGTTATTTTTTTTTTTTAATATTTAAATGACTTACTAGTAACCTGCAGTCACTATGTGACTGCCGAGAATTGTGAACTATAAATAAATAAAATTTTACTTGATTAAATAATGACTTTTGTTAAATTGCACTGTACTTCCTTAACTATTGACGTTTTTAAAGATATAAACTCATCCCGATGTTACACTCATCAAGAGCTTTCATTTGAGTACCCACATGTATCTTCATATATTTTTCATATGTACATATATATAATTCATATAAATATATAAAAAAGTGATGTGGGTACTCAAATGAAAGGTCTCGATGAGCATAACATCGGGATGAGCTTATATCTTAAAAAATGTCAATAGTTTACAAGATACAAGGTCATTTCTTAATTATGTTAAATTGCAGTGTACTTTCTTAACTATTGACATTTTTAACGATATGAGCTCATCCCGATGTTACACTCATCAAGAGCTTGCATTTGAGTACCCACATGCATTTTTGATATATTTTTCATATATACATATATATAATATATATAAATATATAAAAAATTGATGTGGGTACTCAAATGAAAGGTCTTGATGAGTATAACATCGGGATGAGCTTATATCTTTAAAAATGTCAATAGTTCACGAGATACAAGGTCATTTCTTAATTATGTACCTGGAAATAGAGCATTTTCGAATGCAGCCTAAATACTTAATCATCATAAATTGACTATTGGTGGGAATGATATGAAATCTTGAGAAGGCACAAATTCATTCAAGACCTTTGCAATAACACTAAATTTTATTAAAAAAATCTATTTTATCATATGACTATCTAGGACACAAAATTGTTCTTATTCTCTTAATAACATAGATAATCAGAAATAGGCAAAAAAAAATTCTTTCTAATTTACATAATTTTATAGAAAAATTTTCCATTATTTTTTTAATTAGTAATTTTAAAGAAGTTTTTTCTTACACTAATAAAAACTCGACTCAATTTAAGAAAAAAAATCAAAGCAAGAAAAATGATCTTCAAGAATTAGATCATTTTTCATGAAGTAGAAAAATTTTAAAACTAAACTTTTCTTCTTGATTTTAGAAAAAGAAAAATTTTCTTCTTTTAGTCCAAGTTAATTTTTTTTTATTTATCTCCAAACATTTTCTATAAATAACTAAGTGCATAAACCTTAGTATTGTATTCAAGATCATTAGTATCTCGAAGTGCCTCCCCTAATTGTTCTCGATGACAATCAAACACCCTGATATCGGATATTCAAGCTCATGCAATCAAGATATATAACAGGATCTAAGATAGAATAATCATGGGTATGAATATATTAGTAAGGGTATATCAATGACAGTTGCTATTGAACAAAGTGATCTATGAAATTATTGACATTGATGCAATGACTGAATTAATTACCAACACAACGTGACGACTATTAGAGCTCTATCTATTCATGTCAGTGATTTCTCAGTGATATATATACATATACATGTTATATCATTAAGTTAAACTATCGATCCGCGACAAAGGTATTCAAGTCTGCTTGAGCGTACATATGTCTGCTATCAGACCATGACTGTTGAGCCTTGAGATGCGTGTGCTGTGTTATAGTTCGCTGCTAATATTCCACGGCAACACATCTGCAAATTGATCTGACCCGTTAATAGACTTCAGATTAATTATGAGATGATTCGCTTTCTCTTTCAGAAACAATATCGTCCGAGGATTCCCCGGTTTCCACGCGGAATAGATTAGCACTTGATAAATTGTAAATAATAATAATAAATTGTTATCGTACCGGAAATAAAGGTGATAGATTATCGCTTATCTATTGATCGAACACGTGAGGCCAGAGAAAGCTCGACTCTTATCATCTCTTCTGCAACATTGGGTTTAACAAAACATCACCCATCACTATCGCAATCAACCCGTTTTGCCCTTTTGTACGTGGTTAGATCCTCTTGATTCTCAATGTATACTTATATATATATCACTCACATTGTTTCATTTTAGATAATTAACAGCGTACAGAGCTTTTCTATTGACATTCTCAATTGGTTTGTTTACAAATATTTATCTACTGATTTTACACTACAGATTGACCCGATTTTCAATTTTATACAACAAGTTTTTATTTTTTAAAATAACAAGTTTTATTTTTAGACTTTTTGTGGTAATATGGAAAAATAAATTTGCCTATCAGATTTTTAAATTACCTTTTTTTTTTTTTACTTACAATTTAGTACAAAAATAATTTTTAGTTTTTTGACACATTCAATAGATTTTTGTTTTAAGGGTATTTATTATTTAATTTTTATACAACGTTTCGCCACTTTCGCAGCTTCTTCAGGTACTACAACAGACAGTAGTAATAATAATTACAATTTAATTATATATAAATACATTAACAATTAATAATAATTTAATTTACAGATCAAATTAAACTAGTTTAAATACACTAATAAATTACCTCAACTATAAACATCATGTATAATAATCTCGGCATTCAAACGACTTGTAATTTCTTCTATTATTAGTATCATCTCACAATAGTCAAAATAAGTTAAATGGCGAAACGTTGTATAAAAATTAAATAAACATCAAATAATAAATAACATAAATTAAGTTTTTTGATTTAAAAATAATAAAAAAAATTTTTTTAATGATAAATAATAACAATAATAATAAAATAAGATTGAGTAATATTAGACGTATATAAAGCCCTCAAAAACTTTATATACTTACGTATAGCACACCACTTACCCCCGAAGATTGATGTTAGGATAAGTATATTGAGTTCGCTGGATTTGCATGTACTTCCAACTTATTCGCTATTTCAACGAGTTAAAAAAAATTATAAAAGAAAAATTGCTAAAAATATTTTATAAAAATAAAATAAAGGAAGTACCTGGCCATATTTTTTTTATCGTAAAGATAAATTACATTTATAGTTTTGGAAATGCCAGTCTAAAAAATCAAAAAAATCGCCAGTACCATTAATTATTCATAAAATGAAACGCTAAACTAATTACACAGCTGTAAAGACTGGATAACTTGAATATCAAAGAAGAATAATGTATTCTTTTCTCAGAGGAAGACAAAATTAAATAGGATGAAGCTCTTTGTGGGTTAAGCTAAACGGCACTCCTACGCAAACATCGTTTGGTTATGTACATCGTGATCTTTTCTCTTGAAACTCGAAACTCTATAACACTAAATTTAGTATTTTGAGATAGAATAATCTGACACTGCATGTACATCAGGATGTTTTACTCGAAACAAAACAAGTTGATAAGACAAAGAGGATATGGATTGTCCGCCAATAGTAATTGAAAATTCTCCAGTATCCAGCAGCAGCAGAATAATGGAATGATTCGCGAGGGAATTCTAGCGTGGTCCAATTAGATTTTCAGTTTCATATTCCCGGTGAGGTCTAGGCTCTCTATTTTACACTATATCCACTGAAGAAACCTTATACCAAACACGCTCGCTAACCTAACACGAATCCGAGTACAGAGAACAGTACTGTTGAAGAGTTGAGACTTGAATCCTATTTTTCCTTCATTAAAAATAATTGATCAGCAATTCAATACTTTATATGTGGTCCAGCAATTGTAATGACACTTGAGTTACGAATTTAATTGTCCTAGCAAATCATTATTAAATTTTAAATATCGAACTCTTAAAAAAAATGCATTATTTCTTCTTTTTGATTGCTTAACAAAAATTGTCTTTAATGTTTTAAATTAATAACCCAGGTGGAGATGTTGTACCAGCGTTATTTTCTCCGGATGAATCAGAGCAACATGACCCATGTACTGGGACTCCTTACCGGGCTATCAATAGCTCTCGGATTGCTGGTACTCAGACTCATATTTACCAGTGATCAACCTTTTATTACTCTCATCCAGCGACCGGAAAATTTATCACTGACACTCGCTGTACTTACTTGTATTGCTGTCTATGCAGGTAATTTATTCAATTAAAAACTACTAGATATATATTTATCACTTTCCTCTAGTTTACGTCAATTTTTATCATCATTTTTTTCCTGTTCACCGTTTTCCTCTTGACAATTATAAAATTCACTTATTTTTACCGATAATTTTTTTAATTAAAAAAATTTGAATATATTTATAAAATATTTTTAAAAAATTCACATAATTATCTATGAAAATTTTTTTTTAGAATAATTTTACATAGATTACTATTAACTAGCAACCTTGCAGTCACTATGTGACTGCGGTGATTTGTGAACTATAAAAAATTAAAACTTTGCTTTATTAAATAATGACTTCTGTTAAATTACACTGTACTTTCTTGAATATTGACGTTTTTAAAGGTATAAGCTCATCTTGATGTTACACTCCTCAAGAGCTTTCATTTAAGTACCCACATACATTTTTTATATATTTTTAATATATACATATATATATAATATATATAAATATATAAAAAAATGATGTGGGTACTCAAATGAAAGGTCTCGATGAGCGTAACATCAGGGTGAGCTTATATCTTAAAAAATGTCAATAGTTCACAAGATACAAGGTCAATTCTTAATTATGTATCCAAATTTCTTATTTTTTTTATAATATAGATTATTTAAAGATTTTTTTCAAATTTTTTTTTTCTTTTCTGATAAATGTCAATTCAAATTCTATTGTGTAATAAAATATATGACGTTAGAACTGAAAGTTAGAAATAGAAAAATATTTTGACATTTTATTGATATATAAATCAAAACCCAGTCAAAAAATCACTCTCTTGACTTCGCAAATTGACTGTAAGCTGATAAATGTCCCAATAAAAAAAAAAAAAATTATAGGACTGGTAGCAGCAATATCCCGACCGGGAATGAACGAAGTCTGGTTAGCGGGAATAAGTGGAGCAATACTAGTGACGCTTTTGGCGCTTCAAATAACCCTAAATATTCATCTGGCATATTTACCGAGCTGGGACAACAAGATAGTGATGAACAGCGAGGACATGACGATGACCAGAGAGCCACTGGATGGTGATCCCGACGCCGATGCCACGGCTAGCACAATCTCAATGACGAGAATCGATCATTTGCGGACAGGTGGACCGCTCGCCGCGGCTTGGTCCGTCTGTTTTTTTATCTACATGGCCTACGCTCTTCTCCCGATACGACTACGTCATGCCTGCATTGCTGGTGTTATTTTCTCCGTCACCCATCTCATTGGCGCTTTTGTACTCTACTCCCAAGACTACCCTGCAATGCTCGCACACGTGAGTTTTTTTTTAAGTAATTAACTAATCATTAATTAAGAATCCAAAATTGCAATTTTTAGTTGATAATTTTTTATTTAATTCTTTGTTTTATATTTAGTGAACATTCTTTATTCCCCAGCATTTTCAAAGTCTACCGGGTAAGGAACTGGGCCTTTGTCATCTGGGCTTGATTCGTTTAAAACTATAGCTGAAAAATATCAATTATTTTTAATTATTTTTTTAAAGAGACTAGAATTTGAATTTACGCGCGCAAGCGCGCGCTTTGACTATAGAGTTTGCATATATTTTCATGCTTATGATATATTCAACCAATCACGTTACGAATAGTTTGATGCCACATACATTTCATCTCAATTTTATATTAGGACTTTTTAATAGATTAATATTTTCTAAGAAATAATTGAAGGAATTTTTACAATTTTTAATTTGTAATAAAATTTGAGTCTTAAATTTTTTATACACTGAAAAAAAATTAAATTGATTGAAGAGAAAAATTCTTGAACCAAAAATATAATTTTGAAGAGGGCAATTGTCCTAAATCAAGACGAAAAATTCTTGAATCGAGTAAAATTTCTTTAAATCAAGAATTTTTTACTCAAATCAAGAATATCAAGTTCTTCAAAATTATATATACTTGATTCAATAACATTTTTTTTCTGTGTAAAAATATAAAATATTTATCTGAATTATTAATTATTAATTGGATGGAATTAAGCAATAATGTCTCAACCAACATTTTTTAAAAAATCGAGTTATTATGATGAACGTACTTAGTATCATAAGATTGCTTAGTTCATCATAATAACACGATTTTTTTTATAAATGTTGGTTAAGACGTTATTGCTTAATTCCATCCAATTATTATTAATTAATAATAATAATTATTAATTATTATTATTAAGAGTTTGAATTAATTCGTAGCGTTTTTTTTCATTACAACGTTTTTGTAAAACGCTACGAATTAATTCAAACACGTAATTACCGTAATAATTCCGTAATAATTACACTGATAGAAGGATTTCTCAGCATTTAAGAAGATTTCTTTGTATTTAAGAAATTATTTCTTAAACATCATTTCTTAGTATTTAAAAAATATTTTTTAGTATATCGACTCTAACTCCATTTTAGAGAATTTTCTATTTGTACGAAAAAAAAAAATCAGTTCAAAATTTATTATCACTTTAAAAAACCATTTAATATCATTAGATATAATATTTTGGTTTGAATCATTCAAATAATTTATAATTGGATTATTACTACATCAAAATATTAAAAAATCACCCTCTAAAAAATAAGGAGTTAGACAAATTGCTAATTAGACCGTCGACATAAGAAATATTTCCTGAATACTAAGAAATATTTTTTAAATACTAAGAAATAATGTTTAAGAAATGATTTCTTAAATACTAAGAAATCCTTCTATCAGTGTAATGTTTGGATAAATTAATGAAAATTATAATTAAGAAAATTGGATGAAAATTTAAGACTGATCAATTTAGTCATTATTGATAAATATTGCTCACTAACTTTAAAAATACAATTTTCAAAAAATTTTACATTTTTGATGAAAAAAAAATTAATATAACTTTTAAATTTGATACTAGAAAAAAGAATTTACCTGCAATGATAGATAACAACAGCGAAGTAACCAAAATTTCTTTTAAAATAAACTTAAGCATGTTTACTAACAATTATATTGTTGTATTTGCAATTAGAGTTAAATTCAATAATTTACAGCGTAATGTTTGCCTCGAACTGCCAGCAAGTCGCGTTTTACGTTTTTCAAATTAACTTTTATCACAAGGTTGCCAAACGATAAGACCGAGTAAACGCGAATGAATTATGCACGTAATTATTACCCCTGTTGGTAATGGTAACTAAACATTTATTTACATGCAATTTCATTTTTAAATTCACCCGTTCAACATTTATTATTTATTTTTCATTGTCAAGTGTAATCACAGAAAAATAACTCACGTAGACTGTGATTAATGTTCATGATAATTATCGAATGCTTACAGTGTAAATATTTTAATTTGTTTAAGTTTCAGCATGACAGACTTTTATGTATTACTTATTACTATAGTTTTATTTAATACTAAATCTTTTGATGTGCTGGATAATTTTTTGCGCTCTTTTAAAAAAAAAAATTCCAAAGATTTTTATATAAAAGTAGAAGATTTAAAACTTCCGTAGTTAAAAACTTTCTCAATAAAAATAAGAAGAACTGTTAAGCGATGGGTCAATATACTAGTTAAAAAAAAATAAAAATAAAACCAATGAATTGCACCGTTAATAACTTTGAAACAATAAAAATCAGCTAAAAATAGTTTCTCAATGAGGAAAAAAAATTTAGCATCATAAAGGATGAAAAAGGATGTAAAAGTTGATCCTCTTGTAGCAGCAGCGCATCCCAAGTTTTACAGCACATCGCACTTGCTGTTGACGATCTCCTTCAACAGCACTCTTCGGCTTTTTTCGACGTTAAGCTTTTGAATTTCTTGCACTCGGTGACGTGAATAGAGCTTACGAGCATATATACAAATATTTATATACTTTCAAGTGTATATACGAAAAAAAAAAAAAAAAAAAAAGTACAGGTACACCGAACTTAATAATATATCAAAATAAAAATACTCTGACTCGAGAAAAAATTTATTATATTACTAATTTAATTTATTAAACCGATTAGCATCAAATTAATCTAAAAAATTTAAAAGTTTAACTGCGCGTTGTCAACTTAATCTAAAAATTAACATATTCTCATCTTTATAATCGATTCAGTACGTAATAAAGTGATTTTCACTTGTAAAAAAATCCTTACTTTTTCTAGTCACTTAAACTGATGAAAATCAGGATTTTATAATCTGGAACCGACGGTTAATTTATTATTCAATGTTATTTTTATTTTATTAATGGACCAAAACAAATTTAAGACTATTATGCAAAAATTTTAATAAAAATCTTTTTATTTCATTTTTTTATTCGTTGATAAATCCAACAAAATGAAGTCATTCCAATTCTTATTTGTTGTTATTAAATTTTATATTCGGCAATAAATATACATCGAAAAGGTTTTTTATTGGACATACAATAATAAAATAAGAGATCAATATCTAAGTAATATTCTTTGTTTCTTTACCCCTATTGTAAGTATATATCTCAGCGATGTTTCTATTTGTGTTAACAAGCTGTACTACTAAAGATAAAGAAAATTGATCTGAGATTTAACTCACTGATAATCTCTGATTGAAAAGTTCTTCCAATGCGCCTTTGATATTAGTAATAGTAATGATAATAATAATAGAACAACATGCACAAGCTGGCTTTATAATCATCTTTTTCTTCTTTACATTCTTTATTCGCTTCAGTTATTTTTTCGCAACAAAGCGCTGTAAAAAATAATGATAATAATTATTACCCACAAAAAATATTATATATTTTAATGAAAATTAAGTTAGCCGACATTTAAAAATTTTTCATTAAAAAAATCATTATATAAAAATTTAAAAAAAATTTCATTTGTAAAAAACTTTAAAAACTGAAAGTGCAATTTTAAAAAAATATTTTTTTGTTCTAATTTAATTTAAAAAAAAAAACAATAAAAAATGTCGGTCAACTATAGTATCATATATTTTATTATGTTAAATTTATTTTTAGAGATGCGTAAAATTCAAAATTTATTTTAATGATCAAAAATTGAATAAATGTAAAAAAATAAAATCAAGCATTTTTTAAAAAATTTTAATTATAAATTCCAATTTTTAGATGAAATATTTCTTCACCTAAAAAAATAACTTACACCCTTATGGTATCTAGTAAAACATATTTACGCCTACTCACCATTTTTGACATGCATATAAATTTATTACAAATTCAAAAAACATCTCTATTCAAATTTTGTACTCCCCAGTGAGTTTAATATATTTAATCCAATGATTTAAATTACGCTGAAAAAAGTTTTACTGACAATAAAATGAAACATCATTCAAGGGGAAATGGATTAGATGTCTTAATCAATCATAATCGTAAAAAATGAAATATTATAAGTAATGCTCTATTTTTATTTTTATTAATCCCAAGATACTTTTTTATCTTTCTTATATTTTTGTGGGTGTTTTGAATTTCAACGAAGAATGTCAAAAAATGTTAACTAGTCACAATGGAACTTGGACAATGGCTTTAATTAAATTTTGCGGCTCCGGACATTGTAAGCTCGATGTTAGCAATTGTTTTATTGCAACAATGTCAATAAAAGAAAGTAATTAATTTGCTGTAACTTTAATTAAAGTGTTCGAGATAAAGGCGTAGTTTTGTTGCAGTAAGCATAAAGTTGTTAGAGTTTACAACGAAATGTTGAAAAGCGCTGAGGAGTTGAGGAATTAATTTAAGACA
This sequence comes from Cotesia congregata, assembly GCA_905319865.3. NCBI lineage: Eukaryota > Metazoa > Arthropoda > Insecta > Hymenoptera > Braconidae > Cotesia > Cotesia congregata. The sequence continues at coordinate 19,098,240 of CAJNRD030001123.1, forward strand.
GTTGTCTTAATGTAATTGAGTTTTGGGAAAATGATGCTAGATCGTTGACATATTTTATGTGGGTATTGGTGGGTGAATTATTGATTGACATGATACGAGTATGTAGAGTAATTTTGTTGAGTGAATTGAACAAAGTTTGCTGATATGTGAAATCATGTTAGGTAGACAAATATTTTTTTTATCATTGATTTTTAGTATGGCTAGAATGATTTTGTTGAAAATATTTTTAGAAAGAGAAAGTTATTAGCTATGATTAAAATTATTGGGAAAATGTTATTATATATAGGCCAAGTAATTTTATTTAAAATTTTGTGAACGATAGAAAGTCATTAATTATAATTAAAATGATTGAGAAGAAATAATCACTATGTGACTGCCATGACTTGTGAACTATAAATAAATAAAATTTTGCTTTATTAAATAATGTCTTTTGTTAAATTGCACTGTAATTTCTTAAATATTGACGTTTTTAAAGATATAAGCTCATCCTGAGCTTACACTCATTAAGAGCTTTCATTTGAGTACTCACATGCATTTTTATATATTTTTCATATATACATATATGTTTTATATATATAAATATATAAAATATATGAAAAATTGATGTGGGTACTTAAATGAAAGGTCTCTGTGAGTGTAATGTCAGGATGAGCTTATACCTTTAAAAATATCATTAGATGACAAGATTCAATGTCATTTCTTAACTATTGATATTTTTTGTGATATAAGCTCATCCTGATGTTACATTTATCAAGAGCTTTCATTTGAGTACCCACATGTATTTTTGATATATTTTTCATATATTCATATATATAAATATATAAAATATATGAAAAATTGATGTGGGTACTCAAATGAAAGGTCTCGGTGAGTGTAGCATCGGGATGAGCTTATATCCTAAAAAATGTCAATATTTCACAAGATAAAAGGTCATTTCTTAATTATGTATCCAGAGATAGATCATTTTTGAATACAGTCTAAATACTTAATCATAATAAATTGACTATCAGTGAGAATGAAATAAAACCTTGAAAAGTCACAAATTCAAGTCAAGACCTTTGCAATGACAGTAAATTTGACTAAAAAAACCGATTTCATCATATGACTAGACTGGAAACAAAATTTTTCCTATTCTCTTAGAGTTCAAAACTTTGACATAACTTAAAAATTCAATTATATTTATTCCCCCAAAACAATCTGCGGTAAAAAATGACTTATCATAGCAGATAAAAAAAAATAGAATACTATAGATGAAAAACAAAGATTAAAATGCTTATAAATAAAAATAAATCCCCTAGGAGCTATAAATAACAGAATCATTGAGAATAATTAAATAACAATTTTATCGAAACCCCCCTAAGCGTATAACTATAAATACTATTAGAGAAATATATTTAAAAGTTATTATATTGCGTAGGCAGGCACGGAATATAACACGATTAAATAAATTATAATAACAAAATACAAATAATAAAGATGTGAATTTTGGACGTAACTGACTGAAAGAATTTAAGCAACATGAATAGACGGTTTTACTCTCGGGAGAGAAAGTTATTGATGCGAATAAGTTATACACTTTCTGGTGGGTGAAATTGTTTGGCCTCAAGACTTTAAGTACGAATAAATTCAGAATTTATATATCTATCCATTATATAATATACATATAATATAATGAAGTAAAGAACAGAGAGTAAAGAGTGAAGAGTAAGCTGCACAGTAGTAAGCTGCGATTTAAGATCGACGAGCAGACGAGGATTTTCCTCACTCTCCACTTTTCCCTTGTTCATTCTTTACTTTGTTTTCCACCTCATATTCCCTTCCGCTGAGTCAGGGAATTTGGGGGAGAGAGAGTTTGCTTTAGTATACGAGTCGACTTATTTTTCTCCTACGCTAAGACTCCACGGTGTTGCTTAATGTAAACGACTTGATATTTAATATTTGAGCAGACCTGACGGTGGACCAAAACTTTTGGATTTGATGCAAAGATAAATCTTTTTATATAATTTAGGGTAAATTTCAGTAATACCACGGATTTTTTTAATTATCTTCTTTTATAAACTTATAAATCAACTTTCATTCATTATCCATTTGATTATAGTATATTTCATGCGTGAGAGCATTTAACTTTTTGGCCATAGGTTGTATACTATTTTTACGGGGGGCTGACTTTTGCAGAGCCGAGGCGAAGCCGAGGTTTTACTGGTCGGGGCGGGCTTAAAAAAATATATCATAAATAAAATACAATTAATTGTACGATAATTAGATCCTGAAACTAAAAATTAAGAATAAAAAACACATAGAGTAGAAGTACCGTTTGTGGCCACTGTACCGTTTATGACCATTTATTGTTCAAATAAAATGTACCTGAAGTTCCGAACGTTCATTTATGAACGAAAATCAAAAAAAAATTTTTTTTGCTCCTGAAACTGAAAATGGTTTTTCAGTTTCGAATAGAGACAGTGAGCCCTAAAAATGATATATTAGCTCCTCAAAACACAAAAACCACCCCTCCAGCCACCCCAAAAACTTACACTTGGAAAAAAAAATTTAAGATAAAATCCTTCAAAGGGCCTTTGTAACGATTTTTTCCGAATTTTTATATAATAAGGGTAAAACTTTGAAGTGGCTGGAGGGGTAGTTCCGGGGCAGCAAATGCCTTGGTGATTTTTTATATTGGGTGGGGGTATTGTATGAGTCTTATAAAAAATCGCCAGCTTCAAAGGGCCCTCGGAAAGATTTTTTCTGAATTTTTATATAATAAGAGTAAAACTTTGGGGTGGCTGGAGGGGTAGTTCAGGGGCAGCTAATGCCTTGGTGATTTATTATATTGTGTAAGCCAAACAAATGATTAGCTTACTAACTTAAAAAAAATTTAGAATTTTCATTTTTACATACGTCCGCGTGGGTATTGTTATCAAAAGTTAACTAGAGTAAGGTTTAAAACTTTCGATCGGTTCATTTCTAATCATCGTTATATACCAATCGAATCGATCTTACATCCTCCACAAGCATCCTAAACCAAACAAATGATCAACTTACTAACTTGGAAAAAATTTAGAAATGAACCGATCAAAAATTTTAAACCTTACTCTAGTTAACTCTTGATAACTTTTAATAACAATACCCACGCAGACATGTAAAAATGAAAATTCTAAATATTTCCAAGTTAGTAAGCTAATCATTTATTTGGCTTAGGATGTTTGTAGAGAATGTAAAATCGATTCGATGGGAAGATAACAATTATTAGAAATGAA
>CAJNRD030001123.1:19111543-19234202 GCA_905319865.3 Cotesia congregata
GTCGGGTCCGCTAGAGTATGTATATATATATATATTTTTTTTTTGAAAATTTTTAATTACAATTAATTTATAAAATAAAAAAATAAAAACATTATAATAATGATTAAAATTTCTAAATTCATTTATTTTGGGTGTGAATGCGGAGTGAATTTTATTATTAATAAAAATTAACTTCTTCTCGGAGTAAATATCACTCCCGCTGGGAGTGAATCAATTAAAAATTATTCACTCCTCATTCACTCCGCGTTCACTCCGCAAATTTTTTACAGTGTATATATTAAAAATCTTACTTTAACTTTTATTAGCAAACATAATTAATTTGTTTGAATAAAAACAGATAGCAATTATTTTAATGTGGATAATTAATTAAATATTCCTATTAAGTAAATGTAATTCATTAAAATATACGACTCTAGACCGAAGTTGAACAGATATAGTATATGCTACAGTAATATGCTAGTAGTATAGTAATAATAATAATTGAATGAAAAGTTGTAATAAATAGAAAGTTGGAATGACTTTTGACAGGAAAATTTAACTCTACTCCTTGGCATTGTTAGTATCTCTGGATATAAAACCATGTTGTATAGCTTGTTGAGCTTCTTCCTCGTTATAGAGTATAATTTTTCTTATAAGTGGTGTACGCATTTATTATTATTATTGTTTTCGTTGTTCAGAAGCTGAATAGCAGTGATAATAATAAAATACATCTGCAGGTAAACAACCGAAAAGTTACTCGAAGTTTTAAGTGTTTTATATTTATATATATATACAAACTATAAATTACTGTATTCTACAATTTTAATTATTAATAATATATAATAATCAGATTCTATTAATAGAAAGATAAAATTGAAAAGAAACTGATGAATTGGTCGGAAAGAAGAAATTATTTTCCGTGTTCTGTATCTATTTTAAAAGATCTACCGAGTGATCTCATCGATCTATTCTATTTTGCTCATTTTTCTTAGCGGTATCACCGGGCTTTATCCCATCAGTGCGAAGACGTATAAATTCTCGGGTTAGAATCAAGGGGATAAAAGTATCAAAGTTAAATGTGTATGGAGTAAAAAGTGAGAGCCTACGAGAAAAAAAATCTTAAGTAAAAAAAAAAAGGTAAAAAAATGATGTTATATTATAATTATAACACATGAGTTAAAGTGTAAAGGAGAATTTACGTTTTAACGATCATATCATCTTCACTCATACATCATTTATCTCCATTGAAAATGTTTCTAGATATAAAGACTTCAAGTATCTCATTCCCGAGATCTTTATAACCAGGAAGACCTATATATTTTTTCACTACTCACATTGTTGAATTTAATGCCCGATTTTATTCTTTTGCAACTTTTTTTGTCTAAGAGTGTAATTCTGAAACCTTCTTTAAAAAAATTTTGTCAAGTTCATTGGATTAAACAAGACATTTGAAAAATTTTTCAAAAATTCATTTTTTACCAAAAAAATTAATAATCATAAGTGCAGTAATTTTTTTTTATTTAAAAAAAAATTTAATAGATTTTATCAAAACTATTTTTTAAAATGATGAAATCTTTTCAAACCAATTTTTAAATTTTTTTATCGTAAAAAATTAAAAAAATATCTACTTGATATTAATTTATCAAAACTGTTGTTAAAAATTAAGAACTGAATTTTATAATGGCTAAAAATAATAGAAAATGTAAAAACTTTTTTTTTAGAGAGTTGCAGTATAAATATTGTAAATTTAAAAAAACATGCATGTGGATAAAAATGAAAAGATAAAGAAAATGTAGTGCAAGATTTGAAGCAACTGGTAAAGTTACATTTAAAAATGCTTGAGGATATCCCACGCAATTTTACAATAATATATTATAAAGTTATGCATACGCTCATTGAAACTCCTCGGGTAGATATAATAATACTGATAATAATAGTAATATAAGCAACAAAACGTGACCTCTTGTAGTATTTTGCATTTCCCATTAGCATCGAAATCAAAATTACAAAAAAGATTTTTGAGTAAAGTGAACGCTGGATTTAATTATACGGAAATAAAAGAAAGACTGAGGAAGAAAAAAAAACCAGCAAATTGCTCAGTCAAAGCCTGTCAGTTCTCCGATTGCGGTTGGTATTTAGATTAGTACTTTTTAAAATGGTGTTCTGTAAAATAAAAAGTCTCGAGAGAATGTGAATAGGCCCTCATTAATTTGGGCGTATCTTTAATCACCAGTAGTGCGGTTGGAATTTCGAGGCTTAGCACGAAAGTTTCTAAATGCGATAGCTAAGTAGAGGATGTTACACCGAAGGAAGTATCTGAACCAAATATATATACATGTATTTATGCAGAAAGTACATTGAATATATCGACTTTCTCAGGTAGGGTATAGTAGAGCGAGCGTGCACGAAATATCGATTTGTAACCTCTATCTCTCTCTCATTTTCTTTATATTCTTTATATCAACCCCCGGTTACCCGCTACCCGACCAAGTTCCGCTTCCGGTTACCAAGCTTTTGAACGTACAAGAACGGACCATTGATCCCACCGGGTATAAACGTATTACAAAACATAATTAACGATCACAGTCACAATCGGATATCAAAAATCGCACTTTGGTTGGATTTATCATTTTTATAAAATTAGGAAATTTTTTTTTTGTCATTGGTCTCCTTTTGGAAAATTTTTAGGGGTTAATTTTCATAGATTTGTTTTCTTAAAAATGTAAAAAAATATTAATAATTAATAATTTTACACATATATATTCAGAAGGTAGGATTTAATAAATAAGTCTGGTAACTTTTTGGTTTTTCAGAAAAATTACAACTGAAAAAAATATTTTTAAAAATCACATTAATGATTATATAAAATTTATAAATTTATTTAATTAATAAAAAATATGACTGCAGAAAATTTAAAACTTATGATTTAACATTCTTTGATTCAATGATTTTTTACTATTCTTAATAACAACATACATTATTATTGTTATGAAACTTTTGGAATAAATTTTGAAAACAATAATAGTGTTATAGAATTAATTATCAAAATTTTTTTTTTAATTGCATCAATAATTTAAGAAGAAAACATTTTTACAATAATTTATTAATTAATAATAAAATTAAGCGTGCAGTAGCCTATCGGATCCGGCCCTTGCTACCAAAGCATTGGACCGGGTTCGAATCCGGCGTACACCAATGAATATTTTCAATATTTAAGTGTATTATTCTGCTCAGCCCAAGAAATACAAACGAGTTCCAATCTCAAAAGTGTACCCCCTACCGTAGTCGCTCATGACCTTAGTAGTTTATGCGACTTTAAACAAATTAAAAAAAAAAAAAAAAAAAAAAAATAATAAAATTATATTTTTTTGTACAAAAAAAAATGATAAAATACCATGATAAAACTTTTAAATTACTGAAATTGTTAGAAAATATTCTCTTGGCTCTATTAAATTACAGAAAAACAAAGCTTCACAGGAACAATAAATGAAAGGGAAAAAAAAATCCAAACACTCAAATATAATTTATGCTGATAAATAAAGTTAAACCGGGTAGTAATTGAATTAAAATTAATTTAACTGACAAGTTCTCGAACAATAAATCGAATACTGAATATTGCATTGTGCTTGCACCTGGTCTGAAGAAAATAATAACTAATGAATTTAAAAGACAAAGACAGCCCCGTAGCTCGATCGCTAAAGTACGCTCCAGTAATTATTAATTAATAATTGATGCATTTACGTCCCGATAAATATTTTAATGGATCGATCCTTTTCTGAGTGAAGAAAATAAAGACCAAATTTGTAATAACGCACTTTGCTGCGCTCCATTCACCGGACGGTATTTATTGATGTTCAATAACACTCTCCATCCCAGCGAAGCAACCCGACTCGTTAAATTTATTCGCCAATTAGTAAAAACAGCCAACACTTTGTTATCTGTTGACAATTAATAAACTAAACACTGTTCAATTTAAAGAGTGTTTTTCGGATAAAAATGCTTAAAAATAACGCGTGGAGCTGTCGGGTTTTGTTTTTACAGAATCACAGTCCCTTTCATGTCGCTCAAAGACTATTATATAACCAAACATAATTTGCTAACAGAGGAATTTACAGTATACAACATAGGCATGGGTCAGCGCCGATGGATTTAATTAGAGAGTAGACGTCAAACGGTCAATGGGCGTGAATATTCTTGGACCCTTGTGAGCTTGTCTATGTCTCGTACCTATGTCACTAAATTGACCTGCTCTTTCGCTTTATCTTTAAGTTACATTACATAAAATGGGACGTGGTAGAGATAGCGGCTAACTACTGCCTTGTGGTTTCTATCAGATACTATTATAGTGACCTTACATCTATCGATTGGTGAAAAAATTCCAAGAAATCCAAGTTTTAGAAGGATCAAAAATTGCTTGAAATTTTTGAAGAATATTGAGCTTTTTTTGTCTGAATAATTTAATTGATAAAAAAAAATTTTTGGACTATTTCAATTAAACAAAAAATTTTTTGATTCAATACAAAAGAATTTAAAAAATTTTTTTGATTTAAAATTATGAAATTTAAAAAAATGTTTTGATTCAAAAAATTTCTTTAAATTTTTAATCTAGAAGAATAAAATACTTCAAATAAAGAAGATACAATTTTTTACAATGATTTTTTTGATTCAAGATTATTTTTTTTTAAATCAAAATGATTTTTACACTTTATTGAAATTATTCATTAGGTCACATATTTGCATCAACTTGAGCACCCTTAAGTTCAAAATTAACTTGTTAAAATCCAAACAAAACAACAAATCAAATACAAAATAATCTCATCGGAAACTGTTAAAAGTTTTAATTGCAGAGTTGAAAGACAATAAATGTATTCTGTCAACAAAATATCTTTTGAGCTGTTTACTGTTAAACTTGGAGTCTAAATTCGCTTGACTGCTCTCCTCCAAAAATTTCATCTAATCGTAATTCCTTAGGCTGTTGTTTACCAAATAAAGTACTAGTTGACGGATTTGATCTCCTATCCTGTCTCAATCAATATGAAAAACACACTGACAATAAACGGTATTAAGCCTTTGTCAAAGTTATCCCTGAATTGTCTTTGTTAAAATTTTCTGGAACACGTAAACATCTGAAAGAAGTATTGTGTAGTTGTTTTAAAAATAATAAAAATAAAAGTTGTGCTTTAAGAAAGTGTAGACAAAGTAGATTTAAAGAGCGCTTATTTGTTTGACTGTTCTCACGACAACGCTCTTTCCGGAGGGAACAAGACTAGAGAGAGAGAATGTCTTGTCACGCTAAAGCACGAATTTCGTGACCAGAATCATATGCCAAGCTAGCTCGAGATGACACTAAAAAACCCAAGGAAAAATAATGCCGGAAAATAGATGAAACCCTCCAGCAAACTTTTACTTTTACTTTTGCTTATATTTTACTTTTTTCAACAATTACAGGCTGTTTTCTTTTAAGAAATAGTGGGAAGCACTTTTTTTCCCCGTTTTCACGCTCTCAGTTCCAAACTCTCTCATTAATAATTTAACTCAGATGAAATGAAGAAAAAGTACTGCTAAGAGCTTTTGTTTTTTGCAGACAATAAGAAAAGTTTGGTAAATCCTAATGTGTGTGCCTAAAGCTCTTTTTTTATGACAAAAATTATTTAAATAAAAAAAAAACTTTAAGTATGTTCTAAATTTGAAGATTTCTTCTTGAGTTAAAATTGAAAAAAATTTGTTCCAAAGGCTATAATGCTTAAAACCACAACAAAGTTCTCTGTGATGAATTAACGTGTGCATATTGATGTAATTTACAGTTACTGAGCTCAATTGTCGTTGTGGGAGGCACTAACGTTGCTGGAGCACTGACACATCACCCCAGAGAATTAGCACAGCGGCAAGCGTTCTTAGAAACAAGGCAGTGTGTGGAAGCGCGGCTCACTACTCAAAGAGAAAATCAGCAACAGGTATGTGTTCTAAACTGCTTTACTAGTTTCATTTTCTTCATAATAATAATAATAATAATAATAATAATTATAATGACAATAATAATGATAATAACCGTTAACACTATTGTTTTCACCTATGCTCAAATAATTAATTTTATTGTTTTATTATTATTTTGATCTTTAAAAAATCTGCGACATCAATCTGCATAATTTGGACTGAAAAGTTGGGGGATAAATTTAACATTCAAATGTTGTAGGCGTCAGAATTTTCATATTGAATTTTTTTATCTTTTGCACATGATTCAAATAAAATTTTATTATATCATCACGTCAATTCTTCGAAAGATTTTTCATGAAGATGATACTTTATTTTTTTACCCCAATGAAAATTTACTTTTTATTTATTTAGTAAAGAATATATTTCTTCTTTTTGCGCTACTGAAAGAACAAGTGATAAAATTTATCATTTAATGATCGAGGGGTCCTTTTCACAATTCATAGCAAGGGGTATCGTCCAACTGAATGTAAAGTCAAAAACCCTCTTGAAGTCTGCAGTGTCAAGAGTCACGTCCATCACATAGTCACCACAAGGAATCGGCTTGTTGAAGTGAAGAGTATGTTGATCTAATTTATAGAAAACAGTTTGATACGTGCCCTAAGAAGAAATATGGTTGTTAGAATAATAATAGAGATGTGTAATTTTTAAAGAAAGAAATTAATGAAGTATATCCCCCATGAAAAAAAAAAATATATGTCGAAATACATAAAAAATATATTAAAAATCTATAGAAAATATGTAAATATATATAAATTATGTATAGTAAATATATTTTTAATAACTAACTTTTGGCCGATTTTTATATATATTTTATATATTTCAAATATATTTTAGATATATTTAAAATATATTTTTTTTTATGTATTTTAAGATATATCTTGAATATATCTAAAATATATTTAAAAATATAAAATATATATGAAAATCGGCCAAAAGTTAGTTATTAAAAATATATTAACTATACATTTTTTTATATATTTATATATGTTTTATAAATTTTTAATGTATTTAAAATGTTTTTTTTATATTTGTTTTTCATGGGGAATATTAGAGATTTGGATACAATACCTTCGCTACCGGACATTCGAGGTGACCCAAAACGGTAGCAGACACAATTTTAGAAACGTTTTCTTCAACAGATCCAGCTGGATAAGAACTATTGCAAAGGTTATTTATCGCATTTTTGGTTTTCGAGTCCCAGATTTGGATGTCTTTGATACTGATGTTAGCTTTCAGCTTGAAAAGGGACATCAGATATCAGAATACCGATTATTAAGAAACAATTTGTCATGATAAGACTTACGATTGTCAAGGCGTTGTCGCTGTCCATTGATTCAATAAAAGATATGTATGTATCTTTCGTTAAAACGTCGGTTGATTTTATCAAATTATTGGTGTAAGGTTTCAAAAAATCTCTTGTAATGTTCACAGTATAAAATTGGTCATCTGCAATTATTTTCTATTAAAAAAAAAATTATCAATCAATTGATCAAAAAATCATTTCAAATGTTTTACCTTGATATTCAAGATTTGGATGACCATAAAAAGTACAAAAGTAAAAAACGTCATTTCATTTGAAATATTTTTGCGGTCTGTTCTAGACTTTTGAAGAAAAAAGTATGCTATTAGTTTCTATATCTTTAATCATGGATCTTTAAATTTATTTATATCACGCAAACTTTATCAAGTTATTGTTTCTTCATTATTCATGTTCACTGTCCAATTATATTTATCGATAATTATTAAAGTTGAATATTGATGACGCATGAGCTGTCTTATCGGTAATTACTCCAAAGTGCATAAGTTTCGCATGAATAAGTTTATCGATTAACATGATGTTTGCTGTCGAAGAAGACATGAAATATCTGATAATTATAATTTTGTTTTATACTGAATATATTTATTTACAGATATAGTGTATTATACATCTTGAAATTTCTTCTTTCTAAATATAAATCCAGTAAATGAAGGTTTACTACTAAACAATAACTTAACTGTAACAAGTTTCAGAAACATTTATTTTTTATTGTAAGCACAGTACAGTAATAAGATAATAATATGAATATTAATAATTAATTTTACATAGTTTGTCGGTACATGTTTCTTTTTTTAAATTTTGAATTCAAGCTGAGAATCGAGTACGCATTTTTCAACCAGAGGTGCCGATATTTTCCACATGTTAATTTTTAAACAAATACGACAGATTGCATACTCTTCACTGACATATACAGTATATTTATACCTCTTTGTCATCTTCTTGTACTTTTATTACTCGTTAAAACTCATGGACGGTACACATGGAATTTTCGTCGACAACAAAATTGAAGTACAGCCCCAAAGCCCATTTACCATCAGGGGTATCAAAATCCATGTGCACCGTGTAGTTTCCGTACTCCAATGGATCATTAAACGTAAGCTCCGTTCCTCTCAGCCACTTTCGAAACGTGTAACCGCTTCCCTGGAAAAATTATAAATTTTTCAGCCACGATACAGAAAATTAATTATACTGATTAACAGTGAGTGTTGAAGGATTACTTTTTCTACAGGACATCCTTTACCAGCCATGACCTCTAAATTGATAATTTTCCAAATATTGGCTTCAATTGATCCTTCTGGATATGAATCATCACAAATATTAGTCATTTTTTTTTTTTTCAGGTTTTGAATCATAAATAGATTTCTTATTTACGGAGATATCAGCTTGGTACTGTAATTTAAAGAAAAAAATTATAATAAGAAAAAAATTGAAAATACATAATCAAACATCGGAACTGGAAGACAATTACAAATTGAAGTGCATTGCTCATGTTCATTGTTTGATAGAATTCAGCAGGTGCATCAGCGTTTCCAAGTGGAGCAGCCGTTAAAAAATTATTCTGGGGCGGCATTATTATACCTCTTTTTATATCTAGGTGATAACCGTAAAAATATTTTCCTGGTAAATATCCACCTGATGCTTCATCTAGTGCTTTATCTTTTCCTTTAAATATATCCAACAATCCTCCGTGTACCATGGCCTTGTAAATAAATTCAAAGTACTTAGCATACGATTATAATAAATAGAAATACTTAGACTAATTATCTTCTTACTTTTTGATCAATGACCACACACAATACCAAAATCGCAGCGGCGGAAATTTTCATTGCTACTCGGGACTACAAAAAATAATATTTCGACTTTTCGGTGTGAAAATGGACAATTTTATTGTATTACAATGTTAAAGAATTATACCACGACTTTCTAAAATGGTTTAGTCTTATCTACTGACGCTACAATTTAAAAAATTCATAACTTGTTGGCTTATTACCCGAATACTACTAAATTGAACGATATTCGTCAACATTTTTATTGATTAAACGTAATTGTCGTTCGCTTGTGAACGATAAAGTTTTCACGTCCATCATAGTTTTAAAAAATTTCGTTCGAAAATAAAGATTCATTTAACAATATTTGATACTTTTCAAATACTTATTAAATGTAAATAATCTTTAATAATATTTCTTCTCATTAATTTATACGTTTTCTTATTCATTTTATACACTGATAAAAAATTTATGTTGACTCAAGAGATATTTTCTTGATCTAAGAATTTATTTTGGAAGACAAATGATTATTTTGCTTTAAGAATTTCTTATCTTGATTTAGATTTTCTTGGCTTAAGAGCTATATTATCTTCAATCGATACATTTAAGTTTTTCAATCAAAATAACATTATCGTTTAAAAAACTTAAAATAATTCATCAAAGTATATTTCAATAACTAAATAGTCTTTAATTGTTATACCAAATGAAAATTATTTCTTGGAAATAAGTAAACTAATGACTCAAAAAAAAGCCATTCTTAACACAAGTCGGTAACATCTTGAATCAATGATATCGCCTATCTTGAACCAAGAGACAAAAATTCTTGAAATAAATATATTTATCTCTAGTTTCAAAAGTTCAAGTTTTGAATAAAAAAAATTTCTTGAATGAAGATTGTTTTTCTATCAGTGTATCATAGTAGATAATTATAATTTTAGATTGATTAATCAATTATATGAGCTTTTTTGGATCCACTCAAAATATAATAACACAAAAAAAATTTCTAAAATATAAATATAATAAACAACGAAAAGCTATTTTTTTTAATTTGAACTGTATAAATAATTGTTTTTTATAAATAACTTTAAGATATTTTTAACTATACTTTTAATACATTTAATTTTATTGAAATACATGTAATACAACATATAAACGTTGTGAATTCAAAACTGCATAATTTTTTTTTGTTTTTTTTTTTTTATTTTGAATTTAAGTTGAGAATCGAGTGCGCATTTTTTAACCAAAGGTGCCAATATCTTTTACGTGTTAATTTTTCAACAAATACGACAGCTTGCAAACTCTTCACTGATATCTAAAATATTGGTTCTTGAGGTTCTTCTTCCTCTCTACACTCAGAAGGACTATCTAACTTAAAGTAGAAGTAAATAGCTCCAGCCCAAGTCCCATCAGGTGCTGCCAAGTCTAGGTGCGCAGTGTAATCACCAGGTTCTAATCGTCTGTTTATCTTGATCTGCACATCATCCAGTTTCTTAGGGAACGTCTTAATGCTTCCCTAAAAATCAAAGTGTTTATTATGAATTAGCTATTAAATTACATTAATGATTAGCAAATATCGTGAATATGCGCCTACTCCTTCGACAGGACATCCTTGGCCTTTTAGAATTCCCAAATTAAACATATGCCAAATATTAGCTTGGAAAGATCCCTCGGGATATGAATCTTCGCAGGCATTTGTCATTTCTTCAGATATTGATTCATAAATGAACCCACCATCAACTTTCATATCAGCTCCGTTCTTAATTCATGAAAAAAGTATCACAATTGATTATCGTAAAATTATTAAGTGATGTAATAATACTAAACATGTAAGTAAATTTTTAATTACAATTTTAAAAGCGTTATCCTTGTCCATAGGTTTGTTTAGAACACCCATGAAAATTGGTATTTTTACTACTTGGACATCCATATCGATTATATAACATTGCTCTGATTCTTCTTCAGACTCTTCTGACTCTTCAGGTGCTTCCGTTGATTCTTCGGACTCTTCTAATTCTTCAAGTGCTTCTGTTGATTCGTCAGAACTTTCGCTCTCAGTGCACTCAGAATTTTCGTCTACTACAAACTCAAACTCCAGTTTCAACGCCCAGGCACCTTGAGGTGTATCGAAATCCACTAGCAAGGTGTAATTTCCATACTCCAATGGCTCATCAAACATAAGCTCCGTTCCTCTAAGCCATTGTGGGAACGTGTAACCGCTTCCCTGTAAAAATAACAAATCTTTCGGTTACGAATCAGAAAATGAATTATACTGATTAACAGTGAGTATTGAAAAATTACTTTCTCTACAGGACATCCTTCACCGGCCATGACTTCTAAATTAATAATTTTCCAAATATTGGCTTCAATTGATCCTTCTGGATATGAATCATCGCAAGCATTTGTCATTTTTTTTTCAGGTTTTGATTCATAGATAAGTTTTTTTTCTAAGTTGATTGTAGCACTGTACTGTAATTTAAAGAAAAGGGTTATGATAAAAAAAAAATAAAAACATAATAAAATATCAGAATCGGAAGACAATTACAAATTGAAGTGCATTGCTCATGTTCATTGTTTGATAGAATTCAGCAGGTGCATCAGCGTTTCCGACTGGAGAAACCGTTAAGAAATTATTTGTGGGTGACATTATTACATCTCTATCTATATCTACTCGATAACAGTAAGAATTTGTTCCCGGTGCTTCTTCAGGTGCTTCCGTTGATTCTTCAGACTCTTTTGACTCTTCAGGTGCTTCTGTTGATTCTTCAGACTCTTCTGACTCTTCAGGTGCTTCAGTTGATTCTTCAGACTCTTCTGATTCTTCAGGTGCTTCCGTTGATTCATTAAAATTTTCTTCACCAGTGCATACAGAATTTTCATCTACTACAAAATAAAAGATCAGTTTCAACGCCCAGGCACCTTGAGGTGTATCGAAATCCGTTTCTAACGAGTAATTGCCGTAATCCAATGGTTCATTAAACGTGACCTCTATTCCTCTGAGCCATTGTGGGAACGTGTAACCGCTTCCCTGTAAAAATAACAAATCTTTCAGTTACGAATCAGAAAATGAATTATACTGATTAACAGTGAGTATTGAAAAATTACTTTCTCTACAGGACATCCTTCACCGGCCATGACTTCTAAATTGATAATTTTCCAAATATTGGCTTCAATTGATCCTTCCGGATATGAATCATCGCAAGCATTTGTCATTTTTTTTTCAGGTTTTGATTCATAGATAAGTTTTTTTTCTAAGTTGATTGTAGCACTGTACTGTAATTTAAAGAAAAGGATTATGGTAACAAAAACTGTGAAAATACATAATAAAATATCAGAATCGGAAGACAATTACAAATTGAAGTGCATTGCTCATGTTCATTGTTTGATAGAATTCAGCAGGTGCATCAACGTTTCCGACTGGAGAAACCGTTAAGAAATTATTTGTGGGTGAGAATATTACATCTCTATCTATATCTATTCGATAACAGTAAGAATTTGTTCCCGGTGCTTTTTCAGGTGCTTCCGTTAATTCTTCAGACTCTTCTGACTCTTCAGGTGCTTCAGTTGATTCTTCGGACTCCTCTAATCCGTCATCTTTAACTGGTTCCATTGGTTCTTGAGGTTTTTCTTCCTCTCTACAATCAGAAGGACCATCTAACTTAAAGTAGAAGTAAATAGCTCCAGCCCAAGTCCCATCAGGTGCTGCCAAGTCTAGGTTCGCAGTGTAATCACCAGGTTCTAATCGCTTGTTTATCTTGAGCTGCACATCATCCAGCTTCTTAGGGAACGTGTCAATTCTTCCCTAAAAATCAACGTGTTTATTATGAATTAGCTATTAAATTACATTAATGATTAGCAAATATTGTGAATATGCGCCTACTCCTTCGACAGGACATCCTTGGCCTTTTAGAATTCCCAAATTGAACATATGCCAAATATTAGCTTGGAAAGATCCCTCCGGATATGAATCTTCGCAGGCATTTGTCATTTCTTCAGATATTGATTCATAAATAAACTCACCATCAACTTTCATACCAACTCCGTTCTTAATTCATGAAAAAAGTATCACAACTGATTATCTTAAAATTATTAAGTGATGTAATAATATTAAACATGTAGGTAAATTTTTAATTACAATTTTAAAAGCGTTATCCTTGTCCATAGGCTTGTTTAGAACATCCATGAAAATTGGTATTTTTACTACTTGGACATCCATATCGACTACATAACATTGCTCTGATTCTTCTTCAGACTCTTCTAATTCTTCAGGTGCTTTTGTTGATTCTTCAGACTTTTCTGACTCTTCAGGTGCTTCAGTTGATTCTTCGGACTCTTCTGATTCTTCAGGTGCTTTTGTTGATTCCTCAGACTCTTCTGACACTTCAGGTGCTTCAGTTGATTCTTCGGACTCTTCTGATTCTTCAGGTGCTTCCGTTGATTCCTCAGACTCTTCTGACACTTCAGGTGCTTCAGTTGATTCTTCAGACTCTTCTGATTCTTCAGGTGCTTCCGTTGATTCTTTAAAATTTTCTCCACCAGTGCATACAGAATTTTCATCTACTACAAAATAAAAGATCAGTGTCAACGCCCAGGCACCTTGAGGTGTATCGAAATCCGTTTCTAACGAGTAATTTCCGTAATCCAATGGCTCATCAAACATAAGCTCCGTTCCTCTAAGCCATTGTGGGAACGTGTAACCGCTTCCCTGTAAAAATAACAAATCTTTCAGTTACAAATCAGAAAATGAATTATACTGATTAACAGTGAGTATTGAAAAATTACTTTCTCTACAGGACATCCTTCACCGGCCATGACTTCTAAATTGATAATTTTCCAAATATTGGCTTCAATTGATCCTTCCGGATATGAATCATCGCAAGCATTTGTCATTTTTTTTTCAGGTTTTGATTCATAGATAAGTTTTTTTTCTAAGTTGATTGTAGCACTGTACTGTAATTTAAAGAAAAGGATTATGGTAACAAAAACTGTGAAAATACATAATAAAATATCAGAATCGGAAGACAATTACAAATTGAAGTGCATTGCTCATGTTCATTGTTTGATAGAATTCAGCAGGTGCATCAACGTTTCCGACTGGAGAAACCGTTAAGAAATTATTTGTGGGTGACAATATTACATCTCTATCTATATCTATTCGATAACAGTAAGAATTTGTTCCCGGTGCTTTTTCAGGTGCTTCCGTTGATTCTTCAGACTCTTCTGACTCTTCAGGTGCTTCTGTTGATTCTTCAGACTCTTCCGATTCTTCAGGGGCTTCAGTTGATTCTTCATACTCTTCTGACTTTTCAGGTGCTTCTGTTGATTCTTCAAATTCTTCTTCTGGAGGCTCTGGCTCATAGCAATTAACTCCTGGGATCTAGAATTCCATTCATCATATTTATTAACATCGAAAAATCGATAGAAGCTTTCTTAATTTAAAAATTCCTAATAGTTTGTATTGCTGAAATAACGAATTAATCTTTTTAAACTTACAATTACGGAAATTTTCTCAAAAACATTGTCTTTATTGCGGTTTCCTGGAGCGACTTTATTAGACGTATCTGTACCTCCTAAAGATCCTTGGAGGTCTTGTTGACGTAAATCTGCGCAAAGAGGTAAAGTTGTAACATCAACTTCTTCTTCTTCTTCTTCTTCTTCTTCTTCTTCTTCTTCTTCTTCTTCAGAAGATTCTTCTTCTTCTTCTTCTTCTTTAGAAGATTCTTCTTCAGGCGAATTTTCGTCTTCAGAAGACTCTTGCTCTTCTGAAGGATCTTGTTCTTCATTAGGTTTTTCTTCAGGCGGATTATCAGTTTCAACGCAATTCACCCCCGGCATCTTTGATTTACATTAAAAAAAATTTGTGATATCAAAAACATTGTTCAAAAAATATATATGAAAAATAAATTTTTTCTTACTGCAAGACTTCCACCAAAATTAGCTCCACCACTAACTCTGAAACCACCAAAACCAGCAGATCCTCCACCGCCTACGGACCCTTGGGTATCAAATTTTCTGATGCAGTCACAAGATGGCAAATTAACCCCTGCATTGACACCTCCCTGTATCCCTCCAGATGTTGAAGCTCCAATGTTGCCATTTACATTCCCTCCAACACTACATTCTGATAAAATGTTCCCTGGCAATTTTATATTACCCGATAGTCCTCCTGAAAATCCACCTGATCCTTCACCAGATGCTTCATCTGGTGTTTTATCTTTTCCTCTAAATATATCGAACAATCCTCCTTGTACCGTGGCCTTGTAAATAAATTAAAAGTACTTAGCATAAGTTTATAATAAATAGAAAATACTTAGGCTAATTATCTTCTTACTTTTTGATCAATTACCACACACAATATCAAAATTGCAGCGGCGAAAATTTTCATTGCTACTCGGGACTACAAAAAATAATATTTCGACTTCTCGGTGAGAAAATGGATAATTATTTTGTCCTGTAATGTTGAAGAACTATACGACGACTTTCTAATATTGTGCAGTCTTATCCACTGTCGCTACAATTTAAAAAATTGATAACTTGTTGACTTATTACCGAATACTTCCCAATTAAATGTTACTGATAAACATAAAACGTAATTGTCGTTCGCTTGTTAACGATAAAGATTTCACGGTCATCATAGTTTCAAGCAATTTTGTTAGAAAATAAATATTTATTCAACAATATTTTACATTTTTTAATTTAAGTATTTATGATTAAATGGAAATAATCTTTAATAATATTTCTTTTCATTAATTTATACGATCTCTTATTCATGTTATATCATACACAGTAGATAATTATAATTTTAGATTGATTAATCAATTATGTGAGCTTCTTTGGATCCCACTCACAATTTAATAACACAAAAAAAGCTTATAGAGTATAAATATAATGAACGAAAAGCTATTTTTTGAAATTTGAACTGTGTAAATAATTATTTTTTAATAATAACTGTGAAATAATATTTTGAAAATAATTAAAGTAATAATTCTTAGGTAATATTATTAGGTCTTGTGAAGATAAAATAAATCAAAATTTCAAAATTTTGCTACTCTGAAGTTTTGACATTAAAGCGGTGTTTAAATATTTATCGGATATTTTTAATAATACTTGTAATTCATGTTTGATAATATTTATAATTAATATCTTTATTTACTGTTATTGAAATACATATAATATAAAATATAAACGTTGTGAATTTAAAATTACATAAATGTTTTATATTTTTTCATTTTTTACACGAATTAGAATTATTACAAAACTATTAAATATTAATTGCATTTACGTCATTGTAATTATAAGCCAATTAAAAATGCAAATGCTTACCGCTGATAAAAAAAAATTATTTTTTAAGAATAAAACAACCGAGTAAGCGAATAAAATATTATCATATAAAGTTCAATTAGACTTTTAGTTATTATTATTAAATATTAAGGATGATATTTATCTCATTGACAAGAAAAATCTTTGAATTGATAAATCTGCTCCTCGATTTCAAATAGAAGCTTAGTACCTTTATCAAAAACTTTGCGTTTCTCAATGTTGCTGATGATTACCGTATTTACAACATAAAACAAAGATGAATACATCTCTCTCGAAAACTGCAATTATAAACATTTGATGAGAGAAGAGAGAATTCGTAATAAGGACAGTGGAATAGAACTGAGATGATGTAAATTCCAATGTGAGATCATCGTGGTGGAAACAGCTCTTGCAGTTTGATTTTAGCTTCCTGGGGACTTAGGTAGACGGAATTTGTGATGTTGATGTGTTAATATCTCTTATCCCGGTTCCAATGTAAGGGATTACTGTTTTCTTCATTAATATTTATGTCATTCAATACACTTTCAACATGTTGAATGTCACTTAGTACGATAAAGAAAAAAAAAAATTATTAAGCCTAGAGAAAAAAAAATTTCTTTGAAATTTTTTTTTTGAACTAAAATTAAAATTTTTATTTAATTGAAGCTAAAAATTTTTCGCAAAGAAATTAATTTTGTGAAAGATATTTTTTTTTTTAACAAATATTCTTTATTTAAGAAAACTTTGTTTTTTATTAAAATAATAAGAAATTTTTTTAAACAAGTACTTTTACTGTTGAATGAAGCAATGAAAATTTTAATCCTAAAAATTTTGTTTCAAAAATTTACAATTCAAAAAATTATTTTACTTTGTTCAAAAATTTTTCGATGTTTAAAGCTTTAAAAAATTAATTCCATCAAGAAAAATTGTCTTAAGTTAAATTAAATTTTTTTTTGTACAGCAAATTTAAAAAATTAAGAATAATATAGATTTTATTTGTATCACTTTTTACATTTAGTATTTTACAAAGTATAATTTATTTATTTTTTATACTATAAAAATATTAATTAGTAAAATTATAAATATTTTTCAGGAAAGACTGCTATTGAGTGTTTTGCCGCGGCATGTAGCTGTGGAAATGAAAGCCGACATTGCTGGCAAACCCAAGGATAGTATGTTCCATAAAATTTACATCCAACGACACGAGAACGTCAGGTAAAGTAAAACACAAGAAAAATCGATTAAATTTCATCCAATATAATGAATTTTAAAGGAAAATCATTATCGAGAGTAATTGTAAAAAATACAATAGGTTGAATAGATGAAGAAAATTGCGAAGGTTTGTTTTCAGTTGCTCATGAGTGCGCTGGGGAATCAGCGATTCAATTTGCTGAATAAATAACTGTTGGACTTAATATTTAAGTTAGTGTAGTATGGATTCTGATGAATCGATGGAACGCCAGCTATAGATCTCTGGCTCAAGATCAATATCGAATACCGGGAATGTATTTTATTTACCATTTCTTTTCGCTGGATAAATTAAATATATATTATTCTTCTCTTTGAGTAGTTTACCGTATTCTGAAAGGTTTGCCGACGTAATTTCAAGACAAACAATCACAAACGTATTTTGAATAATGGGAAATGTCAGATGCATTTTTATACAGCACACTTGACTTACTCTGGCTTTCAATCGCGTCTTCTTATTTTCGGTGACTTACCTGATACGCTTTAAAATAATCCATTTTAAATAATGCATGTTACATTTATTTATTTATGTTATTTTAATGGTCGTCAAAAGAAGAAAGGAAAAGGAATTTAAGAAGAAATAATAAAAATTTGGTTTATTGATGTCATTTTTATTAATTTAAATTTTTTAATCGCAATTCTTTCTAAAATGCAAAAATTTTTATTTTATAAAAATTTTAAATTTAATAAAAAGTTTTAATTTCTCTCTAGAAAAAATTTTAAATAAATAAATTAATATTATTTCCAATCTATTGCTCACGGTAATTGAAATTGAAATTACATAAATAAATCCATAGAGTAAAATGTAAATAATCAAGAGATGAAATATCAAAATTAATATCTGCAATGAATGAATTAATTATAATAAAAAAAAAAAATATCCCTGTTAGTGTAAATTGATTTAATAAATGATAAATTACAAAGTTAAATTGATGATTATCCATTAGCAAAGCTAATTAATGATCAAATTAATGAATAAATAAAATTAATGTGGTGAACCTTGTTTCAGTATTCTATTTGCCGATATTTGTGGATTTACGTCATTATCTGACCAATGTACAGCTGAAGAACTTGTACGATTGCTTAACGAACTTTTTGCAAGGTAAGATATCTATATTATTAAGAGAAGAAGCAAAATTTTGTGGCCAGTGTATTTATATGATAAAATGGGTTTTTATGGTTAAATTTGGTATTGTTGAAAAGGTCTTGACCTGAAGTTGTGCCTTTTCAAGGTTTCATATCATTCTCACCAATAGTCAATTTAATATGATAAGTATTTTGGCTGCATTCGAAAATGCTCTATCTCTAGATACATAATTAAGAAATGACCTTGTATCTCGTGAACTATTGACATTTTTAAAGATATAAGCTCATCCTGATGTTACACTCATCAAGACCTTTCATTCAAGTACCCACATCATTTTTTCATATATTTATATATATTATGTATATGTATATATGAAAAATATATCAAAATGCATGTGGGTACTCAAATGAAAGCTCTTGATGATTGTAACATCAGGATGAGCTTATATCTTTAAAAACTTCAATAGTTAAAAAATGACATTGAATCTTGTCATCTAATGATATTTTTAAAGATATAAGCTCACCCCGACATTGCAGTTACCGAGACCTTTCATTTAAGTACCCAGATTAATTTTTCATATATTTTATATATTTATATATATTACATATATGTATATATGAAAAATATATCAAAATGCATGTGGGTACTCAAATGAAAGCTGTTGATGAGTGTAACATCGGGATGAGCTTATATCTTTAAAAACATCAATAGTTAAGAAAGTACAGTGCAATTTAACAAAATTATTTAATTCAAGCAAAATTTTATTTATTTATAGTTCACAAGTCACGGTAGTCACATAGTGACTGCAAGATTGCTAGTTTTTATTTACTTTATTTATTATACAAGAAGCTATACCCAAATGAAGTTCATTAAAAGTCTAATCCGTAGATGTTATAATAAAAAAAATAAGAGCAACAATAAAAGACCCAAGCAATAACCCAAAAAAAGTTTGTCTTTGTGTGACTAAATGTAATTGAAAGTTTTACCATACAAACGAGCATGTTTTTCAGCTATATAAAAGTCTATCCAACTCGGTTTATTGACAAAACGAGAAGAAACCTCCTAAGTAAAATACAATTATTATAAAAGTTTAATCAGAGGAACCCAATATAGTTATTTTTGTTCTATAAATTGTTTTATTTGGATGAGAGTGGATGTAATTGATATATATTAGTATATGAATTGAGTCAATCATCCTGCGGTTGACTGACGGAAAATAAATCACAAAACAAATCTATAAATAGATAAATATCATGTATATCATATTGGAAAATGTCGTGTTTGGATTATATAATTAAATTGTATACAGAGAAGGTATTTCACCGGATTTATACTGTACGTACTTATTGAATATATTTCAGTAACAAATATTCATGAATATTATTGTAGGATACCAGATGGAACATGAAATTTACGTAATAAAATTTTACCGAGCGATACAATTGTGATGAATATTAATTCCGAGATATCCTGTTGAAGCTCAATGAGAGTTGAGCCTGCAGACTTGTTGGAATATTAATTAATCAGTTATCATTTAATATAGGAGTTTGATTGAATTAAATTCACCGTTTATAGCTTTATCAAAGTCTTATAAATTAAATTTATGATTTTTTATGCATAAGGATGATATCTAGGTATGAAAAAAAATTTTTTTTTTATATTTTAATGACTAAGTCTTGGAAATTTGGATAATAAGTGAAGATGTTAAATTATAGGAATTATAGCTTCATCAGGCAAACTAAAAATAAAAAAAAAAATTTTTTTTAGTTAATACAAATATTTGATATATAAAAAAAAAATAAATTGAAATAACAATAGTTACTCTTATGGTTAGCAAGTTGTTAAAAAAAAAATTTTTAAGATTATGATTATGCTGTTTTATTTTATTACATCTATTGATTTTGTAAAAACGAGACTAGGATATTAACCATAAGAGTAACTTTTGTTATTTTAATTTATTTTGTTTTATATGTCAAATATTTGTATTAACTAAAAATAATTTTTTTTTTTCCTATAATTTAACATCTTCAATTATTGTCCAAATTTCCAAGATTTAGTCATTTAAATATTTATAAATATGAACGAGAACTTAAATTTTAATTTGTTTTTCATTTTTTTCAGTGACCCGAATTTAAAAAAGAAATTTTTAAAACTGACCATTTATTCCATTTAATTTTTTTATATAAAACAAAAGAAAATGTAATATTATCCTGGGCACAGAAAAAAAATTATACGATACTTTAATTATTATTTCAACATTTTTTATTCCTCTGAACGTAACAAAAAAATCTCGAATTATTCATAAACCAAAGGTAATAAATAGGAATATAAACTATAAAATGTTTTTCGTTTTTTGTGAATATTGTACCGGTGCGATGTCAAGAGTTGATAAAGTTAAAGGGCTGGAAAAAATAAAAAAAAAATAAAAAGCCGGGAGAGATACGATTACTCTTGATGCAACAAGAGCTAGTATCGAGATGAAATAAAATAAAACAAAAACTAAGCCACTGATAGTGAAAATAAACGATACGAAATTGAAAAGGTTGCGGTACTTGAAAGTATTATCGATGAAAATTTAATTGGTATTTTGCAGTTTTAAATTCTAGCTATTGAAAGGTTTCAATGAGACAGACGCTAAGAAAGCGAAAGGCTCCGGACAATTGACTCAGTAAGTCGTTTAGTTTAGTTGAAGTAAAATATAAAATAAATTGAGGCGTAAGTGCTTAAGACGCTGTGAAATTCCAACAAAGAATTTAAAAAATTTATTTAGTTTTATTTTTTCCAATTACAGATCATTGATTATTGATTCACCGAGTCGCAATTTAGTTTCTGATATTATTATTATTTTTATTGCTATAGAACAGAATAAAAAGAAAATTTTTCTCTGCTCCTTGAATAATAATTACTTGGAGTCATGCGATATCGCACATAAATGTAATCCCTATTTTTTAATCTTACTCCGCACAACTGAAGAACTCCATTCTTAGGTTTTTCTTTGAAAGTTTATCTCTCGAGTACAAGAAAAAAATTATCATCCAACTTGGAGCGGTTATACAAAGAAAATAATAATAATAATAATAATAATATTAAAGTTAAATAAATGTATGTTTGAATGAAAATACTCTGAAGTCGCGCAAAAAATTTCATTATATTCTGCTCTACGTCAGAGTATTGAAAAAAGAAGTAATTACTGGACGTGAATACACTAAAGTCGAATTCTGATTATATTTCATTTCCCTTAATTTAATATTCTATTTTATTTGCTTTATTTTAGAATTTAATTAACGCTCGGTGCTTCGAATTTATTGATAAATAGATCAAGGACGAGATTTGAATTAACAAATAATCATCATTATCGGCTCCTTTTATCTCGAAAATTTCAATCTCACTTATCTTCAACTTGAATTTTTAATTCAATTTCAAAACAAAATCCCCGTGAAACTAATTACGCAAATTACTTCCGATATTTGAATACGAATTATAGATTAAACATAGTTTCTTCTTAAATTTAGTTAGAGAGTTAGTCTAAAAGGAGATTAAACTATCTTTTAAGATAAAACTCAAGATGTTTTTATTACTTGTTTCAAAATTTACATATATACTTTTTATCAAAAGAGCACTTAGGATAAATTTAGTCTAAATTTCTATCTTAATCCTGATAATTCAAAATAAAGTTTTAAAAACTTACATTTTGCAAATATATTTTTTTACCAAATATTTTTCCACTCAGATATTTATCCCTGATTAAGAAATCTAATTTAAAATTTAATTTATAGTATATCTATATATTAGTTAACTCATATAATTTTGAATTGTTTTTAATTATTTCAAATTAGATTTCTTAATCAGGGTCAACTCAAAAATCAACATATTAAATCAAATAAATTGTACAAAAAAAATAACACACACCATTTTAGCTAAGAATAGAATAGTATGATAATTATGAAAAGTGTTCAGTCTTTGTTATTTTTCACTATTCATGATACTTAAATCAGCAGACATCTGAAATTTTTTTTTAATTTGCATTTTTAATTTTTTGCAATTTCTACATGGAAAGAACAAGATGACTCTGGATATCATCTCAGATTATACTCAGTGATGAAAAAATGTCTGTGGTGAAAAAAAAATTTTAGATAATAGCTAAAAAAAATCCAAGAAAAATTTTCAAGTTATAAAAAATTCATATTATTTCATTAAAATTATTATAAAATAAAAATTATAATAATAATAAATTTTTTTTTTTTTTTTAACAAAAAATAGAGTGATCATTCTGGGGGTGCTTGTTTTTCAGGAAAATTGTGGGTGTAATACAATTATTATTATATTATAATTTTATTTATAATAATTTTAACGAAATAATATGAATTTTTCATAACTTTAAAATTTTTTCCGGGATTCGTAATCTGGATGATACTCATTGTAATCAGGATTATACTAACTACTATCTGTAATTTTTTTCACTTAGTATAATCTGGGATGATATCCAGTGTCATCTTGTTCCTTCCGTGTAGATATGAAATTTTTTACTAAATTTTTTTAATAATAATTTATTTATTAAAAATTGACAGATGTCTGTTAATTTCACATTCCTTACTATTCACAAATTATATAAACTTTACAATCTAACATTGAACTTTAAAACTGAAGAAGCTCCACTTTACAAACATCATGATACGCGTTTCGTATCAACGCGTAGGGAAAACAGCTCTCCAGAAGATCCATGGTCAAAAAAGGTGATTCTTGAACAATTTCATTGAGCAGAAGATAAATAGATTCCCGGTTCTTGATGCTATCCTTATCATTTTCCTGCCCTAGTCTCAACAAACTGGACGAAGCAAGCGCCAAAAACTCTTTCATCCTGTCTTCGATGTCATTTTGTCCGCAAATAGTAAAAAGCGCCCCGAAGATATTGTTGATAGCAGTAGCGATGCAATGAACATTATTGGAATGTCCCTCTAGCGACGCGCGATAAAAAGAATTTTCATTGCGCGCCAACTTCGGAATGGAAACAGCAATAAAAACCATCAGAAGACAAACAATCAGATCTTCTTCCTCATCCGACACATTTGAGTTATCATTAGATTGACTTTTTAGAGCATTAATAAGCGCGGGGTCAACTTTGCATGTTAACCCAACAGCTGAAGTCATTTCGGAGACCAAATTCATCGGATCGTCCGAAGGCAAATGGTGCCGCAAATCCGCAATTGAACTCAGAAGAAACGGAATTTTCTCCTCTAGAACATCATTGAGCGCATCTTGCGCTAGCTGCCTGAAGCTGAGGATCACACCAATAATAGTAAACCTCTGCAAAACATTCTCTACACTTTGCAATCGTTTAAACTGGTCAATCATTATCTCCGGTTTATCAAAGTTAGTCCTCAAAGCTATCAAAACTTCTCTGTTATTGACCACCAGTTTCTTCAACTCCTGGACCTGACTAGAGATGTGCCACATCAGAGTTTCATTGAGCATTTTCATACCATAGGGACCAATAAGTTCCGCCAGAGCTCGAAGTTCGTTAATATCCGTAAACTCTTCAGCATTAAACGGAATCGCTCCTTCAGCCGACAAACTAACAAAAGCTCGTTGGTTCGCAGAGAAGCATATATTCCCACCACTGACTCTCCTTAGCAGCACGTCTGAATACCACTGGGTATACAAAGCAGCAATCGTCTTATCACCATGACTGTCAACAGGCTGGGTCTGCTGAAGCAGCGCGTTATTGAATATCCTAGTGATGTCTATATGAACGTAATTTTCAACAGACTGCAGCACATTCATATACGCTCTGATACTAACCACCAACTCAGACGGTTTTGCAATTTCACTGGACTCGGGATTGAACATCACCATTCCCACTAAAGCTCGCGAGAACCTTGCTTCAAGATGTTGGTTCAAATATTCTCGGGAAGCGAAGGTAATATTCCAGACGGTAATTGCAGGACAGTAATTTATCGCATGACAAAGTTCCGTTAAAGCCATATGTAACTTGTCCATAGTAGTAAGTTGCTCTCGTGTCCTTCTGTAGCTTTCTACTCCCGGTTTTTGTATTTCGCTGACGTTCTTCTTGTTTTTGTCCTTTTTTTTGCGGTTGAACGCCTGGGATATCAATTGCGCGCAATGTTTCGGCAAAAGTCGGTCGCTCATATTGCATTGCTCGTCGCAGATAGTCGTGATAATATTCTTGGCCTCCTTCGCCATTTCATTGAGAAACATGTCGACGATAGACCGGCTTCTGTCGTGAATGTGGTGCCTTTCTTCGGGGCAAAGCTGGTGAGTTGAAGTTTGGAAGTGGCTGCAAATCAGCGGATAGGCTATTATAAATCTATTTTGAGCCGGAAATTCAAGACACATGTGAAATTGCTCTTCAAAAACTTTGCTGTAAAAGCAATAAATCGACAAATCTGAAGTATCTACAAGCATTTCGTCCAGATAGTCGATCATTTTTGTGTGGAAGATTACCGTATCCATAAAACCGGCCAATTCGCGGTTATCCACAAGGCTCAAATTGCAATTACTCACAGACATGTAGGCTTGTAACCTAATCCAGTCGAGTCTCAGCCCACGGAAATCAAAGAGTTCGTTTTCTTCAACCTGTTTCACGGTAAGGCCGGCCATGCTGGAGCACAAATCACTGAGAATGACTCCTTCTTCTTCTGGAAGACCCGACAAATTCTGGATGATCTGGTGGAGGAATGGGGCGTCAAATCCTGACAAATACTGAACATAATACCTCTGAAGAACTTGGGAGTATTTTTTCACCAGAGCTCTTAGTTCTTCGCAGTGAAAAAGCAGCTCAGGAAGCTGCCGGTCCACCAAATCTTCGTTTCCTCGAGCCTTGCTTTTCCCCTGAGTCGGGGGATTTTCACCGTGTCTTATAATCCAGAGAACTTCGTCCCTAGCGTGAGACAGGCCCATGAATACTAGGAGTGCTTTTGGACCAAGAAGACCTGGCTGGTCGCTCATAATTAGTCCCAAGTCTTTCAAAGCAGCTCTGAGAAATTTTCGCTTTTCTCTGTGCCTATAAGCGGACTTTTGGACCGCCTGAGTGTAGCAATCTTTCACCTCAGAGATCCGTTTGCTGTAACCCTTGATGCTTTCAAAAAAAGACTGTATATACTGGTGGATATAAATAACTTCATCACGAAAGAGGGTTAATACCCAACCGGATTCCAGGGCACTGGTCCACAGTTTGTTCGACTGGTCTTGAGTTAAAACCGTATGACAGAGGGTAAATCCGAGGATTATCCATTTTTCTACTTTATCTATACTAAGAGTTTCGCAAGACATTGTTTCGGTAGAGGCGGCCTTTAATATTTTACCCGGACTACCAATTATGCTTAACTTTTGATCCGCTCGCCAATTATCCGCGGTCATGTTTCTGCTGGGATATATCGCCCAGAGCGAATTCAACGCGCCACGGAGTAAATTTAAGTGGGGAATAAATTCTTCGGAAAGTTTCTTTAGCGGAATGTCGTAGTCTACGATCATTTGTCCGAGTCTGGGGAATGTATTGTCGCTTTTCTTGTTAACCATCTCATAGGCGATGTTAAAAAGCCCCAATACTGCCTTGCGGTCTTCCCACTTTGAAAGTAGGATCATCAGAGTTATGTAGGTGGATATCAAGTCCAAGTACGCCTTGGTTAGGTCAAAGTTAAGGGTGATGTCTAGGAAAACTCCACAAGCGTCCATCGTGGTCAACAACTCGCAAACGTTATCTTTAAAGTCTAACAAGTCTACAATTGTGTAATAGTACAGTGACAACGATTTAACTATTTCATTACGCAAGTTTGTTACCGTCTGAAACCCCTTGGCGTCGACGTTCGGGAACTTCCTGATTATCAGCTTTATAGACGACTCCAGCGACTTGTCAGCCAATACTGTAGGCGGTTTTGACTTTGTGTCGCAGGCTTTTTTTATGTTGTACAACCGCGTCAGCATTCCTATGCCCCGGTCGTTCAGGATTATCAGCTTTTCGGCTAATTTTTGTTGGCTGGGCAGCACTGAGCGGGACATTTTTTTTATTAATTTTTTATGACTACTTTTAACTCTGTGATATTATATTTAGATTTTTTTTTATAAAAATAAATCTGTTATTTCAGGCACTGGTTTTTAACTGAAAAAAAAATTTATAAATAAATAAATAAAATGTTTATTAAAATTAATGTTAATAGTTGTATTAAATATATTTACACACTATTACTGATGAGTGATGAATGATGAATGGGGCGGTTACCAGATATGCGTAAAACGTATTTATGGATATATTTTAGTAGTATAAAAAGTATAATGCACTTTATATAAAATTTGGGGTAATATATACTATATATAATATAAAAAAAATATTTTAGTAACTGAATTTAATGACAATTTCATTTTACACTACACTTTTGTGACAGCACTCCAACATTGCGGGGATTATAAACAAATATGTGTGTGTTTATTCGTGGAAGGTTAAGGCTTGAGCTGACGGTTGAGTATCGATTGGAACTCTATCTAACGGCGGAGAAAAAAGTTTATATTACTCATTTAATGTCCGGTCGATAAGGCCCGGTTCTAACTACCGATTGCTACGGACCCATTTATTATATAAATAATACTAAAGTTAGCCGACGTTTTTAATTTTTTTTTAATAATTAAATTCGAACAAAAAAATATTTTTAAAAATTAGCACTTACAGTTTTTAAAGTTTTTTACTAAATGAAAAATTTTTTTAATTTTTTTGTTAATAATTTATGTTGTACAACCGCGTCAGCATTCCTATGCCCCGGTCGTTCAGGATTATCAGCTTTTCGGCTAATTTTTGTTGGCTGGGCAGCACTGAGCGGGACATTTTTTTTATTAATTTTTTATGACTACTTTTAACTCTGTGATATTATATTTAGATTTTTTTTTATAAAAATAAATCTGTTATTTCAGGCACTGGTTTTTAACTGAAAAAAAAATTTATAAATAAATAAATAAAATGTTTATTAAAATTAATGTTAATAGTTGTATTAAATATATTTACACACTATTACTGATGAGTGATGAATGATGAATGGGGCGGTTACCAGATATGCGTAAAACGTATTTATGGATATATTTTAGTAGTATAAAAAGTATAATGCACTTTATATAAAATTTGGGGTAATATATACTATATATAATATAAAAAAAATATTTTAGTAACTGAATTTAATGACAATTTCATTTTACACTACACTTTTGTGACAGCACTCCAACATTGCGGGGATTATAAACAAATATGTGTGTGTTTATTCGTGGAAGGTTAAGGCTTGAGCTGACGGTTGAGTATCGATTGGAACTCTATCTAACGGCGGAGAAAAAAGTTTATATTACTCATTTAATGTCCGGTCGATAAGGCCCGGTTCTAACTACCGATTGCTACGGACCCATTTATTATATAAATAATACTAAAGTTAGCCGACGTTTTTAATTTTTTTTTAATAATTAAATTCGAACAAAAAAATATTTTTTAAAAATTGCACTTACAGTTTTTAAAGTTTTTTACAAATGAAAAATTTTTTTTATTTTTTTGTAATAATTTTTTCAATAAAAAAAAAATTAAAAATTTTTAGATGTCGGCTAACTTAATTTTCATTTATTATGAAAATTAATAATACCAAAGTTAGCCGACATTGTTAATTTTTTTAATAATTAGAACAAAAAAATATTTTTTTTTTTAAATTGCACTTAAAGTTTTTTACAAATGAAATTGTTTTTTTATTTTTTTGTAATAATTTTTTCAATAAAAAAAATCCTAAAAATTTTCATCATTTGTGAAAAAATTGAAAAACTACAAATGCAATTTTTTAAAAATATTTTTTAGTTCTTATTTAATAAAAGAAAAAAAAATTAAAAATGTCGGCTCACTTTATTAATATTTAATTTGTTTAATTATTTTTTATTTTTTATAAAACTGACCATTTTTTATATTATATTTTGAAAGTTAATTAATAATGATAATTAATTTAAGAATTTTAGAATTAAAAAAATTTTTTTTATCAAATGAAAGATAAGAAAAAAATTTTTCGAAGAAAAATTACATATTTAGATATTTAAAAAAATTATTAAAGTAGTTTTTAAAAAATAATTTTCTAAAACTAATTTATTTGTTAAGCAAAATTAAAAAATGCTCAAGTGTCTGATAATTTTAGTATAATAATTAATACTAAGTAACTAGATTTAGAAAATTGTATTTATACTTTATTTTTAATCTCTAAAAGTAGAATTTTTATTTTTTATTAAAATTTTACCTATTGAAAAGAATGTCACGTTTCTGCTGATTCTAGTTTAATGATTTTCCATTATAAAATTAAATATAAAAAGGTGATTTTTTATGATGAAGATGATGTAGAAATTAAGTTAGAGTTTTTTCTTCCATTGAATATTCATAAAGTTTTAATATAATAAATTTTTTTGACTAAAAATAAATTTATGTAATATATTAATATTAAATAAAATTAATAAAAATTTCTAATAAACTGATAAATTTCAGATTCGATCGACTCGCTGCGGAGCATTATTGTCTGAGAATTAAACTCCTCGGGGATTGTTATTACTGCGTATCTGGATTACCCGAGCCAAGACCAGATCATGCTCACTGTTGTGTGGAAATGGGATTGGATATGATCGACGCTATTGCGTAAATATCACAAATATTTATTGAATAAACACTAAAACCAGACTACAGTCATTTATAATTTTTACCCCAACAATCAATAAAATTTTTATTAATTTTAAAACTTACTTAGATCAAAAAATAATCTCCAAAAAATAAATTACCCACCCCAGTGCGAATGAATAATTATAAACAAAAGTTCCATAACTTTTACGGGAAAGTTTAATAATTTTTTGATAAAAAAAATAATTATATCTCACTGGTTAATAAATAATTAATAAAAAGTCACTTTACTGTACTTTCTTCCTCAACTCATTATTTTTTCCTTCATTTCGAATTATCCTTACAATTTTTAACCAAGAGGAGGTCTGCATGAATCCATTGTTGTTTAATTTTAAAGATCTCCATTAACAAATTTAAAATGTACATCATAAGCAGCCTCGATTACTTATTTAAAACAGTATTTTGCGTCTCTGATAATAATATTACAATGTTCGAGAGTGAACGCAAACGCGCGTCCTCTTTAATCTCCCATTTCCACTGCTCTAATTACAATCCTGAAAAATAGGAAACGAGAATAGAAGAAAGTACTTTAAATTTAAAAATAAAATCCAAAAAATCAACCGCTGACTTAAAACAATATTTCCAAGTCAAGTATGGAAAAAAATTCACCGAGTAATTTTCAATTGAATTAACGATGCTTATCATTAAAAATCTCATCTAATATTTTCATTATTCTTTATCATTTTTCATTTTATATAATAGCCGGTAGCTTCTTTTGTGCATCATGTAATATTATAATACACCGGATTACGATCCTATCTCTCATATAATAACTGTAATAAAGAAAAAAATGTGATCATCTAGGTACTCAAAGCATTAATTTTAAACATCTGAATTTAATTATTAAGAAGAGACCTTTAAAAAATAATTTCTATACTGAGAGAAAAAATTTATTTAAAAAAAAATGGAAATTGTTAAGTCAAGAAATTTTTAGATAAACAACCTGCAAATTTTTATCCAAAATTTTATTTTCTCAAATTTAAAATACTTTTTTAACAATAAAATTACTGAGAAAAATTTTAATTTTTTAAATTAAGAAATAAAATTTTCAACAAATTAATTTCTTGTTATAACAATATTCATTTTTTCAGAAAGAATTTTTTTCTCTCAGAGTACATAAAATTACATCTATATTAAAAGATCTCATATCATTTTCACCGATAATCAATTTATTATGATAAGTATTTAAGCTGCATTTGAAAATGCTCTATATCTAGATACAAAATTAAGAAATGACCCTGTATCTCGTGAACTATTGACATTTTTAAAGATATAAGCTCATCCCGATGTTACACTCACCAAGACCTTTCATTTGAGTACCCACATCAATTTTTCATATATTTATATATATTATATATATTTATATATGAAAAATATATCAAAAATGCATGTGGGTACTCAAATGAAAGCTCTTGATGAGTGTAACATCAGGATGAACTGATATCTTTAAAAATATCAATAATGAAGAAATGACCTTGTATCTTGTGAACTATTGACATTTTTGATATATATATATATATATTATATATATGTATATATATGAAAAATATATCAAAATGCATGTGGGTACTCAAATGAAAGCTTTTAATGAGTATAACCTCGGGATGAGCTTATACCTTTAAAAACATCAATAGTTAAGAAGGTACAGGACATTTTAACAAATATCTTGCGAACTATTGACATTTTTAAAGATATAAGTTTACCCTGACATTACACTCATCGAAATCTTTCATTTGAGTACCCACATCAATTTTTCATATATTTATATATATGTATATATATGAAAAATATATCAAAATGCATGTGGGTACTCAAATGAAAGCTCTTGATGAGTGTAACATCGGGATGAGCTTATATCTTCAAAAACGTCAATATTTAAGAAAGTACAGTGCAATTTAACAAAAGTCATTATTTAATAAAGCAAAATTTTATTTATTTATAGTTCACAAGTCACATAGTGACTGCAAGATTGCTAGTAATTATTGTTTGAATAATTTATTTACCCCCATAAAATTTTCTATAAATTATAATTTTTGAAAAGTAATTTATGTTTATTGACAGAAAATGAAATCGATTGTTCCCCTGTTGATTGTATTAGCCGCTTCTTTGTTATAATTCAGCGGGTCAATATAAAAGCACTCGATATGAGCCAAATATAGTTAGTTTGCACAGAAGTTAATTAACTTGGTGACGTTAATTTAACAGGCTCGTGAGAGAGGTCATGGCGGTGAATGTTAACATGAGGGTTGGAATTCATACGGGGAGAGTCCACTGTGGCGTACTGGGGCTCAGAAAGTGGCAATTTGACGTCTGGAGCAATGATGTAACTCTTGCTAATTACATGGAGAGTGGCGGAATTCCTGGGTAATTTTTTCATTCATTATACTTATCATTATCACTGTGTCTTATCAATTACTGATTTCTTCCTCAACATTGCAAAAAAAAATTTACTTCAAATTTTTTTTTCTTCTTTTTACAATCTAAAAAAAAGCAATTTAAACAAATTATTCAAAGAATAAAATAATGCAATACCTGCCCAGGGTTGGAGTAATCCCTCAAGTCGATTAATTGTTCGGCAAACAATTTATTTTAGACGAGTTCACATTACCAAAGAAACCCTAGACTGTCTGGGCGACGATTACGAAGTAGAAGAGGGCAACGGCGGAGAACGAAATTCTTATTTGAAGGAACACAATCTCAAGACGTATTTAATTGTACCTGGGGACACATTCAAAGACAATTTGACGAGCCCGAGTTTGAGAAAGGGCTACTCTGTCAACGGCAATGTGTCCAAAGAAATGCGAATGATGGGCCACGGATCACAGCACGGAAAGCATTCCAAGTATATTTATTGTTTGTTATTTAGAATTTATTATTAATTATTGCCGAGGAGAATTAAAAGGTATTGTGAAAAATTAATGTAGGCTGGGGTTCGGCTGTGAGACAATTGAGACGGAGAAGGACCCCGAGGATGAGGTGAACGAGTATCTCATGAGGGCTATTGATGCTAGAAGCATCGACAGACTTAGATCCGAACACTGTACACCTTTTATCCTGACCTTTCGGAGGCCGGATATAGAAGAAAAGGTAGACCCTATTATTATTATTAATTTTTTTTTTATAAAAATCAACAGAGATGCAGATGAAATTTTTTTTTTCATTGATTTTTAATACAAATTTATTTCAGTACTCGAGAGAACGAGATCGAATGCTGTCGGCGTATTTCGTTTGCTCGGGATTCGTTTACGTAATTGTTGTGGTTGCAATCGCCATCAGTTTGTCTGGGTATGTTAATTTTTTATTTGTGGTATTGATATTGTTGATATATCACAGACGTAAATTAAGCCACATTTTTTATTTTCAATATTTTTTTTTTTTTTAATTAAAATCTCTTGTTTAAATTAAAATATCGAATGCAATTGTTAATAATTTTATGATTTTTCAGGAGTATATATTTCTACGTGTGTACTGGAGTGAGTTTATTAATTATTGTTTTGATAAACAGTATTCTTCTGGCTGAGAAAAATGAGGTACAGTTTAATTAAATATTAAAAGGCTAAATTTTGTTGCAAAAGAATATCGAGAGATTGAATATTGACTTATTCTCTTTGTTTTTAACTTATCATCTCTCGATTCTCTGTTCTATTTGTATTCAGATTCTGAACTTTCAAATATACATCACAGTCATGAAACTTTAATATTTACATATATCAGTTGGATATTAAAATTTATTTTATATTCTTTGGTGAAGTAGAATATAATATTTATATACATTTTTTTTTTATTTTTACAGAAAATACCTGAGTGGATCAGAAATGTATCGATAGCTATTTTTGAAAACCGTATGATCGCTCAAAGTATTGCGACAATCGTAGTCTTCCTTACATTTTTAACTATTTTGTCACCATTAGTAAGTTTTTTTATTGTATTAAATTATTACTCGTCTTAAAAAAAATTATTTTTCTTTTTAAATGCATGAAATCAACAAATTAATCTAATTTTTTAATAAATAAATTTTTAAAAATTATTTAAATTTTTTTACTAATATAAATCTTAAAAATTATCAAAATCTCTTAATTTCAATTTTTTAATTTTTTATCAATCAATTTTTGGACAATTTATACTTCTATTAATTATTTAAAAAATTTTTAAGACGAGTTTTGTTAAATTTAAAATTTTTTCCATCAAAAAAATGTAAAATCTAATATCCATAAATTTAAAAAAATAAATAGGTCACACTAGACAACAGTACAGTGTGTAGTAATAACACTTGGACAAGAAAATCTCATGACAATTCAACAGTAATGGTTCAAATTCCTGGAGCAACAGGACCATGTTATTACACCCTATTCGCTGACGTAAGGAAAAAAATACTTGAAGCTACCTATAGAATAACGTCACTGCTAGTTTAATCTAAAGACAGTGTAGAATAAAAAGTATACTGATAAAAAAATTATCTTGACTCAAGAGCCAAAATCTTGAACCAAGAATACCATTTTTGCTACTACGACCTATGAGCATCATTTGTAGTATCGGTTATCCGATATGATTTCTTGAGTCAAAAAATCATTCTTGATTTAAGTAAATTTTTCTTGTCTCAAGAATTAATTCTTGAGACTCAACAAAATTATTTTCTTCAAAATGGTATTTTTGAATCAAGATTTTAGATTTAGATTTAGATTACTTTATTCATGCCAAAGCCTATCGGCCAGATGGCAATATTTAAGATACAAATAAAATGACATGTTAATAAATTACATAATTGATGATATTACAAAATTGATATTTCAAGCACTGTAATAATAAAGTTACAATTCATTTGATAATGGGTTACTAAAAACTATTTTTATATTTTTAAATTTGGTACCATTAATTAGAATTTAAACAACAACTTATAAACGAAGTATAATTTAACATTTTGTTATAATAACTAATATCACAGAATTTATAATTATAATTGATATTTAATAAAATTAGCTAAAGATGACTAAATATAAATAGATAAAATTGTAGATTTACAACAAGATTTATTAATTAGATTTTAGATTTATCTGATAAGTTAAATATCTGGTAAATCAAGCCATAGCAATTTAAATCTTAATAACAATTTAATTACAGTTATTCCCGGTGCTGGTGATGCTGGTGATGGTCACCTGTGCAGTCTACCAGATCTTGACGTCAGTTTTCAAAGTAGCGGTGCTGAGTATAATCGTGGCCTGCTACTTGGCAGTGAGCATATATCAGTCCTCGAAAGAGGAGGACATTGATCAATCAGGGAGATGGCTGGCCGGAGTGCTGGTGATATTCTTCATGGCCTTCCTGGTGGCTCACTCCCAACATACAGAGGCGACTTACCGCCTTGACTTCCTGTGGAAGCTCCAGGCGACCGAGGAGAAGGAGGAAATGGAACATTTGAAGGCTTACAACCAAAAGCTTCTTGCAAACATCCTGCCGGAGCATGTCGCCGCGCACTTCCTCAGAACTGTAAACTCTGATGTACGTAATTAGACTTTCATCGTTCCCCGTGTACTGTTACCTTATATACGATATTGTTATACGTTGTTATATTATACTCTGCCTGATGTATTATGTATTATGTATAATATATGATGTATAATGTCTCGTTCGGCTCTAGGTTGCTCTTTCTCTCTCTCTCTTATTGTACTTGTGTTATGTTTCAGGAACTCTATCACGAGCAATGCGACTTTGTGTGCATTATGTTTGCGTCAATTCCAAACTTCTCAGAGTTCTACGTCGAGCTGGAGGCTAATAATGAGGGTGTTGAATGTCTAAGACTTTTGAACGAAATAATTGCCGATTTTGATGAAATTCTTGCGGAGGATAAGTTTAAGTATATTGAAAAAATTAAAAGCACGGGAGCTACTTATATGGCAGCTTCAGGTTTGTTGTAATTTTTTTTTTTTTTTTCACTAATATACTGTGAAATATTGTTTATTCAAGTGTAATTTGGATAAATGCTTGAAAATTTATTAGTAAAATTACAGATAAAATTTTTTAATAATTATTATCGGAAAACTAAAGGGAAATTTTATTAAAAATTTTTATTTTCTTTGTCTAAATATCTTTTTTTTTTTTTACTACTAAGTAAACGAATTATTTTCATTGAATTTTTTTTTAATTATTCATTTTATATCATTGTATTTGTTAACAAAATAAATTAGATAAAAAAACCAAAACTAAAAATATTTTTATAAATTAATTTTTTCTACTTATTTGTTTAAAATTAAATTTTTACGCACTTTAATTAATTTATTGTTAAAAAATTTTTGTTTAATTCTTTATAAAAATTTGCATTATTTTATTTTAATTAAAAAAAAAAAATCGAAAATATTTAATTAAAAATTAAAAAAAATGACTTGAAATTAAGAATACACTAATAAAATTATTTCACAGTATGTAGTTAATAAAAAATATTAATTAAAATAAAATAAAAAAATGATGACAGGTCTAACAAAAAGTACCTGTGATATGAAAGACTACAAACACATAACAGCGATGGCAGATTACGCGTTGCGAATACGTGATCAGCTGGCCTACGTTAATGAACACAGCTTCAATAACTTCAAGATGAGGGTCGGGATCAACATTGGACCAGTTGTGGCGGGAGTGATAGGCGCACGTAAACCACAGTACGATATCTGGGGAAATGCCGTTAATGTTGCCTCGAGAATGGACTCGACAGGCGTGTTGGATAGCATTCAAGTGACACAGGAAGTACGCGATATTCTCAGTGCCAAAGGCTATCCACTTACTTGTCGTGGCCCCATTCAGGTCAAGGGTAAAGGAAATATGATAACTTACTTTTTGGACGGGCCTAACGATCCTAACAAACTAATGGCTACTATACCTGAAAACGATTCACACTTTAATTACAACAATCTCGATATCAGTAGCCTCTCTGTTGACAAAAAAGCCTCACTTGTTATCACTAGCTAGGCACTTTCTGATAAATTTATTCATTTTTTACTCTTATCTCTTTAGCACGCAATCAACCTATTTTTTATTTTTATTTTATTCTTTTTACTAAAATGAAAATTTTATTCGTTCGTTTACGCGTTCGATGCATGAACGATGTTCGATATAGCGACTCTTATATTTTATTAGCTGCTATTATATAAATATATTTATAATATATAATGTGTGTGTTGAATTTTAAATAGATAAAATAATAATTGAAAAGACATGAAGTGGATATAAATATTTTTAATATACGATAACAAGAATCTCTTTAAAATAATTATTAAATTATTGATCTTTTGGTACAAACGAGATTTTTATTACTATTATTAAACTAATTTATTATTATTATGTACTCGTTATGAATTATTTATTAGTGTATCATAAATAATTCAATTTTTGATTTATTACGCACATCATATTGTATTCAATATTTATTATTTAAAATTAGCGATAAGTATTAATTAATTTTTTTAATTAAAATTTCATTTCTTACAACAATTGGTTAGACTAAAAAAATTTTTAAAGTTTAAAATATTTTAAATTCATTAATTTCAATGAAATAAAATTTAAAAGTATCAAAAATAAATTTTTGAATTTTACTGAGTTGAACACAAAAAATTTTAAACTTAAATTATTTATTGAACTTTGTACTAATTTAATAATTTTATTTTTAGTTTTGTAAACTTTAAAGTTACAATTTTATTAATTAAAATTAAAAATAATTAAAAAAATTTTTTAGAATCTTATTCGTCTGACCAATTGACGGTATGTCGCTCCGACTGTCGGTAGAATGATTTTGCGCTGATAATAACTGTTAAATGTACATACTTCACTGGCGGGATAATTGAATCCCATGTAAATTATTTAATACCAAACTAATGTATTTATTATTATTTAAGTAAATAATAATTAGTAATTAGCAGATTTAAAAAAACTCTCCTCTAAACGACTAAAGATTGTAATGTACTTAATTTATATTTATAATTATTTACATTCCTTCTTATTCTCATATTTTTTCAGCAATACAATTTTATAGATGAAATAAATTGGAAGTTTTTAATTTAAAAAATTAAATTAAAAATGAGTGTTTAATCAACGACACTGTACAGATAACAACGAAGAAATTGAATGCTTTAAATCGTTGTAGGTAAAATATCCGATGGCTAGCCTTCTTAAAAAAATTAAATAAACTTTCAATAAATAAATTAATTTCACATATTTAAAGTCAATAGAATTATAAGAAATAATTATTTTTCTTTGTGTTAAATTTTGAAGGCTAAGAAGATAATTTACCTGGTCTGTAATTATAAAAAAAAAAATCAAACAAACTATTTACAATTACAATTAAAAATGTATAAATTTCCTTTGTGATTAAATAAAAAATGTTTTAATACGATAAACAAAGCTAATGTGTGGTTAAGGGATAATAGGCTTAACATTACCAGAGATAAAAATCTAATTACGGACGATTGCGGCAATGAAAATGACTGCTTTGCGAATTAGTGAGAGTTTAATGAATGAGTTATCTGTTAACAGGAATAAAATTGCGTAATTATAATAATTATGTTTCAATTTTTATTGACTGGCAGGTCCAGAAATACAGAAGTCAAGTATATTGTGTATTTATTATTTTTCCGTTATTATTTAACTAGTAAAACGCAAAAATAGTAACCGAGTACTAAAATATGTGATAACTGATAACTGATATGATAAATTAAAAATTAATAATGATAATAATTTTATTATTAAAAGTACATACAAGTATCTGAAGATTGAATTGAGTAAATGTCAATAATTAGTTAAAAAGTAGAGGGTATATTTATTGTTGTGATTTAAATGTGCAGAAAATGTAAATGTTAAATGTAACGCGTGATTAATTATGCAATATGTTTATGTTTATTTATTTTAAATAATTGCTGATGTTTTGAAATATGTAATGTTATATAATACAAAGAATTTTAAAAATGCAACAAATATAATTATAAATATAATTGTGGTTTAAAGGAACCTAAATGTACCAAAGATTTATCTGAAATAAGTAACGTAGTTGAGAAAAAATCTAACGAGCCAATAAAGTTATCTGGATAAAAATAGTCAATATAATTTGTCTCAGAGATAATTATTAATTATTAATTATAAATTATATGAATATAAATTTTATCTATGTATATGTATAGAATTTAATAACTGTTTAAAGTCTACTACAAACTTGACTATGACGTATCTTTGAAGGCCTAAGAAAATATTTTATCTTAATTGACTTAAAATTTGCTTTATGTGCAATATTTAATTCTGAT
Organism: Cotesia congregata; assembly: GCA_905319865.3. Classification (NCBI taxonomy): domain Eukaryota; kingdom Metazoa; phylum Arthropoda; class Insecta; order Hymenoptera; family Braconidae; genus Cotesia; species Cotesia congregata. The sequence continues at coordinate 19,150,197 of CAJNRD030001123.1, forward strand.
AAAAAAAAATATGATCGTAATTAATGATAAATAAATTTTTGATTAAAAAAAAACTTTTTCTGTATTTATTTTATCCTATTTTTATTTGTTGTTCGAATAATGCTTAATTTTTTTAATTAGTAAATAATTGATACTAAAATAATTAATTAATACTAAAATTTTAAGTTTTATTAAACTTTAAATAAATTTCTATTTTATAATTTTTATTCACAAAATGTAATTAAAAATTATTTTTTACTACTTGCATGTAATTAAAAAATTTTCAAAGTTTCTTCTTATGATACTAAAATTTTTTTTTTTCTAGAAAATTTACAATTAAATTATAAGTCTCTATCATAATTTTTAAAATTGTTAAAATATATTATAAAAATTAACTAAGAAAAATTGCATTAGCAATTATTTGAAACAGGTCTAACAAGTTTGTAAAAAAAAACTGGACCTGTACTCACACAAGTACACCACAAGAGTGTAATTTAAATCGATAAACACGGAAACACATGGTCTGGGGTTCTTGCGCAGTACCGAGTTGTTATTATTATATAAATATCTCTACGAAAGTCTAGTCAGTAAACGCATGTGCTGTCGGCTAAAATCCACCTATAAACACGTGCTCAATGGATTTTTTTATAATTGCTCCGAAATGAAAGGTTACATTAACAATTTTTTAATAATTCAAATTTTTTAATTTCCAATTTTCACAAAAAAAAATAAATTTAAAACAATTTTACTCTAATTTAAAATTACACGTTGAAATTTTATGTTTAAACTATTGTGCAATAATTTATAAATAAATTTTCTAGTTATGAAAAATTGGGAAAAAAATTTTTTTTTGGATTTTTAAAAATAAAAAAAATTCTAACAAAAATTTTCAATGAATCTATTTAAGAATAGTGATTTAAATATTTATCATCTTTTTAATTATTATAAAATGTAGTTATTTAGTAACACGTTCTTGTTTGCGTCAGTGATAAGTATTAAATGTTATCATAAATGAAACTCAAGCAAAAAAGATTATTTTTCTTTAATACACGATCGCGTTATTTAATCTTTATTATTATTTGGTCTTATAGAATTAACGCTGACATCTAACCACTATTGTGATACATTAGATAGAGGGGATATTAAAGCTGTGATGGATAATTTAGTTACTTAGTATCATAAAAAATATATTTTAATAGGATATACTAGTTTCTATCAAGACAATATAATATAAGTGAAAAAAATTCCAAAATGAACGAGGATTTATCTGAGGTATTTATCAAATTAAAATAGTTAATTAAAAAATATACCGCATTAATTTTTTAAGTTAAAATTATTTTATAAATTTACCTAATAGATTTTAAAATTATGAATTTTTTTTTTTTTGATAAAAAAAATAACTAAATTTCAGATAATAATTGTCCAAAACAGACGATCCCAAGTAATAAAAAAATTCTTCGGATGGATACGATACATATCTGTGGAGCCGACAATGTGGCTTTACATAATGGCATACATGATGACATCAGTTGTCGAGCAAGCTCTTTTTGTTGACAAGTCCTGCAGAGTTAATCACGGATTTTCTGAAGAAGTTTGCAGAGATATCAAGAATAATGACACTATTAATAAAATTGTTCAGGTAAAACAGACTTTAAGATCTTCAGGGTAAATAAAAATGAAAATTGAACCACGGACTGACAAAAAATTATGGAAATTAATAAATAAATTTCAATATCAATCAATTATTTTACAAAGGCATATTATGTCACTGAAATTAACAGACGTCTAAAAATTTTTGATTTTTTTAATTAAATTACAACTAAAAAGATATTTCTAAAAAATTGCACTTGTAGTTTTTCGAGTTTTTTACATATCAAAATTTTTTTTTAATTGTTTAATTGAAATTTTTTCAATAAAAAATTTCTCAAAATTTTGAAATGTTTGCTAACTTTATTTTCATAGGCATGTTTGAAGAAAAAAATAAAATTTTGTCATTTAAAATGACACTCTATGCCAATCTATATTTTTATTTTAAAACTAAGCTATAATTACACTGATTGCAAATAATTATTGCAAGTACTTTATTTTGTAAAGAAAACTAAACCAATAACTGTAATTTACAGGTAACAGTATCAGATTTCCACCAATGGAACAACATCGCTGGTCATGTAGTTCCAATAATTTTATCTCTGTTCTATGGAAACTGGAGTGATCGACGCGGTAGAAAGCTTCCTCTGATAATAGGTCTTCTGGGGAAAATTATTTACTCCGGAATGATTGTTGTAAATACTCTGAAACCAAACTGGGACTTGTTTATGATAATTTACACAGCAAGCATACCCATGGGGATGCTCGGTGGAGATCTTGCTATTTTTGGGAGCTGTTTCGCTTACATATCCGATGTTTCTTCCGCAAAACAACGCACACTGAGGGTTACTATTCTGGAAATCGCTTATCTCAGTACTATGCCAACAGGTGACAATTAAATCCAAATTATAAAAAATTATATCGACGTTCTAATTAGCAAATTCTCTAACTCCATTTTAGAGAATCTTTCATTTGTACGAAAAAACAATTTAATATCACTTTAAAAAAACATTTAATACCATTAATATCTAATAAAGGTATAATATTTTGGTTTGGATCATTTAAATAATTTATAATTGGACTATTGCTGTATCAAAATGTTAAAAAATCACTTTCTAAAAAATAAGGAGTTAAACCAATTGCTAATTAGACCGTCGATATGATACTAAAATCAGCAGACGTTTAAAAATTTTTGTTATTGATTAAAAAAATATTTTTAAAAAATTGCACTCATAATTTTTCATATCTTCTACATGTAGAATTTTTTCTAAATAATTTTTTCAATGAAATAGTCTGCTAATTTAATTTTCATAAAATTGCAATCAATATTTTTTAATCATAAATCATAATTGTTGATTTTCAGGTATCGCGCTTGGATCATATTTGTTCACCGAGGTGTTTAACCGGTCATACACAATAATGTTTGCAATAAACACAACGCTGCTCATAATATCAGTAATTTATTCGCTGATTGTATTAAAATGGCAAACAAACCCGCGACAAACGCCTTTGCTCGGTGTCAATGTCTTGAAGGACTTCTTTGACAAAGAGCATGTAATTTCGACGGTTAAAACTCTGACAAAGCCGCGCTCCAAGAACAGGAGGCTTCATTTGTGGATGCTCTTTATTGCAATGACCTTTTACACCTTTCAAAGGGACGAAAAACCCATGAGCTACTTGTACACCCAGAGGATTTTCCAGTGGGACGTGTCGACTTTCAGCAAATTTAGGACTTTCCAATCATCGTTTTTTGTTGCTGGTAAATATGGTCATTTATTATGACACTGAAGTTAACAGACGTCCAAAAATTTTTGATTTTTTTTTTTAAATTAAATTACAACTGAAAAGATATTTTTAAAAAATTGCACTTATAGTTTTTCAAGTTTTTAACATGTGATATTTTTTTTTAATTGTTTAATTGAAATTTTTATTAATTTTAAATGTTAATTTAATTAACATTTAATTTTTTATTTATCAAATAAATCATAGCAATGCTAATCGGCGGACCAATATTGAGCAAATTATTGGGATTAAGAGACACCATCATTGTCATGATCGGAGCACTATCTCATGCTGCTGGTAGAGTGTTTTTCGCTTCCGCTACTACGCCAGAAATATTTTACGCTGGTATGTTTAAATTATAGCTGTAAATCTTAGCGTTGTATATAAATTACTAAATTTATTGTCTTAATGAAAAATAATTGCTACAGGAGCCGCGGTTGCTGCTATTGGGCCGGTAGTTGCACCGGTTTTAAGATCAATGACTTCCAAGGTTGTACCAATTAATGAACGAGGTATTATATTTTTTTAATTAAGTTATTTAGAAAATAATAATTATTGTTGATATGATAGATGATTATCTTTGTATGATACTCATTCATTTGATAATTGATAATTGCAGGAAAGGTTTTCGCCATGTTATCGGTCTGTGATAATGCAGTGCCTTTCTTTAGCGGAGTCTTGTACTCCCAACTTTACAATGAGACCTATAATACTGTACCCAGTGCAATTTACTGGCTGACTTTTGCGACACAAATTGCAGTACTGCTTCTTATTCTGTAAGTCATTGTCACTGTCACTATAATTTTTATGTAAATGATTTAATTACTGACTAGTCATGATAAATTACAATGCAATTTACTTTTTTAGTGTCATACATTTATCGTCAGGGTCTAATCAAAGAGAAAAGAAGGAAGAAGCAGAAGAAGAAGAAGAAGAAGAAACTAATGTAAGCGAGGCTTCGACTTGAGAAGCAAATACTTCTAATATTCAAGAACGCATAATTTCATGAAGTATTGTAATAGAAATCATTTTTTTTTTTTTAATGTTAATACACGGTGGTTAATCTCTAGGAGTTTTTTTGTACAAAAATTGTAATAAGAAAAAATTATAATAATTTATAATAAATTTTTTTTTTTAGGATATTACTTTATAGTCTTCCGGAAGAAATTAGCAATGAATTGGTAACGTAAAAAAATTTTTGTAAATATTAATAATTGTAAATAAAATTATCATGTTTAGAAAAAAAAATCAGCTGTGATTGCACGTGTAATAATATTAATTTTTAATAAATAATAATTGTACTTTATACTTATACTCAACTGTTACATCAACAAGACTATTTTTGTAAAATATGATAATCACTAATCACTAATAAAAAAGAACATTTTTAAAAATAAACTGATTTTTTTATTAATTTTAATGATTATTAAAAAAATGTAAAAAAAAATATAATTGACTCAGAATCTGATGTAAATGATCTTAACCTTGATTTTTAAGTACGTGTAAAATTAACTATTCTCATCATGTTATTTCTATAAAAATCATTATGCGTTGTACATTCGTACATAATTTTTGATAATATATTTTTAATTATTTCCTTTATCAAAAGTCACAATATGATTAAAATTAATATAATTGGATCTACGTGAATAGATAATAACTGAACTATAAATTTAAATCGTTTATGAGATGCCGTAAGTAATATAAAGATTTTCTTGCTCGAATCTCAAGATGCTTCGATCCGTAATAATATTCCGGGAATGCATCCAAGCGTGATGTATAGAGTATATAATGTCTTATCTATAACTGACGAAATTAATTAGACAAAATAGTACTCGTTTAATTGGTAATTAATGATTACTCTGCAAATATATTTTGATATTGTTATTATTATAATTATTACAATAATAATAATTATTTTTTAGTATTTACTTCTAAAGACTGGTTTTTTTTAATAATTTTTCAATTTTTAAGTTAATTGGCTATCCAATCTAATACAACAATTTGTATTTATTCGTAATATTTTTTAGCCTATATTTCCCTCCAGGCATGTACAATTTAGCCACATTTCATATCAAAATTTGTCATTAGCGATAGATTTTGTCTGAAAAAATAATAATAGTTACGGGCAGTATCTCGGATAGCTTAACAGGTAGAGCCTTCGGGGCGTAACCAAAAGATCCAGGTTCGAGTTCTGGTCTGGGCCGTCCGAATTATTTTTTCAGTCAAAATCTATCTTTAATGACAAATTTAAGTATATGAAATGTGGCTAAATTGTGTATGCCTGGAGGGAAATACAAGCAAAAAAATATTACGAATAAATACAAATTGTTGTATTAGATTGGATAGCCAATTAACTTAAAAATTGGAAAATTAATTATTATTATTACATTGAAATTAAAAAAAAAAATAAAAAACAAAGACAGAATTTAAATCATTTATTGAGCTTTGCAATTATTTATTTTTATTCACAAATCCTTTTTAAAATAGTAAGTTCATAATGAATTCGATAATGAACGTTGAGCTTATAAGACGATTATAAACTTTGATAAGTTTATTGAATTTAATACATCTCTAATGAGATGGTACTTTACAAAGGAATTAGAGATCAATTTACAGGAATTTTTTATGTTAATAATATGTGAAATTATGGAATCAATATCTCAAATATATAGCAAAATCCCTAATTTGTAAATATATTTTCTCTTTGAGAGAACAATCACCTTTGAATGTAGGCATTACATATGTTGAATGTGGAGATCAAAGGATAATGACCTTTCACATGGAAAATAAAGTGGAAATTTCATTGCAATAAAAATAAAATTTGGATTGAGTAAAGTAATTGTTCAAACAAAGAAATTATTAAAACTCTTTATAGTATTTACGGATTAAAATAAATATGCAAAGAGATTATTTCATAAAAGAAAAAATTAAAAATCAACAGATTTTTGTGTCTTTTTAATTAAACCATATCTTAAATTAATCTTATGCAAATTTTTATTAAAAATTTATCTCAATGCACATCTTTGAAATAAATTACACGTGACATTGGAAAAAAAATTTCGAAAAAAAAATCATAACAATAGCTATTCTCATTGTACTTAATATTTTTGACCAGTGAAAGCGTTTCACCCATTGAGATACACCGTAATCACATATCGTGATATTGATATTCACAGTGCATTGTATTATCACAAGCGTGTCAAGGCTTATTGGCTAATTATTGTTTACGAATTTGTAATAATAATATTATCATCCTTCATAATATTTTATATTCTCAATAGACACTAAATTTTTTATTTTTCTTCTATTTATTGATAAACATACATGTATATAGAGTTTTCTTCTCTGAAGATATCTTAATTTAATTCAGTATATAAATACTCGGCCATAATTTCTTTGTTTACACCTACAGAAAATATTCACAGTATTTTTCACACACCGTGAAGAAAATAAACTTCCGTACTCTTTACAGAAAGAAAAAGTTATTACTTCCAACAATTTCCGGTTAATAACTTTCTCATGTATTTTTATTTTTATTGTATGAGTATATTAGCTTGCAATATAATCTTTATCAAGTAATTAATTTACCATCGTAACTAAACAGTAATAAAATAAAATAAATAGGCGATAGTTTGTTATTGACCCAAATATTCCTTTTTTGTAATATATAAATATAATTGAGTATTCAGGACGTGAGCGAAAAATGAAAGGCTGTAAGATGGATAAGAAGCTGATATCAAAGGATAAAAAAAAACCATTTTTTAACTTTTTCTTCGGGCTCGTTTTTTTCCGCTGATCTGCACTATACTCGGAAAATTGAATAATTCATAGGCAATATAAGTGAATGAAGAGAAGTAAACCGGAATAAATATATTCAAAACTCGGAATTAACAATTTAAATTTGAAACATTACACTGTTATTATTTTTATTAATAACAATGAATATTATTGTAATATATAATAATTAATAATTAGCTTACAGTTGGATGGAAATCAAACCCAAGTGTTTTTTTATTGAGTAAACAGTCATTATTTGACTTTTGTTATCCACGTGGTTTTTCAGATCGGAAATTAATTTTTAATGATTGCTTTCAGAGATTTATGTTGTTAATCAATTGCGGAATAATTGCGGTAGTAGGAACTGATAAAAAACAAACTGTTAGTCATTCAATTACTGATTGCAATGTATTTTATACTTCGATGACCTCCGTGCTCTTTTTAATTGAAGGATTTCAGCTATTTGAATTATTTGCCAATTAATTTTAAATCTCTGAAGTTAATCGATTGAAAATTTAGTCGAAAAATATTTACAAGTTTTTAATTTTTCGGTAGAATAATTTTTCTGATAAAGAGATGATTTTTACGAATAAAATTGTGACCCGGAAAATTTTCCATCTAAAATTTATCTTTGAAACTAATTCAAGTTTACAGATTATTGATCTATGTGATATTACAAATAGTTTTAAACTTTTTTCATTAAAAAATAGATACTTTCATTAAACAACCTCATTAAATTTCCTTCAAATTTTTCCATTTGCAAAAAATATGTATATAATTTTAACTAGAAATCATAAATATTTATAATGTTGCTAATTTGTGAGTTCTTTTTTTTTTTAAATACTCGGAAAATTATGAGAAGAGAATACAAAAAAACTAATAAGCTTAATCATCAAAATTTAAAAATACCAATCACGTTCCAATGATGACGCGCATAAAAATATACGGAAATTCTACATTTTTTATTGTTTAGTAAATTATTAAAATTGTATTTCAATTTTTAATTTATTTACAAACAATTCCTCAAGAAAAATATTGATTAAAAATAAATAATTAATTTTAATTTGCGAATTAGCAGTAGAAAGAAGTAAAAGCATGTTGGTCGTACAAAAGGCGGTCCAAGGTTCGAATCCAGCTCATTGTTGCAGTGAAGATTAAATTCAAATAATTATTTTTAATATTTCTTCATAATTTTCTTGAATAAAGTCAATTTTTTTTTGAGCCGAGAAAATTTGTTCTAGCTCCAAAATAACTTTGGTCTTGCTAAAAATTTTTTAGAGACAAGAAATTATTTTTTTCTGTATACTTACTTATACTTTATTATATTTTCAACCCTTAAAAATAAAATTAAATTAAAAAATATTTTACCCACATTATTAATCAATTTTAATAAAATTTACATATCACATATAATAGTGAATTGTGAATGGAAGTTTAATAAATCTAGAAGGTCGAGATTTCATTCTATTCCGTCATACTCCTCACGTGCAACCTTTATCCGTCAAGTTTATGCATACGAAAACGCGGAAAAAAACACGAGCAGGAAGTAAAAAATATCTTCAACACCAACGTGCCGAAGGAAAATCGTTTTTTGTGACACAAAGACTGCACGCTAGTCTCAATATCTCAACTCAGCGGCTCAGCTCCTCATGAATCAGTCATTTATTCTTATTCATATAAAGCTTACAATTTGGAGGAGGCAAAATAAAAAAACTCCATTACACGGCATGTATATATTTAAAAAATATATTACGCCTCTTGTATCTTATATTGTCAATACGTACTTTGCATCTTCCAAGTGCTGGATGACTAAAACAATGGACTTTAAAGTAATCTTCAATTTATTCAAGGAGTAAAGTTTGTTGGAATTGGAACTAATGTTGAATATAGTTAATTTTAGTTCGAAGTTTGATGATCACAGGTTAAAACTTGCTAAATTTAAATTAAGTTCCGTTAGAAATAATTTCTCCTCACGTGTTTGTTTAAAGACTTGGGTAATTAAATATACCCTTATCTGCTCTTTATTAATTAACTCAGACTCACGCTATTAGTAATTCTAAATGTCAAAAATTTATCTCTGTGGATAAGAGTCAAAAACACTAAAAAATTATTATAGCTTTTTTTTTATTTAACAGTTTATGCAAAACTTAAGATTGACTTTTTTTTTTCTTCTCTTATTTTTCTTCTTCAAAATTAAAATATCAAACTTAAAATAATAAGAAAAATTTTGTTAAAAAAATCTTATTTCAACTCCATTAAAAATATATTTAATAAAATTTTATTGTATTGAATTATTTAAAAGTTTAAATAAAAATAAATTTATAAAATTTTTTCATTAATTAAGAAAAATTTTTAACTCTTGCCAAGTTCAAAATCTCTTAATTTTTTTTTCAATTTAATTACCATATCTAACTTAATTAACCGGTCGCACTTAATTTTAAGCATATCAAGACATCCACTGAAAGGTTGTGCAAATTTTCAAGGTGATCTGATAAAAAAGCAGGCGTAATTTAGCTCACCTGATATGGCGCATTATATCACTAGAAAGACATAGACGAATAAATTACTCAATAAATTTTCATCAATGCTAAATCTAATTAAAATCTTATTTTTCTAAACAACAAAATAGATAAGAAAATTATTAATAAAAAAAAAATTCAAATTAAAAAAAAATTCCCGTGTTCGTGAACCCTGAGATTACAATATATAATTGATTGCGTCAGAGCCGGAGAGCTCTTGAATTGGTTGGTTATATTCCAACAAAAAGCGACTCTTTGACGCATTCCTCAAACTCTTGTAATGCTGCGGTGAACATTAACCATTCGATTGCAGTGCACATACATTACATACAATATAATACACTCTCTTCGTATGCGGTACACCGCGAGGCCTAACGCAGATGCACATTTTCATCCTGTCAGTCTCGCTTCCTGCTCGCTCGCGACCGGTTCGTTGTCAATAAAATTCTCGGACAGTGGAATAAGTTGTTACACTTTTTATTTCGATCTGGTAGTTTTTTTAACTGACCTTTTTTTTATCTGGGAACGAGTTATTGTGGGGAATAACGAGTTGTGTCGCTGTTTTATTACTTTTACTCACTTACCTATACTAATCAGTGGACTAATAGAATCACTCAGCATGAAGTTTCCCGCCATTCGGCGGATGGTCTTCCTGGTCGTATCGGCGACTATCGGGTCTTGTCCTTCCGCCATTTCCAGTCCACGGAGTCCAGGACCTGGTTTTCTGCTCGATGGCATCTCCAATGTTGCTACCAGTGCTTCCAACTTCTGTAAGTTTTATTTATTAATCAATTTATTGGTAAAAATTTTTTATTTTCAAGTTCAGACTTTTAATTTATTCTGTCTAAAGAATGGGAGAGACGAAAAAATTGATGAAAACTTTTTTTGTAGAAAATTTAATTTTAAATAAAAAATGCTTTTTGTTATCAACAAATAATATTTTTTAATGTTTAAAATAAAATAGTTAAAAAATCTTTGAAATATTTAATAATTATTACCTTTTTTTAAAAAAAAAAGCTTAAAAATTTTACTTTCTAACATCTAATTAATATTTTTATATATATTATAAAAAAAAAACCTTGTATAAAACTGTAAATTTACGCAAATAAAACGCAAAAATAAATAATAAAAAATGCCTTTAAAATTTTTTCATTTTTCAAATTTTTAATTCAAATTTGAACGAATTAAATTCTTTTTAATAAAAAATTTTAATTCTGTGTAAAATATTAGAGATATAATAAAATTACTAGAGACTTTTATTGTAAAAAATTGAATTTTCTATAAAAAAAAAAGTCTCTTATGATTTTTTGTATATTTAATATTTTGATGTCAAACTTTGAAATTAAAATAAAATTTTCATTTCATTTTAAAATTATTAATTGGTGTTTATAAATAAAATTTTCCAGCATTAAAAACAATAATTATTAAATGTATACAACATAAAACAAGTTTTTAAATTTAAACTTAAAATCATTTATTTTTAATATGCAATACTTCGCAATTTAAAGTATCAACTGTTATGTCACCAACAGAAAGTTATTCATCGAAATAATAACTAAATGTATAATTCTTGTTTTATATACATTAAATATTTTTAAATTTATTTATTGATTTTTACGGTATACAATAATTTAAATTTTTGAGAGCGGAACATTACGAGTGATTAATTATAAATTTTTATTAATGTTTTTATTTTTATTTTCATTATTCTCATATACATTGTATGAGCGTGAAAATCTGTCGGACTGTCATATCTCATATGCGAGAAAAAAGTGATTGAATATAATCATAGATCAGATCAAACAACGATTGATGATGCTGGTGATTCTGCGCGGATATTATTTGTCACATTCTCACATCACCGCGGAAAACAAATGGCCATGCACGCAGCTCTTTTTGTTACGTTATTTTTATCTTCCGTTAAATTCAAATAGTCGAGCATGACAACTGGTAATAAATATAATTTATTGTTTTTAAAAATTACTGGTTTTTTTTTTTTTTAAGATATATCTCATAATTGAGTTCATAACTTTTTTTTTTAATTTAATTACTAGGAAAAAATTGTTATTGCGTTATTTAAAAGAATATTTTTCTTGATTTACAGCTTTGAAATTTTTTTTAATTTTATTAATAATTTGTTTTATTTTTTTTATACACAAATATGAAATTATTATTATTGAAATAAATAAAAAAATTATCAAAGTTTTTATCAAGAAATTTAATAGTATAAATTTTTACTAATATTTAATTCTTGATTTCGAAATTTAAAAAATTAATTTAAAATGAATAATATCTGCCAGCATCATTAAAATTTTATAAAATAGAAAAAAAACTATCAAATATTAAATTTCAGTAAAAAAATAAATTACATTAGATTTTACATTTCAATTAATAATTAAAAAAAAAAAAGAAAAGTGCATTTTTTCATTAAATCGACAGAAATTTGGTATTTTGGTAAAGAAATTTTTTTAATTGCGCAAAAAAAATTTTATAATAAAATTTTTCGAATAAAATTAATTAAATGAAAAAATAAATAAAATCATAAAATATAAATTAAATTTTTAATGAAGTTTAAATTGAAAGCATTAAATTAATAACATGATAATTTTTTACAGTGACGGGCGTAGTTCAGCGACAAAAGGAGCTGCTTCATCATGTGACAGACACAGCAACCGATTACGGTATTGTTTATCAGCAAAACAAAATGACGGTGTAATAAATAATTAATATTGAAGAAAAAGCTAAAGAATGTTTTGCAAAGTATTTGAAATTTTTTAGTCTCCAATGCCGTGGAAAAGCCAAGGAACATCCTGATGAACACCGCGATCATGACTACTAATTACAGTAAGTAGAGACAGTGACAAATTTTAAAAACTTTATCGCTCAATAATTAAAAAAAAAAAAGAAAAAGAACAACCAAACTAATTCCAAAAAGGATAGTCGACAGTGCAGCGTCAATTGGACTGGACTTTAAGTTGCGGCGGTTGCTAGAAAAATTCCGCAGCCGAATGCCGTATGGATTTCCAGAGCTCGATGTCCCGGTACTTGAGCCCCTGCAACTGCACGATATTTATGTGGAAACTCACAACCCGGAAATCGGCGAGTAAGTAAACATATTTATTCGACAAATTAAATTAATTATCGAAACAACGCATTGAAAAAATTATAAAGGTAATTTTAAAAAAATATCGCGGTTTAAATTTAAACGGAGGTGTCTTTCATAAATTTTCAAACACACTCATATTTGAATTAGTATTTATTAATAGTTCTGAGATATTTACACAGATGTAACAACAAATTATGAATTAATGAATTCATAAGCAATTGAATGGAGGAGTGGTCTTTATTTAAATATAATTAAGTAGAGTACACTGACATACAATGAAGCACGTGTATGTTTTATTTTTTTGAGAAGTCATGAGAAAAATATAGATATCACTAAGATAAACATATTTTTGAAAGATATTACCATCAGTCACGCCCATGAATAATGAATGTATTTTGTGTATACTGATAACATATTTTCAATAAGCATAAATAGCTACTCCATTTTTATTCTAATTAGGGGGGTCTTCAATTTGTTCTTAATTTTTTCGAGATAAATATGAATAATTTTAAAATAGAGTCTATTGGTTGTTTGAGTAATTTATGTTAAGAATTATTTAATTGATTCAGAATAAATATTTTTTGAGAGCGTTGATAAAAAATAGATTTTTTTTTCCCAATAAAAAATTGTAAAGATAAAAATATTTTTAAATGTTAATTTAAAATTTTGAAACGGAAAAAAATGATATATTTTTGTGTAGAATTTACACAGTAAAAAATTTTGCTCCGTTGCGTCAAAAAATTTTGTGTTAAATTAACACAAAAAAGTGTTAAATATTTAACATAAAAATTTTTAACACAAAATTTTTTGACGCAAAATTTTTTACTGTGTATTTTTGATAAATATAAAACTTGAAAAAATTTTTTAAAAGATCAAGAGATATTTTTTTTTTTTTAATAATTTCAATAAATACAACTCAATTATCAATAAATATTTTTGTGAATAATCATAAAATTTAATGCAGTTGAACAACACTAATTAATATTTATTGCAAAAGAAATCAAATAATTTATTATTAAAATTCCCGCGTCTTATAAATTAATAATATTAGTAGATAAGAATAAATTGTTCAAATAAACTTAGTTGTACGCTAATTTTGTTACGAAACATTGTGAATAAAAATGAGTTTCTGAGCAAAACACCTTGTACATTTTCAAAATAAAAGCTTCTATTAATTTAACTATTAAAAATTGATCGAACAATTCAAAATATTCTAGCTTATTTAAAAAGAAAAAAAAATCAATAAATTTGTGTCAAATTTAAAATATAATAAAAATAAACTGATAATAAAGCAATATTCCTTTTTGACACATAAATATTATTTCAGCCTGAACATATTCGTCGACAATGTGACAATAAGCGGACTGTCAACATTCGTAGTTGATCGAGCTCGGCTGTCACTTCTAGGGCCGACGATAGCTGTAAATCTGACAATACCGACAGTAATTGTCGACGGGTACTATAACATATCTGGAATACTTGGGGACACATTTGAGCTCCACGGTTCTGGGCCATTTGCAGCGACAGCCCGTGACTTTAAAGTTTTCTTCATGACGGTGCTGGGCTACTCGCGGGGGATGTATTTGAAAAGCTTCGATCTGGACTTTTCGATCCGTGACGTAAAGATACGGATGGTCAATTTTATGGGGAACAGTAAATACAGTTCAGTTATGAATGAGGTACAGAAATATAATATTATAAAAGTATTTTTTTTTTTTATTTTACACTGAATGAAGAGTAATAGCCTGGAGTAATTTTTTCCATTTAATTCTCGGCAGGTCTTTCAGGAGCTCACCCCACAAGGCATCGAGATCATTAAGCCTGAAATATTGCCGGATATACAGGACTTCATTGCAGCCAGAGTAAATGACACTATTTATCATCTAACGATGAGAGATATACTGACCTTTCTCATTGGTGAAAATGAAATACGAAACAACCCTCATCTACTGCAGCCTTAAAATAACAGGAAAATGTTATATGCACTCCGTAGTTTATACTTTATGCTTTACTGGTTGTTTTTTACGTTAATAATATAGAGTATAACTCATAAATGTTTTTATTTTTAAGTTCGTAGTTAATAAAAAAAAAAATAATTGATTTATTTCGTATTTTATTTTATCACTTGACTTTTATTTTTACGGGGAAAAAAGATAATTAGATTTTTATGTTTCCTAAATTGTGGCAAGTGAAAATGTGGAAAAAGATGGTGGAAAAAATTTATTATTGCTGGTTCTCTTTTAGGTTAATAATTTGTGAAGATTTATCGCGGACCTCCGAGACTAATACATTTAAACTGCACTCTCAAAACAGTTTGTAAGAAAGTGCGTCGGGAAAGCGAATGTAGAAAGTTGCATTGAATTATTGTTAAGTGGTATTGAACGACTGTGTGTGCCAAGGAACTCTTTTTTTAGTCGTTGGGTTTTTAATTTCTGATTAAAATATTCATTATTTTTGGCAATAATTTATTATTTAATTAAATTAATATTAAAAATTATTTCTTCTTTAAAAATATTAAAATGATTTATTTTTATTAAAATTTTGTAAAAAATAAATTTTTATGTAAGTGTAAATAAATATAAAAAAATAACTATTATATCAAACGATTTGTATCTAATTAAATCAGTAAATAAAAATTGTTATCTAATTATTCCCTGTTACCTTGAATTTTTGAAAACAAAAATAATTTTTCTATAATAATAATAATTAGGTTAAATCTACAAAAAAATAAATTTAGAAGGGTAAATAGAAAAAGTGATGATGAAATAACGCGATGACAATACAATAAAAATTTAAATCAATATTAAAGTCAACAGTTGGTTAAAATTTCAATAAACAAAAGATTTATCAACAATAAATCGAAGTTTTTTTTTGTATTTAAATAGTAAAGAGTAAATATAATTTGACTATCAGATGAGAATAGTAAATATTAAAAATGTATAGAGATTAAATAAAATATGAGATATATGACAATACGTCATTGCCACTTAGCAAATCATCTGTGTAATTAAAAAAAAATTGAAAATAACATTAAAAATATGATATATATGATAAATTTTAGATCGAAGATGTGAGAGGGTAAATACAGACGCGGTAAACAAATTACATAGAAATGTCATGTCAATTTGGGTATTTTAAATAAATAATATTTTCAAGTGCAAAAGGGAATTTTCAATTAATAATTATCGTGCGCTACATCCTATCTGATCTTTAGATTATTTTAAAAGTTTTATCTGGCACTCTTACGTCAAACGCTTTTGTTATTTTTTATCGCACGCAAGTTCATTCGCCGGAGTAGTTTGGTCAATGAATTTAAAAAACAAAAATGATAATAATAACAGTACAAAAAAAGAGCAAAATAAAAAAAAATTAATTGTCAATCTACTTATAGATGCACGTACTTTAATCTACCTAATGGAAAGCAAACATTCTTCTTTTAGTTTTTCTAACGTTACCGAAATTAAATTCGTTGATTATTTTTATCAGTTTTTTATTTTTATTTATCGACTTTATTTTTTATTTTGATAAAATCGATCAAGATATCATGACAACAATTATAAAATAATTTCTCGTATAAATAACAAATCATAAAAAATTAATTTTATCACAATGATTGCAATCAAAACGAGATAATCGATAATAATTGCTGATAATCGGGTGAAATAAATAATTGTTAATGAAAAATGTATTCACTGCAACGCGTTACTGTCATCTTCATCAACAATGTGGCTTTATTTAAGTAAAAGACTATGAGAACTTTGACAAAACAAGTAATAAAGAAGGAGTAGAGGCAGACGAAGAAGACGATGAAGAAGAAGCAACAGTTGGCGGGGAGCGAATAGATATGTACTTATACTTAACATATATATATTAATAAAACCTGCGCACGCGAAATATGTGGAAGCAGTAAAAAGTAAACCCGTCAGTCATGCGTAAAGCTCGACGATATATCCCGACGATTCAAGTGTAGTACCGTTAAAACGACGCTCGACGTCAGACACGCGAGTTTACCACGAGCTGACCAAATTCAAATGATTTAATAAAAAAATAAAAATTTATTTTCATCGTTAGATAATTTAAGAAAAAAAAAATAAATATTTAATGGGAAATTTTTAAATAAATATTAAAAATAAAAAATTGGAACTGTTAAATTAAAAATTGAAAAAAAAAAAAATTTAATAAAATTTAATAAAAATGTATAATTAGGCCGATTGAATTTATTATTAGAAAGTAAATGTGTACTTAATTAATATCATAAGTTTTTTCGATAAGAAATGACAGATTTTTCAAACAAAAATTACCATTAATTAATGTGTTTTATAAGAACCTAACTGTTTTTTATGTAATTTTAATGAAATGAATCAATTAAAGTCACGTACGACTTGATATTACAGAAGTCTGTATGTAAATATATAAATAAGTTGTTAATTTTTTTATTATATTTGACAAGATAAATATAATTGGAACATGTAATATAAAGCACTGAATTTCATTTACTTATGTTTAACAAGTGTCTTGAGAGTCGAGTCGTTATTGAACAATCGGAGTGATGGTAAATTAATATAAACAGTGAACAATTTAAAATGTATGATAAGTTTGAAAAGCTTCTGCGAAAGGCACTTGTTATCTTAATGCTTAATGTTGGATTGATTTCTGAGTTATAAGTCCTGATATTATCGAAAGAAAGACTAGGGAGCTTAATTTAAGGTTCGTTCGTGGATAGTATAGAAGACTGATGCAAATTGTCTTTGCCGTAGGCGGTCTAATGTTCATAGTTTTCTTCCCATTACGTGACTGATAAGACTTTTTCCGTACATTTGCGGAGAAAATAAATTTAACGAGTTGGTAAGTGGAATATTATTTTAAGCTTCATTTATTCTGGGAATTTTCTGATATTAGTTTTGTAATTGATGCAATATTTATTACTAATTTTTTTTTATCATTTTATTAAAACTTAATTTCATTATAGTGATAAATTTATAATTAATTATTGAGTGTCTAAAAAAAATTAATTACAATTAGAAATTTAATCATAAAATTTTAAAGAAAAAAAAAATTTATTTTTATTTCAAAATAATTTTTTTTTTTTTTTTAATTATACAAATTAGATGAAAAAAAATTTTGAATAACATTACAACTAAAAAAAATTTTAAGTAAATTGCAACTGAAAAAAATTTTTTAAATTTAGTCGAAAAATAAAAATAAATGTTGAAATATAGAAAATTATCTAAAAAACCCTGATCTGATGGCGAGAACTCAATAAAGCACCGAATTGAATTTGAAAAAGCCCCAGAGCCCTATTGAATCATCAGGGTTGTTATTTTATCACAAAAAAAGGAAAAAAAATTGATAGGACCCTTTCACTACAGATAGAAAAAAAATAAACTTGACAAAAGTAACGAGATTCCTGTTAACTTCAATCTATCAATATAAAAATATAAACCGAGGTATATAAAGTAGGTAGTTGCCAAAAATGTTCACAACTTTAGATTGAATGATCCGTTGTACTTATTTCCAGCCGAACAATTTTCAAAGATAAATACAAAAATAAATAAATCTGAAATGTCAAAATACACAAAAGTTATTGAATTCTTAACTTTATAAATATTTATAACCTTGAAAAGTTTACCGTAAGATGAATTTTGCCGTATCAATTAAAAGTATTCCGTTGTAATTGAAGATACGTTGATAAAACAACAAGATTGTTGATAAAAGATTACATGACACTTATGATTTTTGCTGTTATTATTATTGTTAGAAGATCCTTCATCAAAGTTTTTTGCAAAAAATAAAGAAGCCGTGGAATTACACCGAGAAAAAATTACTTTTACAAAAAAAAAATAATTTAACTGGAGAACTAAATAAATGGCCGATTCGCAATAAAGTTCTTCCTTCATTGAAGAAATTCCAATCTCTTTGGAGTAATTGAAAAAAAAAATAAAGTTTTCTTCTCGATACAAGATACTAATTTAATTTAAAAAAAAGATAAATTATAAAACTAATTTTTTAAACAAAAACTTTTCATAAATTTGAATTACCCGAGACATTATTATTTATTTTAAGTGATAATCTAACATAAAAAAATGTCTTGTATTATTGTTTTCATCGCCTTGTGGTGTAATAAACACAAATAATAATTTTATTAATAGAATAAAACAAATTTAATAAAGAAATAAAGTAATATCTTGACATTACGAAATTCGGAAATTGGATAAAAATTTTTTCTGGCAGCTGTCGCAGTAATAACCATCAAGAATGGTCAGACACATGTGATGTTCGAGTTATAGCTTCTTTTATTGTCCTCTGACTTTTTCTCTAATTATTTTTCTGCTTTACTCGTCGTTATTTCGTGAAATATAAAATCTCTCAGCATAAATAATTCATACTTCATAACATTATCCATCAAATCTCCGTAAAAAAAATTTTAAGTCTAAAAGTACACACTTCAACGAGTGTTTCATGCTGAATAGAATTGTGAATGTAAGTCATCTCTATTCGCGGAGTTTTTGTTTCGAGTTTTTTTTTGTTATTACGCTCGAATAAATATCTGAAAACAAATGTACTTGTACATGGCTTTTTTCCCTCATGAAAATAGAATTAACGAGGGAACGAAGTTTTATTATTCAAGAAA
This sequence comes from Cotesia congregata, assembly GCA_905319865.3. Lineage (NCBI taxonomy): Eukaryota > Metazoa > Arthropoda > Insecta > Hymenoptera > Braconidae > Cotesia > Cotesia congregata. The sequence goes on from CAJNRD030001123.1 coordinate 19,169,581, forward strand.
ACGGCAAATGACTGATTGGAAACTCGAAAACGGAAATCATTTACTCGAGAATACTCTCGTTAAAATAGCGTTAAAATCTTCTTGTAATTACAATTACCGATTTAATTACGGTAAAGATGAAGAGTGACAACCAATTTTTTTAATTATCTTTATGTTTGTTGAATGAAAGTTAATAATGAGTTTTAAAACTCTGGTTTAATTTTCATAAAATCTCATATCTGCTCACTGAGTCCAAAGTAATTAGTTAATTAGAAAAACATCCTTGTAATTACATGTTTCATATTGTTTTTTTACTTTTTTTTTTATGAAAAAATTGTTATTTTTGTATACATAAAACTTTTCTTCGTGCATCCACATTTTTACGAGATTAATTATTTATAGACTGCAATGTGTGTATGTTAGATATTTTACACATCACAGGAAACACGGGAATATTTTAATAAATTCACAGAAATACATAAATGTCATATTCATAAATCTACGGGATGGCCGAATAAATTTAAAGTGAAGTCGGAAAACTATTCACTTTCGCAAACACGCCGGAAATAAAATTAAAGGACTATTCCTTCGAAAAAGTTGATTACGGATGTTTAGTTGCTTTACGTCACTTCTGTAACCTTTTTATTCGGTTATTGATTGGTCGACAAAATAATGACGGGATTTTTTTTTAAATCAGAGAGAGCGAAGCAAGTCTAGTAATAATTTTGTAAAAAGTAAATTCATTTTTATAGCTTCGCTTAATGAATTATTCATTTGATTGAATTAATTTCCAAAGGATGAGTTACCAAAGTTAGAAATTGTTTCACAGGTACAATATTTTATTACAATCTTTCGCGAGAGCAAGAAATAGTATAACAATGAAACTTTTTCTAAAATTAATTAAAGTAGAAAATCAAAACCTCAAAGTTCAAGTGTAAAAGTTAATGACGGAACTTATTTATCTTAGGTTTTTTTTAATTTAATTATTAATTGTGCGTTGATATATTAACGTTACTTAAAATAAAAAAATTACATGGTTGAAGAAAAATATTTTTGATTAAATTTTCTTTAAGAATTTTATATTCTTGATTTTAAAAAATATTTCTTCAGTCAAAATACCAAAAAATAAAAAAAAATTTTGGCATTGCAGTTTCATTAATTTCTTCTAAAAAAATAAAAATTAAAAAAAAACGCACTGACACTCGATAAATTAATAAATCCACTTTGATAACTACAAATTAAATTTTGAGATTTCCATTTACCGTACGAGTACAACAAAATGAATTTTTTAATTAAAAGAACTGAATATCTCGAAACAAGAATGAAATTTAGAAAAAAAAAATTTCTTTTAAATTAATGAAATAATTTTATTGCTAAAAAAGTTAAGAAACAAATTTTCGTAATTTCTTCATAAACGTTATTAAAATGCCATTGACTTTGATTGAGTACCGTCTGGAAACTAATGTAGTCACGGAATTGATGTTTATACCGGTAATATAAAAAATATGATCAATATTAATTTAGTTGATTTTAATAAATGATAATTTGGTTACTTACAAAAACGAGAGCTTTTACGGCCATAACTTTCATGGAGGTACTCAACTGAAATACCGTTGACGTGATTAGATTAACTTATAAAAAAATACTGGGTATTATAGCGGTAAAGGTTTCTCCGTCTATCTACCCTCCGCTCCCTAGACACGATAGCAGTTAACGGGGTTGTAAAAAAATAAATAAACCCAAAAAAGTAACTAACTTTTAAGGTTGTAAAATAACAAACAATAAATAATAATAAGAGGACGGTGCGAGTGTAGGTTAAAAAGCAAGTAGGTGTAAAAATTGGTTGTGAAATTTAACACCCGCATAATTCACCGCTCTCTAAAAAGCTGTAGTGAGGGATCGCATAGCACATTCCAAGTACCAATTGAAACTCACAATAAACTTTTACGACTAGAACTATTATGTTCGCGGAAGCATTTTACAGAGTCGAGGACTGTAAAAAAAATTTGACAATTATTTATAATATTTTCAAGGAATTAATAAAATTTTATTTAGTCTTTTATCTATAATTGTTATTACAGCAATTCAATTTCGATATTTCGGAGTAAAGGAAATTATATTTTATTTCTTAATGTTCATTCGTAGTTCACGAAATTAAATACTGGGAGTACTTTAAAAAGCACATTATTTCAGTCAATATATTTTCCGGTCGGTGTGATTTATCTCAAGATAAAAATCTTACTCACTTAAATAATATATCTCTTTTCCTTAAAGTGCAACGAGCCTTGGAGCTTAAGCCATTGCACTTGAACGGTCTAGCCCGCGATAATTCAAACTTTAAATAAAAGATAAAGCCCAAAAAAATGTTAGTCGATAACTGAAAAATAAATCCTTGAAATAACATCCATTTGAAGCTAACGCATTTCATTACTGGGAATTTAAAGCACACTTTTTACTAGAATCAAAATTCAGGAAGTATGATATGATTATATATTTTAAAGTTGCCCAGGAAATAGAAACCATAGACACATATATTACTTTAATCTCTGAGTGAATAAATCACTGAGAACATTTCTACTCTGATGATTTGTAAGCTTTTCTATTTTTCCAACAATTTTCTTCGCGGGACATAAATCTGTCTATACGTAGAGAAAAAAAATTATTTTTTAATATTTATCGTCTAATGATGGATTCACTGTTGATCAGTAATGCGATCCTGTAACTGAATTCTGGATCTAAATTTAACTCGGGCCTTCATTGCTTGTGATCTGCTATATCTATTAAGGAAATTAGCAGGTATTGAGAACAGTTTCATGCAATTGAGATCCATTTCAGTATCAAACAGTGAAATACCGACAAGATAATTTAATTAAATAGCTAGAGCCAAAATTTTCAATATTGAAGGAATTTAAAATAATCAGAAAACACCCAAATTATAATAAGAATTTTGTTCAAGTAAAATTTTGGAATAAGAAAATATTTAACGGATCAAATTCTAAACGTCAAAATTTAATTGTTTCACATTCAGAAATGTAATTACATTATTAAATTATTATAAACGTCAGAGAAACCTGAGATGAAATGAGCCATGAATTTTAATAATGATAATAATAAAAATAAATAGAGGAAATAATAATTGTAATAGCAAATTGTAATAATTATGATATTGTTAAAGGTCAAACTAAGCAAATATTAACACAGAAACAGTACTAGTTGCACTCATGGTATGTGAACTAAAATATCCCAGAAACGGACATAACATGTATTGACATACATAGGTAATATTATCGTTAAGCAAGCTTAAATATTCATCACACAACTCAATCAAATTTAACTTTTGCAGGATAGTTTGAGATAGAAGTTTAACTTTGTGTAAAGACCAACTTTTCGATCGAACTCTTTCGTAAATAGTATTATTTAACTAATTTAAGTTAGATCAATGTTTTTGACAGGCTTTTTAATGCTAATATCTCTCTATATAATAATGGAGCTTTTATAGGAAAAAGATAAGGTTGAGTAGATTGTATGAAAATACACTTTGATGACATCTTTTTAAAAAGGTTATCATAAAATTAATAGAATTTTCTCAGGAGCTTATTTTTCCTTATCGGTATCATTATAGAGAAACATTATATCCCATAGAGAAATATTTTTTTTAAGCTTTTGTGTACTTATTTTCTCGAAAAATACAACGATAATAATAACAATAAAATTTGTAATCAAAAATTGACCGATGAATTTCAAGAATTTTGCTGTATAATAATTTCATTTTAAACGAAACAATTTTAATATCAAAGAAATAGTTTAAAGTTAAAGAATTTCTCAAGAAGCCCAACTATTTTAGTCAGTCCAAGCGTCTATGTAAAGTTTAAAGTTTAGTTATATACAAATTAAATCGCCGAACTCAGAAAATTTTTTTGGTTAAAAAAATTCGTTTCATCAAAGATTAAATTGACTTAACGAACAGATGAATTCGTTGAAAGACTGTAATCGAGAGAATTTTTATAAATAAACGTTTCTGATAACGAAGTATCGTCAGCAAGGCATCGTTACATCTTCTACATTAATTGTTTGACCACCCGAGGGTGTGTCCAAAAGGCGCGGATATATGTAGTGTCTATGAGTCTGTAATTTCACAAATTACTACTTTATCTCTTTTATTAATTCATTTAATAATTTTTTCTTTATCAATAAATTTTTTTTTTCTTTTTAATGGAATTAAAAACCACGTCGCTATTTATAAAAAGTCTATTTTTATCTACGATAAATCAAATTTTGAAATAAAAAAAATCTCCACTTTAAAAATTATATTCCAGCAATATTTATGTGATTAAAGAGTTTTATACATTTATACGTATTTTCAGCACGATCAGATGTAGTGTAAGAGCACAGTTACACAAACGCGGAAACTCGAGATAAATCCAGTTGCAGTAGAAAATTTTATTATGATACGCGAGCACAAAGCTCCCGTTGAAAATCGAAATATTTTATACACACAAAAGTTTATCGTAGTATCACTTTGAAAATAAATAAACTCAAGCAAGTTTCAGCGTAGAGCTGACACGATTTATCTTTTTTTTTTATAATAGATAAATATATGTTACATGGCGATTCTAACTTTGAATTTTATCGCTCAGTACAATTGCAATTGATGTATATCTCGCAGAAAGATTACAAAAAGTATTAAAATGTGAAAATTTTTCCGCTTACAAAATTTTATCTGAGCTTTTTTCAATAATAAATATTTAAAAAATTTTTAATTCATATTTCATATTCAAAAATACAAATAAAATTGAAATTATTTCTGGAATATTGTTCCGATAATTATCAAGTGTATCCTACGCAATGGTTAAATTAAGGACGAAGCCATGAATTAATTGATAATACTCTGCATGATTAATAACATCATATAAGTGATTTTCCGGGTGAATATCTATTTCATAATTAAATTATTTGTCGATTTTACTGAAGGCGAACGTAATTTATTATCGTTAATTTAAATGATCAATATAGAAGCATCCATTAATATGCATATATCAATCACTGCTGAAATTCTAGAGATACTTTCAATTTCAATTTAATAAAAAAAAAGTATAGTGATTATCCATAATTGTTTTTAATAATTCAATATTTGCTGGCGGGTAATCCTTCTTTTGTGTAAAGATTATTACTCACTACTATTGATGATCAGAACAATCCGAGTAATCTACTGGAGTATTTTTTTAATAAAAAAAAAGCTTTATTATTTTAACTATATACACAGTATAAAATTTTTTGTAAAATCTACACAATTTTATGTTAAATTCATTAACAAAGTAACACACTTAATGTTATTTTAACACAAAAAATTTTTAACAAAGATTGTATTCAACAAAAAACAAATACACAATATTTTTTACTATTTAAATATTCAAAAAATAACAAAACTGAAAATCAATATTAATATATTCAAATTTATAGAATATGCAAGAAAACATTCACCGGAATACATTAAAGTGATTTTAAGCAAATGAGCTTTTTAATGGCAATGGTGATGAGGGTTCACCTCCACGGTTAATTGTTAATTGATAAAAGTGTCGAGATTTAATGCTACTTATTTTGATTGCAGATCACAGCGAAGTTTATCTCCAACAAGATTTGCCAGGATAAACTGGAGAAGAGAATAAATAGCACCATGTCTGCGCACGTGAGTTAATTAGCACTATTTTCAAAGTATAAAATGTCACGCCCATGAAAAGTTATTCTCTACAAAGAATTACCAGCTTTATATACCGCCAGCCCTCTAATTTAATTAACAATAATTTTATTTTAACAACTGAACCGAGAGTATTTTAAATTTATACACACAGTGAACAACAAAATCTGTTTAATTAATTTTCTACATAACATTTTACTTGTCAGCCTTTTGTTCACATTTCAATAGAGCTACTTCATAAAAAAATAACATTCTGTCTGTTATCATAATAATTAATACTATATTATAAACATACGAGTAATAAACTCGTATTTTTTGTTAATTAAATGAAAACAAAATAAGTAATCGATAGGTCGAGCAAGAAAAATTCTCAATTAACTCTGTATTTATTTATTTAAATTATTCCATTAAATTGAAGTATTATATAGAATAGTCGATTTAATTTCCCTTATAATAGTTCAATTATCGCGTGATTCATCGATTTATTTTTAAACAGCTTAACAATAAATTGAATAAATTCTCTGAAGCTGAAAATTACAGGACAATAGCTCGAAAAAATTTTTGATAATTAAATTTTTAATTTTTGCATCTTTAGTGTTTAGTAGACAGCCCAGAAACACAGAATAGATAATATGCATATATTTTATGGAAATTTAACACCTGTTAGACTACCAGCTTCTACCTATTATCTCCAATACGCTATCGAGCACGTCGATCGATTTTCAACACTCTCAGACACTTGACCAAGTTCTTTGAATTCCAATTAAACAATACGTCGCCGATTTAATTATTGTTAAATGTACTTATCCACAACTTCCCTTATAGATAATTGTAATAATTATAGTAATTTTCTCGGTCAACAATGTTCCTCTAATTAATCTCCACTTGTGTAAGTCCTGGAAAAATAATTAACTATAATAACAAGTTGATGAAAGCTATCAATAAAAATTAATTAGACCCTTACTTTAGTCACTCAACATGTGGTTTGTTAATTAGCCACTCGGGAAATATTTATGAAAAGGGAATTGATAATTGACCGAGCACTAAAAAGCGTAAAAATTTGAAGGAAATTGAATATGGGGATGAATTTAATTACTAGAGAAATTTTATTAAAACTAAAAGCTAAAAGCGATGGTACAAGTAAACTTTGGCCATTTTCCGATAAGCCGATATAATTATATGTTTGTTGTTTGTATATAGAAAATTCAACCAGTGTTAGAAAGTATTTTTTATAGGCTTGACAATGAACTTGGATTGGGCTAATTACTAATTAACAAATGAAATTATTACCCCGTAAAGGGTGAAGATAAAAATTGGCGTCACGTCGTGTTTACTTCATCAACAAATTGGATGTACTGAGACTAAATGAAGGTGTGTTTACCAACATACTGTGTGACAAATGCGTATTTTTGTGTGTGAGTTTTTTCAGTCTGAACATTTATTTGATGACGCACTGATAAAAAAGTTGTCTTGATTTAAGAGAAAAATTTTTGAACCAAGAATATCATTTGAAGAGTTTAATTATCTTGAATCAAATGGGAAAATTCTTTTACTAAGGAGTTATTGTTTCAAGTGAATTCTACTTGATTTAAACATTTTTCTACTTGATTCAGATTATTTTTTTTATCAGTGCGGTAACAAAAATTTTTATTCATAAATCTAACCTGACAATTTGGAGGTTGAAAATATTCAATATAAATTTTTGAACTTTTTAAGTAAATATTGTTAAATTTTAAAAAGATCGACGACTTTTTTGTAAATAATTTAAAATTCAAATTTTAAAAAACAACTTTGAAAGTTTGTTTATAATAATAAATAGATAAGAATGACAAATAGGTAACTTGAGAATTAGAACTTTAGAGCCATAAATAAATGTCCATAAAGAGGTGATGTACTTGTTAGAATGAAAGGAAAGAATAGAAGACAAATTCACAGGATATCTCAACTACAAATGGGCGATGATATTTTATAACACGATCTTGACTCAACTCTGTAGTGTATATATATAAAACATTAGAGAAGAACCAGTCACGCGATTACGTACAAACTTAAATATATTTGACGTAAATATATTCCTTTTTAAATCTTTATACTGTTTAGATAAAAGCGTTTGGTCATTGATAACGGGATTTAAAAGTAAACATAAATTTTATTTATAAAAATTTTTTTTTGTTGTCAAGATTTTCAGATTATTGATGAATGGCACGCTGATAAAAAGGTGCAATGGGGTCAAAGAATTCTTGTTAGCTAAATATAAGTCTCGAGATGGCTATCAATGACAAGTATATTTCTGCTGAGAATTTCGGAAGATAAATGTATTTAATTAATGAACATTGATAAGACAGACGTCAGAGCCTAAATTGAGTAATAACAGTAAATTAATCTTGTTGAGGTAATAAAAATCGATCGATTAACTAACACATTAGGCCAAATTTTTTCTCAGTAAAGTGAGGATTTTTTTACAAGGGAAAAAAATCTTTTAAAAATTACAGAAAAATCTGGTGAATTCAGAGTTTTGCACCTGTCGAGACATATCGAATTTATATTATAAAGACTGTCTATCTTATATTGAAAAAAATGTAAATTTAGCAGAAAATTTTTAAATTTAATATTAAAAAAATGCATTATTTAAATTATATAAAGCTTTAAAAAATTATACATCGCAAAAACTCTAATAAATTTTATATAAACATTTATGTATAGTTATTTAGAAAATTTTTTAATTTAAAGTTATTTCTGTAATTTTCACACAGAATTTTTTTCCGTGTACTTATTTCAAATAATAAATTTTCCCTTTAACAATCTAGATGATTAACATTTTTATCTGCTATCACTTTGAACTATTTTATCGTAAAAATTGATAGGAATTTAAGGAGGAACTATTGTAAAAATAGTGAAAAATTTAAATATATATTCAAAAAAATATGAGATATATAGGTATCGCTCCTGAAACCCTCAAGAACATATATCACTTGTAAAAGTGCTCCGCATAAAGATAGATAAAAGAAAAAGGAGGACATATTTTGAGTACGTGGTCCATTTTCATCCCTAGGCATTATGGAAATCGTCACAACAGATGCGGACTACGGCATTGTGACCGTGAAGGATGTACGATGCAAATACGACTGTTTTTAGCGTAGCTATTTATCAAATGTCGGGTGACGCGATGATTAATTGACAAATAACAAACTAAACTATTTAATAATAAGGGTGTAATAAATATTTGTTCCAGGATATCGATTTCAACAGCCCGGTTATTCAAGGAAGAATGCTCGAAATGCAGGCGCAGCGCTGCAACAACGGTTCGACTCCCCGAGCAGGTAATTTTTCACGGTGAAAATAACAATTGTATTAATGAATTTATTTAAATTAAAAGAAATAATTTTTATTATTGGCGTTGTGAAACGGCATAAATTATAAATTATCACGGAGGTTATAGACATTTATTATATAATATTATTATTATTAAATTAATAATGTGGTGAGAGTATTATTGTAACATCTAACGGATGTTATCTCCACTTGCCCTGAATCCATACGAATAGCGTTAAAAATAAATAAGAGAGATAGAGAGAGTACCAATAAGCTATAATGGAGGATTATCTTAGTGAACATTAGTAGACCAACACATATTTAAATTAATGCATAATCAATATCGTTATTTGTCTTATTGTTTAAATAAAATAATTAAATATTACATCACAAATCAAAAACCAGTGATTAAAATTTATGAAATAAGATATTAAATCATTGTTAATTAAATTTTTCAATCAAGCTTGAGGTGTTTTATTAAATTTGTTAAATGAGTAAATACATGACTAATGATTTGATTAGTTATTAAATGTTATTGTAAAGTGTTATAATTGCTAATGAATCTTTGAGTTATTTTATTTTGCGTAATTGATTTATAGATTTGAACTTTACTTTTAAAATTTTAAGCTAAATAATATTTAAAAAAGGACATTTGTTTAGGTATGCTCACAGAATTATGAGGTAACACACAAACTTGTGTCAACTAATAAATGTTGTAATTCTCAATCAGAATTTATAATAAATTTAGTAATTGAGTAATTTAATCCATAAATGATTTAGCGAATCAATATGGATTTATTTACCGCAGGGTTACTTAGTAACAGGAAATTCAAATTTAATGCGTGTTACCAAAGTTTATCAACTGATATATGTAAACAATTTATGTATGTGTACATTAGATATATTATATTGTTTGACGAGTACATCAAAACCACACTGTTGAAAAATTTTTATGATTTCTCGTTAACATAAAGTACTTCGCGTGGAAATTTTTTTAGGCTGCGGTTTGTTTTGTTAAATTAATGAATTTTTAACAAGCAAAACCCGACCATTTGTTATTTTATTTATTTTTAATAATAACGAGAAAATTTAACTGGTAAAAAAAGTTAATCAAGAAAAATTATCGTAAGACTTTTTATCGTTTTATATATAAGATTTACTCATTTAATTTATCTAATAAATTAATTGTTATTTTTTTATGAAAAGTACCCGTTATAAAGTCTTTATAGAGCTTAATTTTTTAATGGTTTATTTTTAAGCTTTTAAGAAACTGACAGAATAATCAAGAAGTTTAATTATATACTTTAATTTTCAACAGCAAACTAAAGTTTATTAGATGATATTTAACCGACCCCAAGTACTTGTTACGCAATATCAAATCCATATTCTGATATTAAGTAGATGATATCAGTATCAATGTATATTGAAAAGAGTTCTAAATTGGAATTTACATACTACGTGAGGCAGCAAGGGTTTAGTTACATATTCCTCTCTCGAACATTTAATTAATGTCAGCGTTTGTCAGCCATTGATATATATTTTCAAAATCCATATTCTGTTGCTCTATTATCCCATATGTAGCCACTATTCACGCACTGTGTTCTCGAAACAATTTATAAATCAACGTCGTCCAATTACAAAAAATGTTTCATACACCCGCTTTAAAGTTATATCCATTTTATTCATTCTTCATACTGCGAGCAAAATTATTTAGAGATTATTTCATTGCATGAAATTTAGTTACTGTAAGCTATTCAGTGAAAATTTTTGCTCCAATTTTTCACTACTTGCCAATGAATTTTCGGACGAACAATAAATTAATAAAATCAATTTTTTATTTTAATATTTGTCTAGAAATAAATTATAAAAAAAATTTATTTTCAATAATTGCAATTAAGTATATAATTAAAATTTAGTAAAATATAAATTAGCGTTTTAACGTCATTTAAGACCTCAGAAAAATCTAATTTTTATGTTTCTTTGATCAGAAATTCGATAAATAAATCTACAAAGCCACTTTTGAAATGAACTACTCAAGAAATAGTAAAAAAGTATTCAATCTCTCAATAAAAAAAATATTCCTTTGACGTCACAATTCTTTATGAAAATAACATAAATAAAAACGATTGAACTTTATTAGTTTATATTTACCGTAATGTAAAATATCTTTCGAAGAATTGAATGAAAAATTTCTTATATTGATGGAAATAAAGTATCTAGCATAGATAAGAATTTCAATGTAATATAAATATTTTCAAACAAGGAAATCATTGAACTTATTGATGCATGATAAATTGAACTTTCAGGTTGGTGTCCTGAGACCTGGGATAGCATACTTTGTTGGCCACCCACGGCTCCCAACGAGCTTGCAGTGCTGTCGTGTCCTCACTACATCGCTGGGTTTGACTTGCAGGTAAGCAATGAAAACATTCGATTTCCCAATAATTTGATGAATTTACATTATAAATTATTATTATTATTATTATAAATATAATATATAACAAATAACAGGCAAATGCCACGAGACAGTGCATGTCTGACGGACAATGGTACTGGAGCGCAGAAACAAATAGTACATGGAGCAACTACACGGAATGTTATAATACTCCGCTTGTAACCGTACTAATGGATCTGCCAGATATGGAGGCTGATAACGCCACACTCGTCAAGGTAATATAATCAAATATGTGCACGGGTTTGGGTATTAGATAGATCAGTAATAATAATACCGAGAATAACAGAGTCTCTCCCTGTGTACCCAAGATCCTATTAAATTTCTAAAGCTTTGATGGTTTAAGCCCCCGATATATGTACAAAGACTTCGTCTGACTGTTTGACAAAGTTAGAATCAGAATGATCAAGACTGTTGATATATTTCTACACAAGAAATTTATAATAATTAGTAATTATACTACTGAGACTCTGCTTCGCAATTATTATCTAGACTATTTTCTTATGAGGAAAATTAACGAATTATAAATTCATGTCAAGGCTTATTCTCTTTGATATGCTCTTAGCATTTTTATAATAAAATTTATTTTTATTGTCTTGAGAAGTCTGGTCAATTTAATTGAGAGGAAATATTTAATTATCAAATTAAGACGTATTTTTTCTGAAATAAAGAGATTTGTTTTTAATTTTAAAATATCGAATTTTAATTGAAAAGTTTCAGCTCTATTGAATTAACGGCAAAGTAAATTCTTAATTTTATTCTATTGTGATTGTTTTTGTTTTAATATTCTATGGAATATTTATATTTTCTCTGAATTAAAGTCGGGATATAAAATAATTAAATATTTTTTGCTGATGTAATAAAATATGAAGTTAAAAAAATCATCTGGTTCAGTTTTTATTTTTAATGAGATTTTGGCTTAAAAGTTTTAATAATCTTTTTTTTTATATGATGTTAAAGGTATCAAGAATAAATCTTTTATTTTTTTTTTTAATATCATAAGAATATACTCGAGCACCAATGAGAATTTCTAAGAGAAAGTTTAGGGCTCAGAGCCAAAACAAAGCATGTTAGACTTAAGAAAAAGAATTATAGGAAGCTTTTGTTCTTTCTTGATACTAAAAGTATAAAAAATTCTTTATGGATCATTAGATATTTATAAGATTTATACTAGAGAAAAAAAAAATTCGAAATTTTTTCCAGAATATTTTTTTTAACAGATTTTAGAAATTAATGAAAAATTTTAATCATAAAAATGACGAGCATTATTGTAAATTATAATTTATTTTAAATTAAATTAACCAGAAAGTTAAATAGCTAGCTAAAAATAAATTTAATAAAAAATAGTGAAAGAGTATCAACAATCAAAATGTCAGAGTTGAAACAGACAGACGAGATAAAATAAAATGAAATTACAGGATTAAATGCATTCCAAAAGTGTAATAAAACTAGCGTGGGTAATGAGACTCTGCTCAGATGGATCAGATTAAAGTACCGAGAACAAAGTTATTTAAATCCATTAAACAAAAAAAAATAAAAGCTTTTTAGAATTTTTTCAGCGGTGTAACATTACGAATAATCAAATAAGTTAATAAAAGAAACAAATAGATTAATATTAACGGCGATTAATTTATTAATAGAAATATCTGCCGGTGGTTAAAATAATATCAACAGTTGGGTACGCGGTATCCTTGTCAGCGCTGATTGTCGCTTTCTGCATCTTGGCAACAATAAAGTAAGTAGCTTACATAAATTATTTTATAAAATAGAACAAGTAGTTGTTTGTTTGTAATCCAATGTAATTTAATTTAACGTAATGTAATGTTATGAATAATTATTTAATCATATGATATTATACTAAGGAAACTGCGGTGTCCGAGAAACATGCTTCACATGCATCTATTTGCGTCATTTATAACCCGAGCATTTATGGCATTGCTCAAAGAAATTATTTTCATCTCCGGACTGGGTCTTTCTTCAGATGTGCTTATTAAAAACGGAGAGAGTTACTGGCTTGATCATGATATTGAAAGTAATTGGCATTGCAAGGCATTCACTAGTTTCTGGCAGTACGCTATACTTGCAAATTACTCTTGGATATTGATGGAAGGCCTCTATCTCCATAATTTAGTTTTTTTTGCATTATTCACCGACTCTAATTCCAGTATCGCTGGTTACGTCGCGCTTGGATGGGGTAAGTATTAATTTAAGCAAGCAACAAAACTGAAAAAATAAACAAGCTGATAAACACATTATTCTATCTATCCTTTTAAGGTCTGCCGCTGGTATTTGTACTGCCTTGGATATCAATGCGCGCTTGTATTGAGGATACTTTCTGCTGGACTATCAATTTAAATCCCTATGTGTTTTCCGTAATTCGCATTCCGACCACACTTTCTATAGTAGTAAGTACAACTATCCTATTTATTATAAATTATAATCATTTTTTTATAATAATAATTAATCTTGTTTTTTTTAGATTAACTTCGCCCTGTTTGTCAATATTGTAAGGGTGCTTTATTTAAAATTAAAATCAGCCGTTTGTGAAGAGACGCATCGTTACCGGTAAGATAATTTAACATTTTAAATTTCCAAGCATTGATTTTTTTTTAATTAATTTTTTTATTAATTAAGACGATGGGCTAGAAGTACTCTAGTACTTGTACCACTTTTTGGAGTTCACTACACCGTTTTCCTCGGGCTGTCCTACAGTATCGGATTTGATGAGCGGGTTGAGCTTATTTGGCTTACTGGTGACCAACTTTTTGCATCGTTCCAAGTAATTAATTTCTTTTTATATTAAGTTTAAAAAAAAAATATATCAATATATTTTTTACGATATTGGAATTATCAGACATTAATCAATTTTTTATTTTTTTCATTAAATAAAAAATTAAAAAAATTACACTTGTAGTTTTTTTAATTTTTTGCATGTGAAAATTTTTACATAATAATTTTTTTTTATTAAAAAAATGATTTAAAAAAATGTTCATTTGTAAAAAATTTGATAAATTTTAAGTGCAATTTTTAAAAAATATTTTTTAGTTCTAATTTAATACTTAAAAAAAATTAAAAACGTCGGCTAACTTTAGTGTTATCATTTTTTACTAAATAAATTTTATTAATTAATTAAATGTGAAAAATAAAAATAATTTTTTAAAATTTTCAGGGTTTTTTTGTTGCGGTGCTATATTGTTTTTTAAACACCGAAGTGCGAACAGAAGTTACACGAGCTTTAAGAACAACAAAATGGCCGCAATTTGGTAGCGGAAGATGGGGCCAGAGATCATCGACGCGCTGTAACAGCACATGCAGCTGTAACGCCACGAAAATAATGAAAGAAACAAAAAAGACTACCTGGTGGCAACTACCCTGTCCTTGTTTCTTTCACAAAAAAAATATTCATTCCAATCACTCGATGGCGAGTACTCAAGGTGTCTTATCTATTGTATGAACAAAAATCGTAGGGGAACTAGTCTGATTTTCTGATACTTTTTATTAGCTGATAAATTTAAACTGATTTATTATTTCTTTATATGTAGTATCTGTGGAAGTAAAACAAACAAATAATTAATTTATTACCCACTTGCAGACGTTACAACAAGAGGATGTAGTCTAGCAAGTAGCAGAGGGTACTTGGATTCCGTTGATCATGGGCACGGCATCAATTTGCCAGACGGCTATGTACAAACTACCAATCAAGCATCACCTCTCCGAAGCAAGTATACAGATCAGTCAATGTTATCATTTTACTCCAATGTATGTACTCTTTTATTTTTATTTAAAATTATGAATTTCCGGCCTAGTTTTATTTTCATTGAAATAATAAACTAACTAGTTATTTTGTTATTGATTTTATAGATATCGGAAGGTTGCGGACTAACATCAAATCTAACTTATAAAATAGAACCGAGTGAACACCATCGCTGGAGCGATTCTGAGTGCTGCAGTTTGTCCTTCGAGTTACACAACTTCCATCCAGCATGACCGAGGAACAAAGTCCTGAGTGATAATAAATTTAAAGCCCTAGTATAGGTTTTTTTTTTATTTTTAATATTTTAGTTTTATGAAATTGTCAGAGGATTTTATTCAACGACAAATGTAATGATTTAATTATATATTTAAAAAATTTTTTCTCATTTCTGGTACAATTGAATTTAAATATTTAATTTTTTACATCTGTAAATTTTTATTTTCATTTTTACTGTGCTAGAAATAGAAAAAATAATCTATGAGACTCGTTAATTATAAGTATAGTTTTATAATGATGAATACCTCAAATTCTCAGGCAGAATTTTAAATAATTATTCGCTGGCGAACTGATAAATATTTACTTAAGGCCTAATTCATAAGAAATATTGATATTAATGTTAAAAAAAAAATTAAGTTTTTTCATAAATAAAATATAAATATCAATAAAAAACATCGACCTAGCAGAATATTGTTACATTTGATATAAAATTATAATAAAATAAAAAAGTATCAGCGCTCTCTACGCAAATCAACAGTGACCGATTGAAATGTAATTGTAAATAAAACAATGAAAAACAACTCTTAAATAAATTTTTTTAATGGTATTAATTAATTATTTATACAAATAATTTTTAAAATTAAATGTGACTTATCTACAGTACAAGTGAGTTTACCGTGAGTAACAATTATAAATTTAGTATCTAATATTATAAGAAATAAAGTAAAAATACTTGTATATAAAAAATAATTATGCGGCATTTTCTGCTTTTTCAATACCTAAAAATGGAAGCCACGAGCCTTCGTTTTTCAATTTGTTTAGTTTAGCTTTGTGGAGAAGTATGCTGCCCATAACTTGCTCTGCGGTGTTGGTTTGTCCATAGTAATCTACGAAAATACCATCTGGATCCACTAAGTACATTATTATCGTATGATCAACCTGTAATTTTAGTAAAAAAATATTTTAGTAATATATAGTTCAACTTAATTAGATAAAAAATAAAAAAAATAAAAGCTAAAGGTTTTTTTTTAAAGTCAGAAAATACAAACAATGTAATCGTTGTCATTATCCTTGGGTCCACTGCTGAAGTAAACACGATAAGCTTTGCAAGCTTTAGCGACTTGCTCCTTGTTGCCAGTTAATCCAATTATTTTATCTGAAAACTCTTTGCAATATTTTCCAACAACTTCCGGTGTGTCTCTGTCGGGATCCACGGAGATAAATATTGGTTGAATTTTTATATTTTTTTGATCTAAAATAAAATTATATATTTAATTTATATTACTCAAAAATTCAGTTGTTGATAAACTAGCAACCTTGCAGTCACTATGTGACTGCCGTGACTTGTGAACTATGAATAAATAAAATTTTGCTTTATTAAAAAATGAAATATGTTAAATTGCGCTGTACTTTTTTAACTATTGACGTTTTTTAAGATATAAGCTCATCCCGATGTTACACTCAACAAGAGCTTTCATTTGAGTACCCACATGCATTTTCATATATTTTTCATATATACATATATGTAATATATATATAAATATATGAAAAATTGATGGGGGTACTCAAATGGAAGGTCTTGTTGAATGTAACATCGGGATGAGCTTATATCTTTAAAAATGTCTCAAATGAAAGGTCTCGATGAGTGTAACATCGGGATGAGCTTATATCTTTAAAAATGTCATTCGATGACAAGATTCAATGTCATTACTTAACTATTGGCATTTTTAAAGATATAAGCTCATCCCGATGTTACACTTATCAAGAGCTTTCATTAGAGTACTCACATGCATTTTGATATATTTTTCATATATACATATATGTAATATATATAAATATATAAAATATATGAAAAATTGATTACCCACATCAATTTTATGAAAATTTGAGTACCCACATCAATTTCTCATATATTTATATATATTACATATATGTATATATGAAAAATATATGAAAAAATGATGTGGGTACTCAAGTGAAAGGTCTTGATGAATGTAACATCGGGATGAGCTTATATCTTTAAAAATGTCAATAGTTCACAAGATACAAGATCATTTCTTAATTATGTATCCAGAGATAGAGCATTTTAGAATGCAGCCTAAATATTTATTTTATACTGGCCACAAAATTTTGCTCATTCTCTTAATAATATAGATAAGTAGATAACTTACCTAGTTCATTAATAATAGAGACCATTTTTTCAAGTTCATCTGGACATATATCAGGGCAGTGAGTGAATCCAAAATAAAGGAGCACCCACTGACCCAAGAAATCATCAGATTTAACGAGTTCACCCTTAGAGTTAACCAGCTCAAATTTCCCTCCGATTGCAGCTTTTCCGAGTGTTCTCCTACGTTCTTTGTCAACAATCAGATCCTTCTTTTGCTTCAAATACTCCAGGTACAATAAAAAAGCACCACCCACTGTTCCACCTATCGCTAAACTGCGCCAAGAGATCGGGGAGTACTTCGATGAGCCTAAAAATGTCGCGATCTTCTGAAGCGTCTCCCGAACTTTTGATGATGGTCTTTCCGGTGGTTGCAATCGCTGCGTTGAGTATCCAACTGGTGGTCGCTATAAAATTATTGCAATCAAGTAATTAGATATAAATAAAATTTAATTAATTGACAAAACTCCAATTGATAAATCAATAAATATCATCACTTACCTGCAACGGAATGAACTTGGGACACGATTGTAAATTTCTTAAAGAACGTAACATTTTTTTATTTTTATTTATTAATTAACCTAGATGTTTTTCACGGTCATAGATTTCAATTCTGATGCAATACACTTGTCAAATTTGCAATATAAATTTAACCGGTAAGTTTTTTAATAAAAAGTTTATTTCAATACCATGAAGACAAACTGTGTCAGATAAATAAACAAATAATTTGTTTTAAAACCCGGTAATTTGTTCAACCGCAATGATCTCACAGCACATAGAAAAATTTTTTATACATTGAACAGCTGATGATCATCCTTGTCAGGTTGGTAATTTAGATTTCTCAGTATGAGTTTCTACATGTCAAACATTAACCTCTTATTTTTTAATCATAGTCATAGTGATGATGGATAAGTAAACAATAAATAAATAAATAAATGAATAAATAGATAGTAATTGTTGTAATTATTGTAAGTTAAGAAATTTTTTAAATAAATAATGAATAGATTCGAGTACGCGGAAGCTAGGCTGATGCCAAATGAAATTTTTGTTAGAAGGAATATGTCAATAAGAATTTATGATGGTGACACCAAGGTACTTTTTGTTTTTAATTTGATAGTTATTTTTTCTTATGACATTAAATTTTGCTGTCACTTTACAATTTTTTAACAAACAAATTTTTTCCAAAAAATTATTTATAAAAAATTGCATTTTTTTATTTTTTAAAATTTCTACATGTCAATTTAAAAAAAAAATATTTTTTTGCAATAATTTATTTGTTACAAAAATTACGACATTAAAGTTAGCAGTCACTTGATTATTTTTTAGTTTTTTTTTGACAAATAAATTTGTTCCGAAAAATTATTTTTTAAAAATTGCATTTTTAATTTTTTTAAATTTCTACATGTCAATTTTTTTTTTTATAATTTTTTTTGCCATAATTTACTTGTCAAAAAAATTTTTTAAATTATCAAATATCTGCTGAATTAATTTTCATACAAAAATTATTAAATAACTGCTAAATTAATTTTCATACAAAAATTATTAAAATTATCAAATATCTGCTAAATTAATTTTCATTTTTTTCTTCAATAAAAATTTATAGATAAAAAAAAAATTTTTTTAGACAAATTTCGCAGGCGGTGAATTAGTATTGACAAGCCATCGGCTGATATGGGGCCGACCTGGCGACATACCGAACGGAAAAGTTTGTCTATCGTTATCGCTCCGGTACGTTATCTTCTTCGAAGAAGAAGCACCAAGTACATTTTCATTTGGCCGTAGTAAAAAAATAATTCTACACCTAGCCGAGCCGCCGATCAGCAAGTCTCCCGGGCCGGTGGATAACAGCACAAATATGCACATAAAGTTATCGTTCAAAGAAGGTCTAGATCCTAATTACATTACCCAGCTGGCTGATGTTATTATGAAGAAACAGTGGGAAGTTATAATAAGCTCACCTATAATTGAACCTGAAGCGACTAATCCTCAGAAAAGCCAGTTGCCGGTGATTAAAACTCGGACCGGAATTATCGGAATCGAAAGGGGCTTGCAGGAGAAACAGAAAGCTACCGATCAAAGTATTACCATGGCCTTCCAAGACCTTAAGAAACTGATGGAGATGGCCAAAGATATGGTGTCGATATCTAAAACAATTTCTAATAAAATTCGGGTAATTATTGTTGATTAAATTTATTTTTTAATTTTATTTAATTAATAAATTTAATTTGTACTTACAGGAACGTCAAGGTGACATTACTGAAGATGAGACTGTGAGATTTAAATCTTACTTGATGAGCATGGGTATTGATGATCCAGTCACTCGCGATGCTTACAAAAGTAGCAATGAATATTTTAAACAATTGGCCATTCAACTTTCTCAAATTTTAGAAGAGCCGATTAAGGTTTTTATTTTTTATTTTTAATTAAAAATTTTCTTTATATTTTAAAAGAATCCCGGAAAAAATTTTTAAGTTATAAAAAATTCATATTATTTCATTAAAATTATTTTAAAATAATAATATTTGTGTAATAAAAAATGGAGCGATCATTGCGGGGGTGCTCGTTTTTCATGAAAATTAATTTAGCAGATATTTAATAATTTTAATAATTTTTGTAGCAAATAAATTATAGAAAAAAAAAAATTTTTTTTTAAATTGACATGTAGTAATTTAAAAAAATTAAAAATGCAATTTTTTAAAATAATTTTTTGGAAATAATTTATTTTTTTAATAAAATTAAAAAATGACCAAGTAACTGCTAACTTTAATATCATTGTTTTTCAGGAAAATTGTGGGCGCGATACAATAATTATTATTATAATAATTTTTTCCGGGTTTATTTTTTCCAATTACCATTTTAAAATAAATTTTTAATTAATGAAAAATTTAGTTTATAAGAACTTGGTAGAATTTATTAAAATCATAAATTTTCAATCATATATAATTATAAATTAATTCTGATATTGATTAACCGTTTTAGGAGGTAGGAGGAATGATGACATTGACTGACGCCTATTGTCGCGTAAACAGAGCCCGTGGGTTAGAACTACTGTCACCAGAAGATTTATTAAACGCTAGTAGACAACTGGGTCCTTTGAACCAACCATTAGTTCTAAGGATATTCGACAGCGGTGTTATGGTACTGCAGGCTAGGTCTCATGACGACAATGCTGTTATTGAAGACATTGCTGAACTGGTATTGCTTTATATTAAGAGTTTATAAATTTTATATTATTATAGGATTTTTAATAGTAATTAATATTATGTTTTTGTTAAGCTTGATGACAGAGGATCAATAACCGCGGAAGAAC
The DNA here is from genome assembly GCA_905319865.3 of Cotesia congregata. Taxonomy (NCBI): domain Eukaryota; kingdom Metazoa; phylum Arthropoda; class Insecta; order Hymenoptera; family Braconidae; genus Cotesia; species Cotesia congregata. The sequence continues at coordinate 19,190,466 of CAJNRD030001123.1, forward strand.
TGGCCCAGTCTAGTGGAATTTCAGTTTTATTAGCGCGAGAAAGGCTGTTGGTGACCGAAAAATACGGGCGCGCTTGCCGTGATGATTCTATTGAATCATTGAGATTTTATCCAAATCTCTTTCTTCGGCAAGAAACATAATTTTATTTTAGGTTTTAACTTTACCTATACCGCAAAGTTTTTAATTTTGAGTTGAATTCTGTACGGTACTTTATTGTTGTGAATTTATAAGCAAATTTATATATTAATTAATCATGAATAAAAATTGTTGATGAATTTGATAAATGTAATAAAATTATGTATTTCTTAATAAAATATATTAAAAGTATTTTTAATTTATGAGTTATTAATTATTTTTTGAACTTGTTAATATTTACGGATTAAAAAAATATCGAATGCTAATTTTTTATACATTTTCGCTATTTTCAGCGCAATACATATTTTAATATTATTATTATTATTATTACTATTAAAAAATTATTAATGACACCTACTTATGAAAATTAATTTAGCAGATATTTTATAATTTTAAGAATTGTTTTAACAAATAAATTATGCCAATTGACATTTAGAAAATAAAAAATGTAATTTTTTAGAAATAATTTTTCGGAGTAACTTTATTTATTGAAAAAAATGGATATTACTGAAGTTTTTTTAAAATTATTAAATTAGAACTAAAAAATATTTTTAAAATATTTCACGTATTGTTTTTCAAGTTTTTTACAAATGAAATTTTTTTTTTGTAATCATTTTTTTAGTAAAAAAAAATTCTAAAAATTTTTAAATGTCGACTAACTTAATTTTCATAAAAAATGGTCAAATGACTGCTAACTTTAATGTGATCACCTACTTGTCATTCCAGTTATTTAATTTACAATTTTTAAATAATAAAATAAAATAATACCAAAAAAAAATAGCAATAACAAGCATTCAATGACTTACCAACGACGTTTCAATTCCAGGAAAACTGCAAAACACTCACCACAAACAACTAACACAAAAACACTTAAAAAAAAAACTAAAAAGCTAATTTTATTGTTTACTTTTAACGATATATTTATTAAATATATTAATTAGTGACACTTACTGTAAATAATAAAAGATTTAAGTTGAAAAACACAGAACTTGCATAGAGAGATGTAAGCGCGTCGACATTTTGTTCGCAACTGAGTAGGAAGATATTCTCGGCGTTTACCACCCAACTTTGAGGCGCGCTATTTAAACTACATTTAAAAATAATCTAGCTATTACAAATATTTTTTAATTTTTATTACATAAATAATTGAAAAATTGAATCATAAAAAAAAATCACAGTTTTTAAATCATGTTAATTAAATATAAAATCAAAACAAAATAATTTTTATTCAAAAAGAAGAAATAAACTTTGACGCCATCTTTAATAAAAAATTAGAACTGGAAACAATGACGTGTGACGTCATCACGTACAAAGTATAAAGTGTCATGTAGTTGTAATATGTCAATATGTTTGACATAAGTGAATGCGTAAAAAAAATTCATTTATTAGTTTTTTTTTATAACACTTTAACATAAAATATTATTTATTTATAATTACTGTAAATAGTAAACCTGTCATAGAAATATAAGAAACTACGTAACACAGTAATCGATCAAGATTTAATTTCTCTTTTCGAAAAACAGTACGAGTAAACGTCAACCTACATACTATTGTAATAAATAATATAAACAGAAAAAAATAATTAAGCACTCATTTGACACGTGTAATTATTCAAAGCACTTGTTACTATTATTCAACTTCCTTCTTAGATATCAACATCTGTTCTCTATTTTGTTTTAATTTCCATTGTAATTATATAATTATTTATTTAACATATATTTCTCCGTATTCAAGTATTGAGTTTTGATATTAAAAACAAAAAATAAAAAAAAAAAACAGTGACATTGATTATAAAAGAGTTTTTCTACAATTGAAATGGGTACATGCATTGTCACAATAATTTGTCATTTAAACTATTTGCATTGATTTGAAAACTTTAAAATAAGTTGATAATTGTATGGTAATTTTTTTTTTTTTGCAGCCGAAAAATGTCTGACAGTACAGATGAAGATGAAAAAATAGAAATGTATATTCCGGAGTTTAATTTCACTACTCCAGAACACACTTTGGATTATATACTTTGCAAGCCTAAATTATTACCATTGAAGTCGGTGACACTTGAAAAACTTGAAAAAATGCAACGAGATGCTGATGAGAAAATGAAAAAAAGTCGTGAGCTTGAAAAAGAATTAGAAAAAGAAGAAAAATAAAATATTTCATTAAATTGTCAATTATTAATTGTAATAACAATAATTAATCATGAGTGTTGGTCCTTTGGTAACGGAGATAGTGCTGGCGTTTTGCCTTGCAACGACACTTTTATACCGATATGGAAATATATTTAGAAATCATATTGTCGTCACCGTTTCTGTACTTATCGCTTGGTACTTTTCATTGTTAATTATATTTGTTTTACCATTAGATGTGTCATCTGTAAGTATTTATTATTATTATTATTAGTAATTTTAATTTCTATTACAATATTTTGCTTTAAATCAAAACTTATTAATAATTTTTACTGAATATTAAAATAAGTTATTAATTAATGTAATTAATTTTTAGACTGTATATAGACAGTGTGTAGAAAAAAATAGTCGTTACAATTTATCAATCACTACAGACAACAATAACACTAGTAATGTAACGATAAAATGCGAGAAGCCATGGTCTAGTGTCCCAGACAGCGTATTTCCAAATTTATGGAGAATTGTCTACTGGACATCTCAGTGTTTGACGTGGTTAATATTACCCTTGATGCAGTCGTACATCAAAGCTGGTGACTTTACAGTCAAGGGAAAATTAAAGTCCGCTTTGATAGATAATGCTATTTATTACGGAAGTTATCTGTTTATTTGTGGTGTACTTTTGATATACATCGCATTGAAGCCTGGTTTAGATCTTGATGGGTAATTGTTAATTATTTATCATTTTTTTATTTTATTTTATTTATAATCAAGTGATATTACATTACATGATGATAAAAGGCGCATTATAAAAATGAAAAATTCTGAAATTCTAAGAAATAATTGCAACTACTAGATGGGGAAATAGCAGAATTAAAATAAAAAAAGATTATTGTATTTATTTGTGTTCTGATTAGATCAGGAGATGCTTTTTGGTGTTGTTGATGAAAGCGCTGTATAAAACTCCGTAGGAATCAATTTCACCTTTAATTGAATATTAATTTATTTTATTAATTGCAGTCAAAAATTGAAAGCCATCGCATCATCGGCTTCAAACACATGGGGACTTTTTTTGTTAATAATGCTATTGGGTTACGCGCTAGTCGAAGTACCACGGGGACTGTGGAATGCTAGTAAACCAGGTTTCACATTACAGTACAGTTATTTCAAAGCTTCGAAGTTAAATTTAGAAAAATGCGAAGCTGAAGAAACTGTTGATGATATTTTAGAGGTAATTTATATCTTTATTTATTTTTATTTAAAATCTCAATTAACTGTTTGATTCAGTCGCTGCAAGCCGCATCAACAGCAATTGGTAGCACACATCCATTTCATCGTAATCTAGAGACAATATTTCAAAAAGTACCAATTGAATTGAAAGAACGTATGAATAGAAGACAACTTCCTGAAGATGCTCACACAAATGCTCCCTCTGAGAAATCATTAATTAGATTACATAGACAAGTACTTAATAAATTTATTTTTTATTAAAAATTATATTTATTTCATTTTTTATTTATAAAAATTTTTTTTAGACAATCAAAGCTCTGCAAACGCTCCAAAGAACGGAAACCCAATGGGGAATTTTAGTCGAACAAATTTTTCATCTCGAAGATATTTCGAAAAATCAAACGAATCATGATAGAAGATTCAAGTCATCTTTTCCCACTATTCGTCCGTTTTTTATTCGTTTAATTTATAACCCAACACTAGGTATTAATAACTATATTAATAGCAATGTTTATTTATAAATTGAATAAATTATTCAATGGTTTACAGAATGGTATTGGAACTGCATAATCAAAAGTCATGTACAAAAAGGACTGGCTATAGTTGCCGGCTGTTTATCAGTAGCAGTCGTTTGGTCTGAAGTAACTTTCTTTAATAAGGATCCAGTACTGTCACTATTTGCTCAATTTTTAAAGTTGGCTTCTGTAAAATACGATTATCTAACGATTGAGGTAATTAATCACAAAATCAAACCAAAAAAATTAAATCATGAATTAAGAAATTACCTTGTATCTTGAGAACTATTGACATTTTTAAAGATATAAGCTCATCCCGATGTTACACTCATCAAGACCTTTCATTTGAGTACCCACATCAATTTTTCATATATTTTATATATTTATATATATGTATATATGAAAAATATATAAAAATGTATGTGGGTACTCAAATGAAAGCTCTTGATGAGTGTAACACCAAGATGAGCTTATATCTTCAAAAACGTCAATATTTAAAAAATTATAGTGCAATTTAACAAAAGTCATTATTTAATAAAGTAAAATTTTAGTTATTTATAGTTCACAAGTCACGCCAGTCACATAGTGGTTGCTAGTAATTATAATATAATTTTTGTTTTTGTTGAATAGATCCTATCAACAATGATAATTGCATATCTTTGTTACTGTGCGTACTCGACAGTACTTAAAATTCGGCTGTTGAATCTCTACTACCTGGCGCCGCATCACCAAACAAATGAGTACAGTTTGATATTCAGCGGTATGATGTTCTGTCGTTTGACACCACCAATGTGTCTCAATTTCCTTGGATTGATTCACATGGACTCGCACATTATTAAAACGCACATACTGGAAACTCATTACACTCAAGTAATGGGACATATGGATGTAATATCAATTATATCCGATGGGTTTAACGTATACTTTCCGATGGCAATTTTAGCATTTTGTTTAGCGACTTACTTTAGTCTTGGCAGTAGATTGTTATCTGTATTAGGGTTCCAACAATTTCTTGGTGACGATGAAGTTACTACTGATCTCGTTGATGAAGGAAGAGAATTGATACAGCGAGGTATTTATTAATCTAATTAATTCTATTTATATTATTTTTAATTCAAGATATTTTAAAAATAATAAATAAATTTAATTATTCAGAGCGACGCAGAAGACAACGTATTGAAGAGTCAATAATGCGTCGTCGTGAATTTCAAGAACGAACAAATAACCCAGCACGTAATCGTAATTCTAGACAAAGTGTTGATACCGGTGAGTTCAATTTACAAGTAATATAAAAAAAAAAAAAAAAAGATCATTAGTAAAACGTAAAAACCGTGAGATAAATAAATAAAAAATTTACCCCCAGTACGGTCTGTCAAACGCGACGAATCTACTGAATCAGTCAGAGCAGGTCTACTGCGTGATTTTGATACCTCTGATTACTATGTCGGTACGACATTTAACTCATCCTCGAACAGATATGGAGCTAATAACGCATATGAACGCAATGGATATCAGTCCAGTGATTTTTACGATATTAATAATGACGAGGATAATTCGAGAATATATTCTTCGTCCTCGATCAATAATAGTAGTAGTAATTACAGTAGAGCACCGCCACGAAGAATATTTGATGATGTGTGAGTTTGCTAGTTACAAGCACCCAGCATTTTTTTTTTTAAACATAGTTAGCTAATTAATAATTAATATATACATATGTAATTTTAAAGAACGATTCACTGGATCGTAATGAGCCTTATTCAAATTATTTAACTACTACATAGTAATATATACATATAAAAAATATTTATATTTATGTACAAGATAATTTATAAAACTGTTTTTTAACTTTGAAATATTTTTTATAATCCTCCGAGCTTATGACCGGTTTCAAAGACAAAAAGCAGTTTTAATTACCTTGTTGCTTAATTGCTTGTTTTTTTTTTTTTTACCAAGCATGTACAATATATCTCGTCAGTTATTTTAATTTCTTAATTTTATTATAAAATTGCTATTTATTATTTAGTCATTATTATAATTATTATTATTATACTGACACGTTTCTTATTGAAATATAAATAATAAATATTTTCACAGTGATAGATAGGAATTAACTATTAATGGTAAATAAATAAAAAAATTGCATTAATTTACATATATATATATATATATCTATATTTATTTGATTAAAAATCTTTTTTGCTATTAGTTATATAAATAACATACTTTATTGGTATTAGATAAAAATTGTGCGTAAAATTGATTAAAGAGTTGTATCAAAGCTAAAATAAAATTCAAAAAATGTATTTTGATTGTTTTAGATTGTGCGTAGTGCGATGTACTGTTATAATTATTTTATTAATGAAAATGGCAGTTTTAGCACGAATTCTAAATAAATAACTTTTTGGCAATTGGAAGTCCAGTATTAAAATACTTTATCTATTTTTTTTATTTTTAAAAAAATATTTATCTATTTTTCCTGATAAAATCTATTTTTTTATAGACTATTTTACTTTTTTTAACTTGTAATAGTTATAAACTTTTTCTATTTTAAAATAAGTTAAAATTTAAAAATCCAACATTGATAAAAATATTATTAATTTTTAAAATAAAAATAAAATCTTTAATATTAATAAAAAAAAAAAAACGTAGGAAATTTTTCAGACAAAATAAACAATATAAAATGTAACAATAGCTAACAAAAAAAAGGAGAGTGTATAAGCGATAACAATCCTCACAATTTTAACATGTTCTGAGCGAGTGATACGTTTTTTATTAGATCGTCTTTTATTAGTATTTTCCAAGTCCGGCATCATTAAAATCGGTTCAAGCATTAGCAAACTAGCTCTATGATTATGACTGTAATTATAATTATGATTGTGCAAACGTGCAGCGGATAAATTAAACATCTCGTTACTATTCTTCGTACTTAAAAGCCTAGTGTCTTCATTAAAATCCATCCAATACTGAATTTCATCATCGCAGTCGACATTTTTAGCCTCTTCACTTCTCAATCTTGCCTCTAAATTAACATTTTTAAAAACTTTGGGTCTGAAAATATTCTTCCTTGATATCCTCGAGCAACTATCAATCATCCGACGATGATAATAATCAGTGTTTCCATGATTGCTCACCAAATTATCAATTTTCCTTAATTTACTTTCTCCCTCAGTATCAAAATCATTAAAAGTACCAACCAGTAAAATACTAGGCCCAAGTGTGCTTAAATCAAAGATATCCGGCTCTTCCACTTTCGAGTAACTCAACCCTGAATGGTTCGTCTTTTTGAGATTAAAAACTGGCATGTAATCCCGAGTATCGCCACCAAATAAATTTTTGCTATTAAAAATCAGTTGCTTTGTATAAAATTGACAAAAACAATCAACAAGTCTTGCCTCGAGGAACCGATTTTCGTAGACCAGTCTGTCACTATAGACAACAGACTTATTAGCGACAGCGCAGTATTGACAAATTTTCTGACTAGGCAAAAACAAAGTATTTATGAGTATTTTAGCCGTCTGTACGCTATATTTTTCATAATAATTTTCAATGCTATTTTTCGAGCTTCTTTTTGAAGATTTTTTATCCTCAGTTACAAAATTTCTCTCATTTTGAATTGATTTATGAGATAAAGAAGGCGAAGACACAAATTTACCTCTACCCTCTATTTCTTCATCAACAGTTTCATAAAACTCTTCAACAGTGTCTTTATAATTGTTATTAAAATTACAACTATCATTATTAAAATTATCATTAGAATTATCAAAATTTGCGTGTGTCTTCCCTTCGGGTGCGAAGTGGACGTCAACGAATGATTGAGCATCATTATCTAAGCGTAAGCCATCACTATTGTGCAAGTTTCCTAGTTTTAAATACTCTAAATGTAAGTGTCGATGGTGAACACACGCAAAATTGTATCAGTTTAATTTATTTTGAGTCTTCAATTTAGCTTCAGACTGACTGAGCCGTAATTTGAGTTTGTTAACTTCTTCCAAGACTTCAAGAATCGCAGAAGCGCTCCAAGCTTGGCTGCGACAGCTATCGCGACAATAGGCTCCGTCTTTGTTAGTCAACTCAGGAAGTCCTCGCCAGTGATTAGTAGAAGCTTCAGTAAAGTGTCTCGAAATAATAGCTTCAGTAGAGTGTATAGTCCGTTCTAATTCCTCGTCACCTCCAACAAGAGCCGCAAAGTGTAATCTTGCACGCAAAAAGTAGCCTATAGGCCAAAGCCACTCGGGCCCTTGGTGATAGTTCCAACCTTGGGCCAATTTAGTGTCAGTGGAGTCATTAGAGTTGTCGTAATTCCCGTCGTAGGCCCAGTCAGCAGGATCTAGAGTCCTCATTCCAAGTGGACCCAGAAGAATTGTCTCCGCGGACTTCAGCGCAGCCCATGCGTGCTTCGGATTGAATAATTCCGGAGCAGCGACCATCGCGATCGGGAAATTAGGCCGTAATTGGTAGTTAGCCCAAGGCTGAGTCGCTCCGTGACTGTCTTTGTAAATTCCACGCCTGTGAATCAGCTCCGGGTTCATTTCACCTTCAGTCGGAGTTTCGTTTACGTAAAAGTACTTTTCAAAATTATCAACAATGCGATCAGCCCACTGCTGATAGCTCCAAGTCGTTGAAGTACCATCGCGGTTTCTTCGTTGAACGCTACCGTACGGGAATAAATTTTTCTTGTACAGTTCCGCTAGAAATGAAAGCGCGGCTTTGCTTAATCCCACTATTTCTACCGCGGAACCGTCACGAGGTGTCGCTGGTTTACCTTTGTTCCCAGCTTTTTCAGAAGAACCCATTTTGTCCATCCAGGTTCCACAATTAGCGTCGTTTCCTCCAAAAACAAACCCTGTTTCTGGATGAACGCCAATTTGGTTGTTAAATCCGCGGTCTGTCATGTGCTCGTCGATCTGTTTGCCCGCGTTTCTTTCGCGGAAACACAGACCTTGGAAATGAACTGTCAGAGCTTCTTGAATAACATCACACAGCGGTTGGTCGACTTTTCCTGCAGGCAACGCCGGAGAATCATCAGTTGGAAACAACCTTGCTACTTTGTCCGACAGAATCTTAATTCCTTCTGGAACTTCTTCAACATAACACTTGATAGTGTACAGCCACCACCAAACAGCGTCGCGACAGTTGAATCTCGCATTCACTCCTCGATCCAGTAAATTAGGAATCAATCCATGTCTCAACGTTCCAGCAAAACCCAAAATTATAAACCTCGCCTCTTCGTGTCTTCCAGTTAGCAATAAAATTCCCCTCAAGGCAATGAAAGTATCTCTTCCCCAATTTCTCATATATCCAACCGCGAAATGAGGCAATCCCGCGGATATTGTCGTACACATTTGTTCCTTCTTTTCATTATCCACTTTTGGCTTGGGTGGTGCCAAATTTGGTGATAATTCTGGTAATTGTGCAGATTTTACCACTCCGCTAACTTGCACTGAAATCAGCGACAGTAATTTAACAAAAGTAGTCCCTTCTTGCACAAACGGCGACATTAACTCATAACAGCGGTCTAGAAGTATCATGTAGACATTTACAATCAACACATCAAAGTAACTTGGCACCAAGTACCTAGGAATAGACTTAAACGGCTCAGCAGCTTGCTCAAACCACTTACTAAGCTCCTCAGTTCCTCCGTAATTCTTCAATCTTTGCCAAATGTAATCAATCAGCCAGTTACCTTCTCTCAAATTCACACACAACGGATGACCCAGGTCATTATTAGGCCTTACTTCTGCTAAAAGCGACACTACACCCTGCAAACCGGCGTAAACAAGCGGCCCATAGGAAGGAATATTGTAAACTCCAAAGTGATCCGCGGTTTCTTCTCGCTCTTCTTGATCACAACAATACAAAACCTTGTTCATCTCCGCCAGGTTCATTCTTCCTACAATGGCCTTCAATTCTTTAATTGAAGCAATCGAATGGACTATTTCATTCAGCTTCATCAAAGCCGGATTGATGTTATCCTGCAATGACACTCGAATCGCTATCACTGATCCCGGCTGGAAGTTAACAAAATTAAGCTGGGTTATTTTCAAATCACCCGATTCAGCTTTCTCGACAATCTTTGACTCAGAAACTTGAATATGCTCTCTGATATCAACTACATAATTCTCCAACCCGTTTATGTACTCACTATCCTTGATATGTCCATCAGGATACTTAAAAGGTGTGTTTTTTCCTTCACACTGGTAAATTAATCTCGCTTCAAATATTATTTCTTTAACAACTCCTTCAACTCTCAGCGGTCTGACATACCTTCTCAAATCAGTAGCATTAAAATCCGGATGATGGAAAGCCGAAAACGCCACTAGTACAACAGTTTCATGACTCTTTGGCGAGTGTCTAGTAACTGCTACAATATCAGGGTCCATTTGGTCAACAAACACCTGAGAAAATCCCTCATTTCCCAGCTCATAGTGAAGATCATTAAACGCTTTCTTAGCAGCAATCATCCCTTTTTTACAATTAACAAATTTACCCTCTCCCCAAGGAGTGTACTCTCTATTTTCATCAACAACATGAATATGATGAGGCACAAGCTCATCATAACCCCGATTGCTTCCACTAGCACAGCAAGCCATGCTAACTAACGCAGCAGAAGGGAGCAAATCAAAAACACTTCTCTTCTCAACAGGACTCGGATTATCATGAGTCTGGTCCATAAACAGCGCATGAGCAATGCCTGGAATCAGAGGGCGGTATTTCGCTTGGAAGAATGCTCCAACAGGTTCCCCACCGTATCGATAAATCAGTCTTCCTTCTTCATGGCAGTCCCAAGCAGACATAGCTTCACGGATCAAAGAAGTTATCCCCAATCTATTCACAAAAATATTGTCCTTTTGATCTGAATTGGTGAACAGTTCTGCGACTACGTACAAATCCGGACGAATGCGCCTCGCCGCGTCAAGCATGTGCTCAGCTACGGGAATTGGCGTAGAGTGACAATTGTCCAGCCTGACTCCGTCGAAAATCCTAGCAGTTTGTTCTACGTACTCAGTCATGTGCTTCCAGAGGAAAGGACTGTCTTCAGGCTTGTCTCCGTAGCGCAATTTAACACTGTCTCCCCAAGCGATCAACTCTCGACGCAGGTAAACGTGAGAATCGCTATCAGCGAAATTTTTTAGCGGGTCGCTGTTCATCACCCAGCCATTGTGAGCCATCAGGTAACAACCTTTGTCTGAGTACATGGTAGTTTCTCGCTCCAGCAATGATTCTGGTGTTCCGTAGTCAGTGAAGTAGCGCGCAGTCAGCGGGTTCCTAGCACTGACTTCTTTCAACCTTGGACCGTCTTCTTGGACTCGGAAGTAACGAATGGAAGCAATTGTGTTCTCAATAGCTGCATTTAGGTGGTTCTGTACCTCGATTACAATTGCGTCGTGGAGAGACTGGATTTCTTTACGGAATTCCTCCGCGCAGCGTTTAAGACGTGTTTCTTCATCGAAGCAATCTTGGGGGTAAATGTTGTAGATATTTAAAGCTAATTGCATGTCTATGGAAGCTTTCAGGCGTCGGTACTGAGGATCTTGGATTATTTTGATACTTTTTTCTGAAGAAACTCCGTCCTGGGGAATCTGAGTTCTTGCTAGGTTCAGAAATTCGTTTACTATTTGATTTACGTCTACAGTAAACAGCTCGTGAATTTTTACCAATGGTAGGAAGTAAGTATGCAACGCATGACGGATTGCATTGAGATGGTCCTCGGTTTCAACGATGCTGGGGATACCTTTGTGCTCCCAATCTCCTGCAGCGACCTGGACGGTCAGTTCGAAGAGTGCAACGTCTAGGAGATAAGCCGGACGCAAGTGAGGACAGTTTGAACAGTTGTAAGTGCACTCTGGGTGAGCTACTAAATATGAACTTTCGTTGGCTGTGTGGTTGAGCACTATGTCGCAGATGGACAATACGTTGAATTGGACTCTTAGTTCCGTGGTTAGTTTTTCGATGTCCTCAAAAGTCGTCGGTTTGTCTTTTTCGTGAAAAGAAGGGTTTAGTTTTAATTGGTCGCTTAAACTGTACGCGGATTTAGACCCTCCTAACTCTTGGATTGGAGTGAAGTGGATCATGTTGTAGCCAGAGTTTTTTGAAACTGCGAGCTTGTCACGCCAGCTTGAAAATACTCCAAGACACTTTGATAAGACGGTTTGACACTGGATACAGTCTAGAGGTAAGTTTTCGTTGGTTCCTATTTGTAACTCGGGTTCTACCAGGACGTATCCGGAAGCCAGTGGTTTCAATTCGTTCTTTTCTCTGTAATTATTTAATTTTTTTTTAGGGATTAATTGATTAAGTTAATTGATAGGAACTTACTTGGCGTCAATTATGTAGTAATGAAAGGATCCAGGAACGGTGGCTTGTACAACAGCAACATCATTGCTCCAACTTAGCTGGTAGTAAGTATGTCTATTGAATTTTTTGTCACTTATTGGATGGTTGGTGAATATGTCAACGGTCCTGCCGAACAGCGATGGTCCAAGATGGAATTCTACGTACCAGCCTTTAAGTGGATAAATAATCTATATTATTAAGAGAGTAAGAAAAATTTTGTGTCCAGGATAGTTTTATGATAAAATCAATTTTTTTAGTGAAATTTAGTGTCATTGCAAAGGTCTTAATTTGAATTTGTGCCTTTTCAAGGTTTCATATCATTTTCACAGATAGTCAATTTATGATGGTAAGTATTTAAGCTGCATTCGAAAATGCTATCTATAGATACGTAATTAAGAAATGACCTTGTATCTTGAGAACTATGGACATTTTTAAAGATCTAAGCTCATCTCGATGTTACACTCGTCGAGACCTTTCATTTGAGTACCCACATGCATTTTGATATATTTTTCATATATATACATATATATAATATATATAAATATATAAAATATATGAAAAATTGATGTAGGTACTCAAATGAAAGCTTTTGATGAGTGTAACATCGGAATGAGCTTATATCTTTAAAAACGTCAATATTTAAAAAAATACAGTGCAATTTAACAAAAGTCATTATTTAATAAAGCAAAATTTCATTTATTTATAGTTCATAGGTCACGGTAGTCAGATAGTGACTGCAAGGTTGCTAGTTAAAATTAAAAGTTAATTTTTTTGATAAAAATTATTATCAATTATAAAATAAATTTAATGATTTTGATATTACCTTTTTTAACTCTGTACAATACACCATCTTGATGTTCTCCTTTATTAAGTGTCAAAACTCTAACATGTTCCCCATGTTCATGTGTTCCATTAACATTATTTTTAGGCGCCATATTATCAATTGATTTCTGTAAAAAATAAACAAACTGATAAGTAAATAATTCACAGTTTTAATGTTTATCAAGAAGAAGATGATGCTTACAAGAAGAAGAAATAAAATAAACTAGCGCAAATAAAGAGTGAGGTGAGTTAATATAAGTTAGGAAAACAATAGGATTAATATGTGTCATGCATATATGTAATAAGATCTATACAAAAAAAACTGGTGTTTTTGTTCCAGTTGGAGAGCTTTTATGAAAACCAGCTAGTTTTACTGCATAATAATAATAATAATAATAATAAATAATAAAAGTATTAAAAATTTTCATTGTACTCTTGTGATGCTACCTTTCTTGTCTCTGTCTTTCTTGTATTACTCGAATGTTAAATTGCACAGACAATACCATACGTATAAAGTTAACTTGTCATAATAAAGATCATAATTACAGGACAGTATAGACTTACATGGGACCAGATAAATTTCAGGTAACTCCATTGGAATATTTTGCGAACTAAATAAACAATCTTCTCCAAAAACATCTCAAGGAAATCCCAAACAAAGCCAATCACTTTGCCCATTGAACTTAAAAGCTGTTGTAAGTTAAAGCAATTGTTAAGTAGCTTCTATACTAATTGTAAATGTATTATTTTTTATTTATTATTGTTATTTTTATCAATTGATTATTTTTGTTATTTATTACTATTTGATATAAAAGCTTTATTGTTATATTCTTCTTTACTTAGTATCTGTTATAATTTATAATTATGATTACTGTTTGTTTCTGTTAGTGTTAATAATAGTAATCATACTTGATTAAAGTCTATCTTGGATTGACAAACAATTAAGAGGTTATTGTTATGAGGGCATTTTATAAATAAACTTTTCTTTGTTTTATCTATTTTTTTAGAAATTTTTATTGAGTTAATTTTAAAAATTTTTTTATTAATTAAAAAAATAGTGACTTTTAATGGAAAGTTTTGAAATTTTTATTTCTTCATTTAAGTTATTTTTAAAAATAATTTTCAAGTACAAAAAAAATTATTTTATCCTTTTTTACAGTAAAAATTATAAAGAAGAAATATTTTGAAAAAATAGAAAAAAATTTTACATTAATAAAACTTGTAGTAATTATTATTTTAATATTTTTTAATGAAAACTTATCAATTTTTGCTTTACAATTAACTATTAAAAAATTTATTCCATAAAAAATAATAAAAAACTCAGCTTACAAATTTTGATAAAAATAAAAAAAAAAATCCGTAATTTTTACACAGCAATAAATAAAAAAATTTTAATACAGACAAATTGAAAGACAAACAAAAAATTACAAATAAAAATATGACATTAAAGTTAGCAGTCACTTAACAATTTTTTAATTTCATTTATTAAAAATATTTGTTCCAAAAAATTAGTTTTAAAAAATTGCATTTTTTTAAATTTCTACATGTCAATTTTTTTGCCATAATTTATTTGTTACAAAAATTATTAAATATCTGCTAAATTAATTTTGATTGGAAAATTTTGAAATTTTTATTTCTTCATTTAAGTTATTTTTAAAAATAATTTTCAAGTACAAAAAAAATTATTTTATGATTTTTTACAGTAAAAATTATAAAGAAGAAATATTTTTAAAAATTAGAAAAAAATTTTATATTGATAAAACTTTTAGTAATTATTATTTTAAATATTTTTTAATGAAGACTACTTAACAATTTTTACTTTACAAAATTGACTATTTAAAAATTTATGACATAAAAAATAGTTAAAAAACTCAGCTTAGAAATTTTGATTAAAATTTAAAAAAAAATCCGTAATTTTTAAATATTAATATATAAAAAAAATTTTAATACAGAAAAATTATAAGAAAAACAAAAAATACAGAGTTCTTTAAAAAAATAAATAAATATACAAAGCATATGTTATTAATTGGTACTAAGCCAAGCTTAAAAAACTGAAAACTAATTACTTATAACTTAATTAAAATACAAAACACCAATAATCATATATTAACAAACGCAGACTAAAATGTCAAGATACAACTGGCTTACAAGTATGATTAATAACAATTACAATATATAATTATTAATCAGTAATCACCTCCACAATATACTCACATGCGTCTCGAGTGGACACTCGCTGACACTGATAGACAGTTTTTATTTTTTCTCAGCTTGTTCTTGTTATTATGATGTGTTATATTTAGAGAGTTTCTATCAGATGACCTCTAAATTTTTTGGGAATCATTACAAAGGTCATACAAATAAATAATCTCTATATATACACATACGGCAACATTGATTTAGTGGTGGGGGGGGGGGGGGCAACAAATTATATACTCATTATTTACACTGTTGGTTAAACAATCAACGCGGCAAATAATACGTATATTTAAAATCAACCAATCCTCATTTATTTATTAATTTATAAACACATATTATATATTACATGTATGTCATGTCACATATTGTATATTTTTTAAACATAACCAAATCACTAAGTTTGTCACTGATTTACATTTTCACTAGAAAAAAATAATTAATTAGTTATAAATAGAAAATTAAAAAAAAACTTTCACTTAAACTTATTGTTTAATTTAATTAATAATAATTTAAGGTAATTATTTTATTTGTTTAATATATAATTTTATTTTTCTGATTTAATTAATGTGTCATAATTTATTTGTAAAATTATTTATTTATTTATTTAGTCAAGTTTTTTATTTTTTTAAGGAAATTTAATAGATGACATGAAATAGAATAGTTACTAGTCATTCAGAGTGTCTTTGTCGTACACAGTGAACAAGATTCGACATACTCGCTTTACGTAGTTTCAAAATGGCAGCAGCTACTGACGAATTGAGTAAGTTTTCTCCATAAAATATTATTAATTATTGATCACTTTTCTCACTTGATATTTATTAACTTTTCTTTGTTGATACTAAAAACTCAAAATTCTCAAAATTGATTAACAAATCTATAATTAACTTTAATAAAAAGTGATTCCTAAACTAATTAGTGATTACTAATGGTGATAATGAGCAATGATGATTTGTAATTAAATTAACAAACTTTAAAAATAAATAACAAATGTTAATATTGTTCCAGTGCTTTTGGAGCGAGTGTTCCTGTGTCTGGGAAATGCAGATACTGATGAACAGCTCCAGGCGTCAGTGTGCAAATTTTTGCCACCGGTGTTACTCAAGTTGTCAAGTCCGCAAGAAGGTGTTAGGAAGAAGGTCATGGGTCTGCTGATTCATATTAATAGACGGGTTAAAAGCCGTCCCAAAGTTCAACTCCCAGTGGAAGCTCTGTTGCTCCAATATCAAGATCCAGCTGCCAGCTCTTTTGTCATTGTAAGATTGTTTATTATTTTTAATATTTTATTTTAATAGTAATTAATTTCTCAGTTGATTAAATTTTAATTTATTTTTTTAGAACTTTACGATAATTTATATTAAACTTGGTTATCCAAGAATGGAAATGAAAAAACAGTCGGAATTGATACCTAGTGTACTGAATGCGATTGAAGGGAAACCGTTGTCTCATCAAGACAGGTATTAATTTATTTATTATGCAAATTAAATATATGAACACTGAAAAAAAAATTTTGACTGGAGTGTAAATTTTCTTGACTCAAGAAAATATTAAGGAAGATTGAAAATTTCTTGAATGAAGTTTAAGTTTCTTGAGCCAAGAAAATTTCTTGCTTCAAAATAACATTTGTCTTCCTTAAAATTTTCTTGGCGCTAGAAATTTATTTTTTCTGCATAAATTTTCTTGGCTCAAGAAAATAGTAAGGAAGATTGAAAATTTCTTGAATGAAGTCAAAATTTCTTAAGCTAAAAAAATTTTTTTAAACCAAAAAAATTTCTTCTTGCTCCAAAATAACTTATTTTTTCCTTAAAATTTTCTTGGCGCAAGAAATTTATTCTTTTCTGTGTAAAGAAGAAAATTTGGTGAAATTTATAAAAAAATTTTAACATTACTAGCTTCTTTTATAAAAACACCTATAAATTATAAATCATTAATCATTAATTATTATTACCAACTTACTAATATATTAATTCCAGCCTATTACTAATGATAATGCCAGCCTTGGGTAATCTGGAGATACCACTATCTGCCGAAAAGCGAGCCGCCCTTCTAGGCCTGCAAGACAAGCCCTACGTAGCGAAGCAACTGATAAACTTCATGCTGGACATGCTACTATTACCATACGGCTCAGTAGGCCAGGCAGATAACCGAGACTCTGGACAGCCTATCGACTGGTCTCAGTACCCAGTGCCTCCAGGCCTCAGCGAGTACGCCTTCAAGCGCGTTATCGGCGAGAACCCTCCAGTGGCCGAGAAACTCGAGCAAGTAAAATTAGGCATCGTGAAGTTCCTCGCCGGAGGTTTCTTTCCCGAATCAGACATTTTGATCCACCTGATCGTCGCAGCAGCAGACACGCGTTTCAGCGTTGCAAATCTAGCAGACGCCGAGCTGAAAAAAATAGTTAGTACTCTAGACTGGTCGTCTATGCAGCTGGCTCTTCCTCTGTACACTTTATTCCTCGGAACCAGCGCCATCGGAACACAGAAGGACATAAAACCAGAGATGAAGCGTCACGCAGCGAATACCAGAATCCGCCTAAAGCTCTTGCAATATTTATGTCGCGTTACCAAAGCTGGATTCATAATACCCCCAAGTATCCAGGTGGTATTCGACTCTCTGTACGGCAACAACACAAACAAGAAATTAAAATCCCTAGCTTTGGATTTCACATTGAACATGGTCCAGCAGTGCAGTTTTGGGTCTCTCTCTCGCGTAGCTGGAGTCATTCTCAACGGAATGGTGAAATTAATCTCCGAAGGCGAGCCTGAGCACATCGCTATAGCTTACACAATAATTGGCCAACTGGGCCAGCGAATCCCATCTTTAGTCAACAAAGATTCAAGCCTAGTCCAGCAATTTTTCAAAGCTCTCACTTCAACAGACTCAGACATGCGTCGTACAGTCCGCGACGCTTTAATCGCAATGTCTTCAGCATTTATCCTAAACCCCAGTGACAAAAATGGAATCGCAACGATGACCGCTTTACTGTCGACTTACATCGA
Source organism: Cotesia congregata (assembly GCA_905319865.3). NCBI lineage: Eukaryota > Metazoa > Arthropoda > Insecta > Hymenoptera > Braconidae > Cotesia > Cotesia congregata. The sequence goes on from CAJNRD030001123.1 coordinate 19,208,820, forward strand.
ATCTGAAGAGTCCAGTGTCAGGTCAGTCGCTGTTCATTACGTAGCGACAATTTTTCCAGCTAACCACGCGCCTTCTAGGTATCTTTTACTCCTAGCCTGCGGTGATGATAAGAACGAAGTCTCTACAGAAGCCATAAAAGCGCTCTATGGAACTGCTCATCGCAATGAACGCTACAAATCTGACTCTAAAGAATACCAGCTGCCTAATTTCCCGGAGATGATTTTGTACGTAAATCAAAACACCCAGACTCGCATTAATTCCAACAGTAAATTTTCAGTAGGCAACCACGTACTGCCGTACAACATTACTACTTTTAATGAAATTATTAGTTATCTAAGACTGTGTTTGGCTAAGAGCGCAAAAATTCTAGCTCGGGAGCCAATTGAGAACCATCCTTGTGAACACACTCCTACGATTGCTAAATATCTCAAGGAACTTGTCGACGAGGATAAAAAATATTTGGACAATTATATTGAACTTATAACCAGCTTGTGTCATGCAACTGCTGATAAAATTCCGCTGATTGCTTTGCTGGAGGTAGTTGGTACTATTCCGAGTTCTATGACTGGTTACTTCGTTAAAGAACTACCTTGGATTCAAACACTACTCACCTCGACCAAGGCTGATGTTCGAGAGCTGGCTGCTAAGATAAACGCGATTGTCATGCAGTGTAATAGCAGCAATGAAGAGTTTGAATTGAGAGCCGGGGAATTTATGAGCTCGGCTAAGAATAAAGTTCTGGAGACTCAGCATGGCTCGTTGTTGGCTTTGTCTTACATGATGGAACGCAAGCTGACGGCTCGGAAAGATTCAGAGCAAGTGGAGAATTTGTTGAGCTGGAAGATTTACAGCGAAGTTGTACAGACGATTTGCTCTTTCTTGACGAGCAGCACTGTTCTTTTAGTGGATGCTGCTACTCAAGGAATTGGAATTATTGGGAAAGTTTTTCCGCTTCCGCTGAACTCTGAAAGTGAAGATGAGACTCTGAGTAAAAAAAAGCTGGTTGAAAATTTATTCGCTATATTGATGAATGCAAAAATGAATGGCAAGATTAAAGAAAATGCGATACAGTCTCTGGGATTTCTGTGCATTGGAGAAAGTTTTCCGTATACTAAAATTATTATTGAGAAGTTTGTTGGGTACGCGAAAGAAACTAAGGATGTTACGATTCATTTCTCGATCGCAGAAGCTCTGGTGCTTTGTGTGCAAGGACCGGCTTCTAAAGAAGCGAGGGATATTTGGACGACTGTGCCGGAAGAGCATAATCAAAGTTACTCGGCTGAGAGTGATAATTTATTGGTGTTTTTGTTGGACCAATTGTTGAAATTATCAAGCGATCCGCATCCAAATTCGAGACAGGCGATCTGTATTTGGCTGTTGTCGATTTTGAGACACAATGATAAAAGGCAGCATGTTATTGATCGATTGCCGAATTTACAGAACGCTTTTTCTAATTTCTTGGGGGAAAATAATGACATTGTACAGGATGTCGCTTCTAAGGGAATTTGCTTGGTTTATAATACGAGCGAGAAGACCGGTAGAGATGACCTGGTGGATACTTTGATGAGCCAGTTGACGGAAGGACGTCGTGCTGTTCAACAAGTTACGCCAGATACCAAATTGTTCGAGGAAGGGGAGTTGGGAAAAGCTCCCACTGGGGGAACAATCACTACTTACAAGGAAATTTGTTCCCTGGCTTCGGATTTGAATAAGCCGGATTTGATTTATAATTTTCTTCAGCTTGCTAATCATAATGCTGTATGGACCTCGAAGAAGGGCGCTGCTTTCGGGTTTTCTGCGATTGCTTCAGTGGCTAAAGATGAGCTCAATAAATACTTGCCCAGCATTATTCCAAAATTGTATCGGTATGTAATTTTTGATTAATTAAATTATCATAAGTAGCAACTTTGCAGTTACTATGTGACTGCCGTGACTTGTGAACTATGAATAAATAAAATCTTGGTTTATTAAGTAATGACTTTTGTTAAATTGCACTGTACTTTTTTATCTATTTATATTTTTAAAGATATAAGCTCATATTGATGTTACACTCATCAAGAGCTTTCATTTGAGTACCTACATGCATTTTTGATATATTTTTCATATATACATATATATAATATATATATAAATATATAAAATATATGAAAAATTGATGTGGGTACTCAAATGAAAGGTCTTGATGATTGTAATGTGGGGGTGAGCTTATATCTTTAATAATGTCAATAGTTCTCAAGATAATACAAGGTAATTTCTTAGTTATTGATATTTCTAAAGATATAAGCTCATCCCGATGTTACACTCATCAAGAGCTTTGATTTGAGTACCCACATGCATTTTTATATATTTTTCATGTATACATATATGTAATATATATATATATAAATATATAAAATATATGAAAAATTGATGTGGATACTCAAATGAAAGGTCTTGATGAGTGTAACATCGGGATAAGCTTATATATTTAAAAAAGTAAATAGTTCACGTGATAAAAGATAATTTCTTAATTATGTATCTAGAGATACAGCATTTTCGAATGCAGCCTAAACACTTATCATAAATTTTGACTATTGATGAGAATGATATAAAACCATGAAAAAGCACAACTCTAGGTCAAGACTTTTCCAACGATACCAAATTAAACCATAAAAACCCATTTTATCATATAAATACACTGTCCACAAAATTTTGCTTATTCCCTTAACAATATAGATTATTAAAAAAAATTTTTTTTAATACTTACCTTTTTTTCCAGGTATCAATTCGACCCGACACCAAAGATCCAGCAAAGCATGTCAAACATCTGGCACGACATCGTTCCCTCAACCTCAAAAGCCCTCGAGCAGTACCACAACGAAATTCTGGAGGACCTAAAAGTAAACCTCACCAACAACCAATGGCGCGTACGACTAAGCTGTTGCCTAGCTCTTTCCGACCTTTTTAAATCAAACGCCCACATAGACTACGCGAAACACGCTCCTGAATTATGGAAACAATTATTCCGCGTTATGGATGACGTTCACGAAGACACTCGTAACAACGCCACCAACACCGCTCGTTTACTCAGCAAAGTTTGCGTCCGCGAATGCGACCCCAACCACGGAAAATCCGGCGAGCGCGTTTTACAATCAGTCTTACCCATATTTCTCGAAGTTGGAATTCTCCATAACGTAAAAGCCATCCGTGCTCTGTCTCTACAAACAGTTTCTCAACTAGTATCAACAGCCGGCGTCCTGCTAAAACCTTCTCTAGTACACTTGATCCCAGCGCTGCTAACAGCCACCGACATGGAGCACGAAGGTCTCATGTACATGAGCACAAAGTACAGCGCACAGACGGAAATCCAAGAAGCTCTCGATCGGGTCAGATCCAACGAAGCTAAATCTCATCATGCAACCGAGACAGTTCGCAAGTGTACTCAGTACATAGACACAGCAATTCTTCAAGAATTAATGCCTAAAGTTATTGAATTGATAAAATCCAGCATTGGTCTAGGCTCCAAGGTGTCTATTAGTCACTTTTTAATTCTTCTGAGCTTACAAATGAAGCAAGAATTACAACCATTCGCTGGAAAACTGTGCAGCGCTTTAATGAACGGATTAACAGACCGAAATGCTACCGTAAGAAAAACCAACGCAGTTACAATTGGCCATATAATTGGTTCAGCCAAAGATTCTAGTGTAGAAAAAATATTCAACACTCTCAACACTTGGTACAACGAGCGTGAAGACGATGCAATTCGCCTGGCAATTGGTCAGACTTTACAATCAATCAGCAATCACAATCATGAAGTTTTAAAAAAATTTTCTGATATTGTAATCCCGCTGACTTTCTTCGCGATGCACGCGATAAAAGTTCCTGCTAATAAAGAAACCGTGGAGCTGTGGACGGATTTATGGGGTGAAATTTCCCACGGAACGGAGTCTACAATAAAACAAAACTTGAGCTTGATCATCGGAACGCTTAATCGGTCATTAGAGTCAGCTTCTTGGACAACCAAAGCCCAGGCTGCTAATGCAGTCTCTACAGTCGCGGTGAAAGTTGGCTCTTCGATGGATGATGAAGCCAGGAATGGATTGTTGAGGATTTTAATCGCCGGATTGCAAGGAAGAACGTGGAACGGAAAGGAGAGACTTGTTGAAGCGCTGGCGACGCTTGCTTGTCATAGCAAAGATGCTTTGGGCAAAGATGCTGCTTTGAGTGCTTCCGTTGTTGAAGCGCTGTACAAAGAGAGCAAAAAGGAGAACTTAGAATATCGTCGTTATGCTTTAAAGGCGTTTGCTGATGTGTTGCATGAGCTGGGTATTGATAAATTCACGGAGCTTTATGATATTGCGCAGGAAATTTTGGGGAAAATGGGGAAAAAGAATAAGGGGGATGATGATGATGATAATGATGATGATGATGATGAGAAGAGCGATAAGAGCAGTGAAGAAATTACTAAAAAGAGAGAAGACCAGATGAAGTTGCAAGAAACTGTTTATGAGGCTCTTGGCAAAGCCTGGCCGGGTTCTAAGGGTAGTAAAGATACTCAGGATAAATATTGCTTGCAAATTATTGCTCATTGTCATGAGACTCTACCAAGCAGCACTAGGGCTATTCAGGTCGCTATTATGACCACCTTGACGCACTTTGTGGAGAAGCTTGTGTTTTTCCAAGTCACTTATGGAGAATTGAAGAAGGAGGATAGGGAAAAACTGGACATTATTTGCGAAACTCTGTATCAGATTTTGAAAATTTCTATAGGAATTTCTAAGTACACGAGAATAAGGAAGGAGGCGCTTAATATTGTGCTGGTGTTGTCGAAAAAGTTGATAGACAGTGGGAACAATAAACAAACTGAAGCGCTTAAAAGTTTGTTCTGTCAACTATTGACCAATGAGCTGGCTTCTGACAATCAGCCGGAAATTCGTACTCGCGTTGTTGACATAAAAGCTATTTTTCAATTATAATTATATCGGTTGAATGTTATATATTTATATTAATTAATTAATTAATTAATGGCATTTGTTGCCGTAAAATCGGGTTTTTTATTGTCAATGTTTTTTAGTTGGCTTGTGACGATTATTCGAGCTGTCCGGTGTGGAATAATTGTTTTTTAGGCGGATCTTTTTTTTTATAAGGACTTTTTGATCGTGAATGAATTAAAAAATTTTTTAATTACAAATTTTAAAAGATACAAAATTACAAATTTTTTTTTTTGTTTTATTATTTTTTAAATTCAATCTTAATAAAATATAAATCAAAATTAAAAAATCATGTTAGATAAATCAAAACTTGCCTAAAATACAATTTTTCTTCCCGTTGTTTATAAGAATGTAAACAAACTTTATGAACTTAATTACCATAACGTTGTTTTGATGATTATATTTATTTACAATGAACATGTACAGCTGATCATTAATTACTTAGTTAGCAATTTAATTAATTGAGTTATACCGCCATAATTGTTAATTAATAATTAACAGATAAGACCTTATGATTTACAATAAAAAACACAAAAATCAATTTATTTTATTTTCTTTAATAAAACATCAGCACCCTTACGCTTCTTGCTCTTGATCTCCTTCACTAAATCCTTCAACTTATTCTTAAGCTCCCTCACCACCGACTCACGTTCATTTTCCAGCAATAAAATAATCAAGAAACCTTATGATTCTTGCTCTTGATCTCCTTAATTAAATCCTTAATTAAATCAATTTACTTTTCAGCAATTTTCCAATTAGTAGAATTTTTAAAAGATACAAAATTACAAATTTTTTTAATTATGTTTTATTATTTTCAGTATCGTTATTTTTTAAATTCAATCTTAATAAATATGAATAAATCAAAGTTAAAAAATCATGTTAGACAAATGAAAACTTGCCTAAAATCAAATTTTTCTTCCCGTTGTTTATAAGAATGTAAACATTCTTTTGATGATAATATTTATTTACAATGAACATGTACATCTGATCATTAATTAGTTATCAATTTAATTAATTGAGTTACCATAATTGTTAATTAATAATTAACAGATAAGACCTTATGATTTACAATAAAAAAAAACCCAAAAATCTATTTTATTTTCTTCAATAAAACATCAGCACCCTTATGCTTCTTACTCTTGATCTCCTTAACTAAATCCTTCAACTTACCCTTAAGCTCCCTCACCACCGTTTCACGTTCATTTTCCAGCAATAAAACAATCAAGAAGCAAGCTCTGTTATATTCAACCCACCGCTTGATAACATCACTGCTCATTTTCTGCACAAGCAAGTCTCCAAATGAAGTTTCTTCTCTCTCCACCCTCTCTTTATCCGCGACAATCAGCTTCTTCAGCACCAGATGAAGCGCAGGGTGTTCCACAGCCTTGATATCAGCCTCCTCGTGCTTCAGAGTAGACTCCTCATTCACCAAAAAATCAGCAATAGCATTCCAAGCGTCAACCAGCTTCTCATTTCCAGAAGCAGCCTTCAAGACCGCGTGGGTCACCAGCATAACCGGACCATCTGCCAACCAGGAATTGACATCTCCAGCAATAGACTCCAACATCGGTTCAATCACCGCTTCCAACAACTCCTTCTCTCTTATATCCGGTGATTTTTTGCTGGTTAAATTATTGTCTCCTTCACTCAGAATACTTATCAAAGCAGGATGAAAATAATGAGTGTCTCTTCGCGCTACCAAGTACAAAACAACCTTCTTTCCATGCTCGCTCGCTACTATCTCCTGCAAATGACTCAAAAATTCAGGGACAAATATCTTCTTGACCAAGACAGTGTCATCAACAGAGTCCAACATAGCAAGAAGAAATAAATATCCATACTCTGAAGTCGCAATTTCTTTGATTTGTTCTTTCATCACCTTCAACATAGCCTTCCGTTCTTTAGCAGTTGCATGCCACATACAGATCATCGCAACCTTGGCACCATCTTTAGTCGCCAACAATTCCACCACTGACTCTTTCAGAGTTCCTATCAACTCAGCGCGGTCATTAACCTCGCAAATGGTCAAATATTCTGCTAAAACAGAATGAATTAACAAACAATTTGGATTCTTGCTTAATATTTTTGTGACGTTCATTTTAACAGCAGACAAAGTTGCAGATTTCATGTCCGGAGCTTTAGCAAACACGTCTGATAAACATTTAACAGAAGAGTCCTTGGAAGTTCTGTACATATTACCGTAAAATTCTTGCTTGAAGGTGCTTCTAACCTGCTCTGAAGCCCAGCACTTTTTATTCTTGTCTTTTTTGTTCTTCTTGTACAAAATATAATCCATAATCGGCGCGGCAACTGAGTGACTCATCAGCTGGACAACGTGACCCTCGCAAGCGGCGAAAATATCGCTACGAATTTGGTCATTGCCGTATTTAAAAAATTTCTTGATGCAATTCCGCGCATACTTTGACTGGATCATGTTCAGGAATGAAGGCTTCAACTCCGCAGCGACAGTCGCCAGCATTTCAGCTGAGCTGTATTTTATGAGGATTTGAATCACCCGAGAAATATCGTGGGTGAAAACTAACTTGACGAGGTTTCCTTCGAAGAGTTTGAAGAGCTTTTGGCACAGCTCGGTACGTTCTTCTGGAGGACAGTCTTTGCGGCGCATTTGTTCGTCGATTTTTTTCCCCTCGATGGAAATGTCGTAAATATTTTCTAGTTTTTTGGACTTACGTTTTGCGCGCAATTCTTTGCGCTCTTTTTTAATCACCTTCCAGTCGGGCTTCTCAGTTGATTCCTCGGTATTGCTTTCATACTTGGGTCCTTTTTTATCAAACTTTGAAGGAGGCTTGGATGGTTTGCTGAATTTTGACTTTTTATCAGGTTTGCCTGGTGGTTTAGCAGCTCCAGATTCGGGCTCTTCTTTTATTTTATTTTCTTTCTTTTTTTTTAGCTTCGGGACGAATGCCGACGCGTCGAAAGTTTCTTTTCGTTTCATTTTTTCTGTAATTATTTATATTGTTAGTTTTAATATTATATTTAAAAAATATTTATTGTAAACTGTACTGACATCTGAAAATTTTTTATAACAAAATAAAGAAAAAATAAACTTGACATTTTTATATTATATTTATATTTAATATAAAAAAAATTTGATACTTAGTAAATCACATTTATGATACAAATAAAATTAATTGTAAAAAAAAAAAATTTGCACATGTTTTCAGAATTTTTAAAAAGGTTCGATTTAAAAAACAGGTTAAATAAAAAATTGTCAGATGTCAGATAATTTTAATATTTAATTTTAACATACCTGATAATTTTTATTAGACTTTATATTTTTAATTGTAAACACTTTGTAAGTAAATTTGTTTAAAGCAATTAGAATGCTTTTATAACCTTAAATAACTTTGAATTCAATCAAAACACGTGGAATCCATATCTGTTTTCTCTAGTAGTCACTAGTGTGGTTACAAAATGCTACCAATATCAAGAAAATTATAAAAATAAAATTCTCTAAATATATTTATATGGTAAGTTATCGACGGAAATTTAGTCAGTCGGTAAGAAACCTCAAATTTAATAAAAATTTAAAATACATATTTTATTTAATCACCAAGTTGACAGTAATAAAATTATTATAATTATAAAAGAAGTTTATGAAAATAAAGTTAGCCAACATTTCAAAATTTTTAGAATTTTTATTGAAAAAATTTCAATTAAACAATTAAAAAAAAAATTTTTACATGTAAAAAAAACTATAAGTGCAACTTTTTATAAATATCTTTTTAATTGTAATTTAATTAATAAAAAAAATTTTTTAATTATTAGACTTCTGCTAACTTAAGTGTCATAAAAGAAGTTTAATAAAACAATTCTATATGTGAAAATTAAAAAAAATTATAAGTGGAAACTATGAAAATTAATTTAGCAAATATTCAATAATTTTTGTAACAAATAAATTAAGGCAAAAAAAAATAAGGAAAAAAATTAATACGTAGAAATTTTAAAATTTGTTGGTTAGAAAAAATTAAAAAATGGTCAAGTATAAAATTTTTTTTAATTGGCAGTTATCAGCTATAGCTTTAGTATCATATTTTATAAGACTGAAGTTAGCAGATACTTAACTTTTTGATTTTTCTTTAAAAATAAACTAGGCATTGAAAATTCTTTATAAGAATTTTATTTATAATTTTTCAGAGCTTTTAAAGATGAAATTTTTAAATAAAATTTTCTTGCTATAGAAAGAATTTGTTAAAGAAATACTAAAAATCATCAGATGTCTCTCAATTTCTGTATCATCATATTTTTTACCACAAAATGAACACATAACTTTTATAAATTGTAGAAACAAAAAAATCAAGTCGAAAAATTTTTAATTATTTATAGGTAATTGGCACGTAATACAAAATTTAAACAAAAAACAGTGAAAACTTAACTTCTTAGTAAAAATTAAAAAATGTTATTCCGTTTGTTCGCATATGTCAAAAAAAGATATAAAAATCCTGGCATGACTTCTACTTTCTGTCATAAAATTTTTTTCGGATCACATTACATGGTAAAATATTTAGCCTCAAAAACTATTGACATAAAAACACAAAAGGCCCAAAGAAGAAATTTTAAACTCGAGAGCTGATATATTTTTCAATGGAAATACTTTACACCAGTTACATTTTATATAATTTACGAGTTTTTGAGCATTCTGGTCTGGTTACATTTCAACTCATATGTTCACACTCTTATATACTTGCCACAGTTATAAAAACTGAGGGCTGAGAAACTGAAAAAATAATTAACACGCTCCATACCAGGCTAAATAAAAGGACATTCTTCCAGAATAGTCAATAGTGAATAGAGTAAAAGAGTAATAGAGTAAAACATATAAAAAAATACGTCATGCTGTGAACTGCATCTACCAGAGCCGTGATAAATTTTAATAGTCGAAACAATTGATAAATTATTGATTGTTCTTAAAAATGCAAACAGAAATCGGTAAGGTAATAAAATTGATAAAGAAAGAAAAAATGATTAATAAATTATTGTATGGATTTTCAGATCTCGCATCAGTAGTGATTTAATTATTAATTCAAATGCGCTCAGATGTTTGAAGAAACAATTGAACAATCGAGCCATCGTTTTATAAAACATTATTACAGCATTGTACAGAAGTAACAATAGATCGTTATATTATTACCAACATTGCGATATTTGTTGTTAATAAATCCAACAACATTCGATCAACGATTGTTAAATAGCTCATGCTACTTATTCTTTCGTTGTTTTGGAATAAATATCAGTATATATGTACACACGTTCACTGATGTCAGTTATACGTTTTGAGTTAACTTATAAACTTTCCGGTTTCTATTTTATAAACTTCCGGAATTAAAATCATATATATTTCCGTTTTCACTCTATATGCATATATATATTTACTTGTACATATATTTTACATGTTATATGAAAATTTTCCTCTGAATATTTTATTAAAAAACATATTTTATATTACTGGATAAAATATTAAGAATTAAAGACAGTAATATAAAATTTTATTTTTTAAGATTTAATTTAAAAATTTTTTTTCTTAAATTTAATAAATTTCCGTTTGATATATATATATATACAGAAAAAAGGTTCACTTGAGCGAAAAAAAATTTTTTTTTAATAAGAAATTTCACTTATTCCAACAAAATTAATTCTCTTGCTTTAAGAAATACGTATCTTAATCGAAGAAAATTTATTTAAGTCAAGGAAATCTTGTTATTTTGAGAAAATTCAGCCTCTTGCTCCAAAAAGTTTAGTTCTTGATAGGAGTAAATTTTCTTGTCTTGAGAAAATTTTTCTCTTGCTCCAAAAAATTAAATATAAAGATAGAAGTAAATTTTCATTAATATTTTTATTGATTAACATGTCAAATATTGAATCATTTTTTTCATTCAATATGTATAATTGCACGCTAAAATAAAATAAAATGGGTATCAAATATTCAAGAAAAAAATTTTCTCAAGGTGAGAAAATTTTTTTCTCACCTGAAGTAAGTAGCACTGCTTCCCCTTCATAAAAATTAATAAAAATTAATTGTATCAAATATTTATGATAAAATTTGAATCAAGAAAAAATGACTTCTACCAAGAATAGAATTTCAAGAAAAATTTTTTACTTCTCCAACACAACTTCGGTCTTTCTTACGACACCCGAAAATTTTTTTGAGCCAAGAATTTTGTTCTCCTGTCAAGAAATTTTTCTTTCTGTGTATATGTATAAGTGAATGTATAACATAAATAAAAAATAAAGAGTGTGTCGCTTGGCTTGATGACCAAGTAGATATATGCTGATCGGTTGAAATACGAGACCAATCGTCATAGTCATGTAAAAAAAATATATATCATCTCGTTCCTTTATGAGTCATTAGGATAAGTCATAAACCGTATCAATGATTTATTTATCTTGAGCTAAATAAATTTTTCTTTTTAACTCTCTCTTGAAAATAATTCATTCATTTTTAATTTTTTTTTCAGGTTTTTATTTCAAGAACTTTAGAAGAATTTCACCGGTTAAAATCATTATTAATAACTTACAACTCATACTATGAGTGTAAGTCTCATGATTTATCTTATCCTTAAAATTGTAAGTGAAGAATGTAACAATATAATAGTAATAGTAATAGTAAAATAATAATTAGCGTAATATAAAAGTGAGGAAAATCGGTTGAGAAACCTTTATGGGGCCGGTGTAAACATTGACGTAGTGGTCGTCGCTCGGTGTTAACCAATGAAATAACGCGCAATCTAACCCGACAACGCCCAATCATGGCGACCGCAATCAATTACCATTGTTATTATCATTATTATTACTATTTATTCATCTGAAGCGGTCGCTAATTAATAAATTAACGATTGCTCATTTTCTATCCGTCAACAATTGTTTAATGGTATAATTGCAGAGAAATTTCTTTGGTATAAATTTTGTTACAATTATAAGAATAATAATAAAAATTTTAATTTGTACAAATTGAAATTTGACAATAGTGTGTCATAAAATGACGTAAGTTGCTAATTCAGCACCGTACGAATTACCTTACCATGACCTCAATTTAAATGAATTAATATTATATGATGTTTATTATCGAATACTCATTTACACTTATTATTACAATTGCACAACTATATAAAGTTTATAATATATAACATATACGGACGTATTTTCTGTGAATGCAGTGTAAGCAGTCTTACAATTACGTAATATTGATTGTCATTTTTAATTGACCTCAATGTTTTGTTACCTACATTTTAAATTAATAATTATTGTAACTTTACTTTCTTTGGAATTTTTTAAAAGTGAAATTTTAAGTAATCTTAAATAACTTTAATTGTATTTTTGAACTTTTAATTTAAGATGACAAAAATAATGAATCAATTAATATTCATTAAAGTTGTCATCCGTTTTTGATAAATAATTATTTTTCTGTAATTAAGGTAAAAGACCCAGTTATAATATTGACATTTGTAATTTTATTTTAATTAAATACAAAAAAATTGACTCTAATAAATTAATAAATATAATTTTTTAATTACATAAATTGAGATAATTGATTTTTTGGGAACATTTCATTTTTTTTATTAGAATAAAATTGCAAGTGTCAATAACTGGGTCTTCTAACTTATGTCACACTATATTTTAAAAATAAAATGAATTTTTTTTTGGGAAATTCTGACAATTATTTTTAATTTATTATTACAAGTTTTAAGAATTTTAATAATTACACTGATAAAAAATTAACTTGACTCAAGAGCCAAAATCTTGAACCAAGAATATTATTTTGAAGAAAATGATTTTTTTGAGACAAGAGAATAAATTTTTAAGTCAAGAAATTATTCTTGATTTAAATAAATTTTTTTTGTCTCAAAAATTTATTCTCTTGACTGAAAAAAATCATTTTCTTCGAAATAGTACACAGTAAAAAATTTTGCATCAAAAAATTTGGTGTTAAAAATTTTTGTGTTAAATATTCAACACTTTTATGTATAAATTTAACATTTATTGTGTTAAATTAACACAAACAAGTGTTAAATATTTAACATAAAAATTTTTAACACAAAATTTTTTGAAGCATTGACGCAAAATTTTTTATTGTGTATTTTTAGTTCAAGATTTTGGCTTACGAATCAAGTTAAATTTTTTATCAGTGTAAGTTTTAGAAAAATTATAAGCTTTATAATATAATTTTTACAAATTTTGTAAAAAATATATTTAAAAACTGCAAAAATTAAAACTTTCAGAATTATATTTTATAAAATTGTTATTTTAAAATTAAATTTTTAAACACAAATAATAATAATTATTGAAAATTTTCCTAAAAATTTTTTATTTTTTTCCAACATAAAAAAATTATTAAAACTATCTTTAATTTCACCAAATTTTTTTTCACTATCACCAATAATTGAAATCACAAATTAAACTCGTAAAAATAAGGAAGGCGTCTTATAATTTTTTCAACATCACCCGAAAGCTCCGCCTCTACCGCGAAACGTCGCCTCCCAACGATACGCGGTTACGCCGACGCTCTTTCATACAACAGTCCTCTTTGAAACAACAGCGGTGTTATTCCTCGGTACCTCGGAGCTCGCTTACTCACTTGAGTTCGATTATTCCCTCGAGTAGTTGATAGTTTGTATTGTATCAATTTAATCCCAAAACACCCAAAGCCAAAAACTGTGCTTCAGTGATAGTGACCACAATTTATTTTAATTAAAACACCAAAAAGACTAAAAAAATCAACAAGTGATTTGTGAGGCAAAAGGTGAATTACTATCTAAATAAATATTGTTAATATAAGATAACAACCCATTAACAACAAAGTTTACAAATATATAAATTTATCATCTAACAGTCAAAAATTTAAAACAAACAAAAATAATAATTCAATTTTATTAAGTTATTTAATTAAGTATCATTTATTGATAACGCACTAATTGTTTTATAAACATATAAACATCCTTATCATTGTTATTATTATCAACAATAAATATTAATATGTATTACTACAATAATCGTGAATAATAAATAATAAATTTTTTTTATTTAAATAATTTATTATTTAAATAAAATTATTTCTTCACAATAATTACAAGCGTTTGTACCGCTCTCAGTGTCATCAACGATTAATGTCTTCTTTAAGAAGTTAATCCATTATTACTGTTGCTGTTCAAGTTAACCATGTTCTATTGTCGGCTAATTAATTAGTGTCTTATATTAGTTACTGTAATTTATTTTGTTAGTTTTTTGGGGATTAAATTGGGATGGGAAGAAAACTTTTTTTTTTTTAATTTTAATTTTTTGAGATAATCTTGATTTATGATTATGTTTAAAATAAAATTTTTATTGGAAGAATTTTTTTTTTTTTAATTATTAAAAGTGAAGTTAAAGAAAAAATAATCAAAGTATTTTATTTTTTATAAAAATATGTCATATTTTTTATTTTAAATATGTCATTGAAGTTAGCAGTCACTTGACTATTTTTTAATTTTTTTTACAAATAAATTTGTTTCAAAAAATTATTAAAAAAAAATTACTTTTTTAATTTTTATGAAAATTAATTCAGCAGATATTTAATAATTTTTCTAATAAATAAATTACTGGATAAAACAATTGAGAAACAAAAATTGATATTTAGAAAATTTAATAAATTAAAAATGCAATTTTTAAAAAAAAATTTTTTAGAACAAATTTTTTTGTTAAATAAAATTAAAAAATAGTCAAGTGACAGCTAATTTTTATTAATTTCTACATGTCAATTTTTTTTTACCATAGTTTAATTGTTACACAAAGTTTTAAAATTATCAAATATCTTTTAAATTAATTTTCATTGAATAAGAAGTAAGCAAAATTTTAATTTTTTATATTTAAATAAAATTTTTTATAATAAATAACAGTAGCAAATATTTGACAATTTTTTTTTATTAATTTACAAATTTGCAATATTAAAATTAATATTTATTTGATAATTTTTAATTAATTTTGAATTTTTTGAACTATTTAAATAACTAATTAATTAACTTCTCTATGAAAAAAAATTTTTTTTTCTATAAATACAACAATTGTCAACTGCTCGCTATTTTGGGTAAGGCAAAGGGACAGATTAACAGCTATAAATTCATCTAAATAATTATTGGACATAAGCTAAAAAGAAGAGGGTGAATGGTGGGGTATTTATATTTTGGATCCGGTGCTATAATGTTTGAATATATCTAGGCGATCGATTGCCGACGGAAACACTTATGATCAAAATAAAAGGCCGCCGGAAAAAGATGTTAAGAAGGCGCTAAACGCTCGCGCTGATGATGCTCACTTCTTCATTCTTAATACTTAGTTATAGCTGGCTAAAGTGTTCAGCTGTCGCTTATTTGTCACCCGGCTTTTTTTTTTAGATTTTTTGTCAGATAACACATTTGTTACATTAGGGAAATAGCGTGTAGCGCTTGACAACCCTTTAATTTTTTTACCCTCTTATTAACGTCTCAATATTTGTGTTTGTATTTTTCATTTCTTCTATTAATTAATTGCTTATTAATATTATTTAACAACAGAATTAATTTTTAATTATTTTATGTTACAGCTGTTTACGTAAGCGGTGATTTTAAAAGTCTTGATTCGGAGTAAAAGAAATTCTTTTTTTGATTAATCACTGAAGAAATCAAGGGTCAAATCGAGCAGCCAAGTTCAAGACCTTCAGATTGTCTGTTAAAATGTATTTTAATTATAATTATAAAGTGACTTGTTTTAATATTGTGACTTAACGATCGAATTAATATTAATAATCATTTTTTAATATTTATGTTGATTGCAAAGACTGAGTTTATCGGTTAAGGCTTGTTACTTACTTTTAATGTGAAGTGATGTCAAAATTTGTAAAAAGATATTTGTGAAGTTTTGTAGCATGCAGTGAAGTAATTTTATCGGTATGTGTTCGGAGATTACGAGTTTTTAGACTTTTTTATGAGTTATTTTATTCCTAATACGGACTTTAAAATGGTATCTCATATTCTTTCACCTTCTGGGGTAAGTTTAGTTTTTAAAATATTAATTTTTTGATTTTTAAAAAATTAAAAAATTTTTTTGAGATATTTAATATTTTTTTTTTTTTAATTAATTTAAAAAATTATACTCAAAATTAAAAAAATTAATTATTTTTATTTTAAAATTAATTCATTTAAAAATAATTAATTAATTTCAAATTAATTAATTTATTTATTTATTTATAATTAATTTTTTTTTACTTAATTTAATTTTTTAAGAATAAAAATTTTATAATAATTTTGTCTGTTAACATTTTAATGTTTTAATATAGTAAATTTTTTTTTTAAACATCTCAATAAACAAAAAAAAATTGTATAACTTCAAAGTAAATTTAAAAAAATATAATTTTTTTCAGCAATTAAATTTTTTTTATTTAAATTGATAAATTTAAACAATTAAAATTGATAAACTTTAAAAAAATGAATTTTGTAATTAAAAATTTTGAATTAAAAATATCATTTTTTCAAATTAAATTACTTTAAAATTAATAAATTCTTGAAATTAAAATTTAATTACTTATAAAAATTAATTTCTCTACTAAATTAAATCATCAAAATGATTTATAAACATGTTTATATTTGTTCTGGATAATAAACAACAATTATTAGTAATAAACACTCTAAATAGTCAATAAAAAAATTGAAACAACAATAAAATAAAATGCATATGAATGAACATTTTTAAAACGCATTAAATATCGATTACCAAGAAAATTTCAAGGCTAGAAGGATTAAATTACAATACTGAACAAATCAATACTTATAATTTATTAATCAGAGTTGATAATAATTATAATTAATACTAAACAGTAGTGCCAAAAAGTAAGCGAGAAATTTGATATGACTTTTGAGTAATTTTTGTTGGTTGTTTTGCAATAAAATAAATCACTGAAGCAAAACATGAGATGTAATAATACAACTAAGCGATCTAGTTCTCAATAAACTGCTTAAGATGATAAGTTTGGCCAGGCATAATGCGATGTCAAAACAGGGTCGCGGTGTTTGTAAGCTGCCCGACAGGACTTCAAACATCTTGAGTACAGCCAAGCATGCTCATGCATTATTTAGATCGATCCCCAGAGGCTCAATCGGCAGAATATTTAAGCTTGAAATTCCTTAAGTATAAAAAGTAATAAATTAAACAGTTTGTTAATTGTTCCGTAAAAAGAAAGCAAATTTATATAAATATACTGCATATCTGCGCGAATAACTAGTCAAGCAGAGTTGCAGAGCAAGTCGAAAGTAAAGTCGGCAAATTGCATGCGTTTCATATGAATGGCTTTTTTAACGAAACTGATATTATTTAATTTCACAGTAATTGAAATAGAAGTGAAGATATGTAATTATGCATATAGTTAAATGGAAAATTGAAAGTTACCATTTGCCATCGAAACAATCGCTTGTTTAGCAGCTTCATTTACGCACTGAGATAGATTTTGGTCATCTAGTTTACAGATTTTAAAACTGGAAGCTGAAAAAGAGTTATAAATATTAATATTTAAGTTCTCGTCCATTTTTAAAATATTTAAATAACTTGATTTTGGGAATTTGGACAATAAATGAATTAAATTATAAGAATTGTAAAGTTTCGCTGATTTATTTCAGCTTCATCATGCAAATTAAAAATAAAAAAAAAATAATTTTTATTTAGTACAAATATTTGACATACAACAAAAGTAAATGAATTTTTTTACTTAATTTTATTTAAGATTTTTTAAAATTATTTTTTTTTTTAATTTAAAAATTTTTTTTAAAATTAATTTTTTTATTAAATTAATTTTTTTTTTTGTTATTTAAATATTATAAATATTATTTAATAATCTGATATAAGTGTTGCAATTTAGTTTTACTTATTACAGAAACTTGAAGTAGTATCACCATCAGTTTAAAACTCTAAACAATTCTAACAATCTGGCAATCGACTTTCTCTTTTATCTCTAGATAGAATTAAATATTTTTAATAACTAAAAAAATTTTTTTGCGCTTATATTAATTTTTTTTTAAATTATAAAATTAAACAATTTTTTTAAAAATATTATTATTGTAATTAATAAATATTATTTTTTAATACTCACGTAGATCTACAGCTTCAGATACAGCGATAAAGGCGAGAATAAATACCGATCTCAACTCCATAACTGAGAAGAAATGTGAAGAACTTAGATAAAATTTTGAATGATAAAAATAACTGGTTGTTTTATTACTGATCAGTTTCTGATCAAGTACACGGTAAGACTGTGTCCATTTGATCAATCATTCGTATTTAACTGCGTAAGTATTACCCCACTACGTGGTTGTTGCAAGCGAACAATTTTCTCAAAGTAATCCTAGAGTGGAAGACGAAAATTAATTATTGTAGCCCAAGAATAAATTACGGTATGTGATATTTTAAAAGTTATAAATAAAGAAAAAGTTAATAAGTACTTACTATTTTTTTTAAATATATTAATTTTAATAAAAAAACACGTCCTTTTTATCCTTTTACAAAGATATCACGGTCACAGTGAAATGTTTCTTCAAGATCTCATTAAAATTTAATGTCAATCAGTCATTCTCAGTTAGGATGCAATATCTATTATTTTAAATAATTATTTTCAATATTACTGTGTTGAATATCTTCTTGAAATTTTATTTGTGAATAATTGGTATAGATTGGTATAGCCAGGGTTCTTGCCTCATACGCGTAGATGCTACTTATAAGTTAAATAAGAAATGGAATGTTGCTTAATGTTGATATTTATGTATTAAATTATTTTTACAATGATTTATAAATTTATGATTCGATTAACAATATAGGGTTTGAGAAATAATTTAAAAAAAAATTATTTCAATGATATTCACACTTTGGTTATTATAAAATTGTTTCATCAAATACACTTGTAATGTTCAATTGTAACTACTTTTTTTTATTTATTGAGAAGAAAATATATTACCAATAAATTATAGCAAAAGAGAAGTTTAATTTTTTAATATATTATAAATAATAATTATACAATATTTAGAATGTATAAAAACTTTTTATTTTTGCATCGTAAAGCAAAAAATTATTTGCAATTTTTGTGTAATAAAATTCTAATAAGCGTTTATAATTAAATACATAAATGACCTCGAATAAAAATAAGCCTTGTATATGTATAAATATAGGGTTTGTTTTAAAGAAGGTCATGCTGCCTTTTTTTAAATTTAATTTTCTAACCTGATTTCTTCTTTGCTTTTTTAAAAATAGATTTTGAAAATATTATTTTTTTTTATAAAAAAAATTAATTATTTCTAATTAATAAAATATCTTATGTCTGACATAATTTACGAAGCAAAAAATAATAATAACTTTCTAACTTTTATAACCCGATTTCTTCTTTCGTTTTTTTAAAAATAGATTTTCAAAATATTTTGTTTAAAAAAAATTAATTTTTTTTAATTAATTGTGATTAATAAAGTATCTAATTGTAATTAATAAAGTATCTTATGTCTGATATAATTTACCAAATAAAATAATAATAACTTTCTAACTTTTATAACCTGATTTCTTCTTTGGTTTTTTAAAAATAAATTTTCAAAATATTTTGTTTTAAAAAATATTAATTAATTTTAATTAATAAAATATTTTATGCCTGATATAATTTACAAAACAAAAAATAATTTTCTAATTTTTATAACCTGATTTCTTCTTTGATGTTTTAAAAATAGATTTTTAAAATATTATTTTTTTTTATAAAAAAAATTAATTATTTCTAATTAATAAAATATCTTATGCCTGATATAATTTACAAAACAAAAAATAATAATAACAATAATAACACAAATATGAACTATAAATTACGATAAACCTTAAATGAGGCCAATATCTTACAAATGTTACATATCAGATCAAAACAAGTGTTACATGGTCAAACGAGTCTTATAAAATTTTATTACATATACATTTTCTCCAATGTCAAGTACACGATTATTGCACCACACATCACATATATTTATATAAATGCTTTAAATAAAATCATTAACTGGAATTCTTCATAAAACAACTTAAAAGCGTTTATCAATAATATTCTCATTACATTATAATTTATACCATAATTATCAAGTTATTTTTTTCTGAAAATTTAATGCAAGACTATTAATATTAATATTATTATTACTAATAATATACGGCTGAGGTTTCTTAATATGATTGAACTTATACAAATTAATGATATGACCAGTGAGCGGACACTTTCGCTGGATATTTTTTTTCTTCTTATCCGTGTCAGCGTTATTTTTACAATACTGAGTTACAATATCTCGCGGAAAGTAATGAATTATTTTTTTAAGCTGATCATCACTTAACAGTGGAATAGACACCACCAAATTATTATCTTCATCAACTAGCTCGGGAAACAGTCTGTCGTTAAGTTGATGCTGCCTGAGCATTTCTGGTGGAGTTAATGGAGTTGTTAAAAGCGTACGACTCGAGCCATGTGTGTCGAAATAATTCTTGTCACGAAAATCTCCGAGTTCTCGTGTTTCCTTATCAGTTTCCGAATCAATTTTATCACTTGACAGTAATGATAATCGTTTACCTCCGCATTTAGCGCATACTTGCTTGCGACTCGTTAGATTTCTAGCCTTTACATCTTTTGTCAAACAATTCTTACAACGGCAATTATTTTGTACAACAATTCGCGGTAAATTTTTTACAAATTTTTCTTTTTCTCGACTATTTAAATCTGATGACAAACTTATTGATTTTTTTAATTTATTGTCAGTCAAAGAACTAGATGAATTTTTATAAGACGCTGTTGAGGTAAAAATAGTCTGAATTTCCGGTGTAATATTTTTTTCTGAAACAATAGACTCGTAACTTTTAGCTAATTTTAATTCAGATCCCAATTTTCGGGACTCAATTAATTGACTATCTGCCATAGATGATTTCTTTGATAATTCTTGTATTGAAGATTGAGACTCGACAGTCAATACAGACACTTGAGAATTTTGTCTAGATGTTTGTCTTTTGACATTTCCAAGAAATTCCGACGTTGGAGTGTAATTTATCTTGCTTATTTTTCTAAACGTATCGCTGCTAAATGTCGGAGCTCCGGGTAATTGATTTTCAGTTGACAAATCAGTGAGTTTAATATCAAAATTGCTCTTGCAATAAGTGCATGGCCAAAAATCTGTGTCGCTTGCAGTAGTCCAACTTGGTTGTGATCTTAGTTTATTTTTTGAATTTTTATTATTATTGTAAACGCAGTAACATCCTTTGATTGGTTTTCTCAATGGAAGTAAGTCTGCTGTTGAATCATCAGCTAAGAAAGTACGCTTTGATGTTATCAGTATCTTTCCACCAACAGTCATTATTATCTGTCCTTTTTATAACTATTTTTATCTTCCTTGCTGTTTATTGACTAGTTTAGTTCTGTAAATATTCATTAACATATCATTGAATAAGTTTTATTATGCTATTAATAAAATAAATCTTAGAATAGTAACCAGATAACTTTTTTCTTATTAGTAATTCAAAAAGATAAATAAACAGAATTTTTTATGACAGAAATTAGCAGACACTTGATTTTTTTATTTTTCTTGAAAAATAAACAAAAAAATTTGATTTATAATTTTTAAAAGCTCTGAAATGTGATATTTTTTTGAATAATTTTTTTTCTGATAAATTAGTTTGTTAAAACATTTTTAAAAATTATTAAATGTCTTTCAATTTCAGTGTCATAATTTTTTATAATACTAAAGCTTAGCCGACGTTTTTAATTTTTTTATTTTTGAATAATTAAATTAGAATTAAAAAATAGTTTTTTTTTTTAAATTGCACGAATAGTTTTTTACACATTAAAATTTTTTATAAAACTAAAGTTAGCCGACGTTTTTAATTTTTTGTCATTTATTAAATAAGAACTAAAAAATATTTTTTAAAAATTGCACTTATAGTTTTTCAAGTTTTTTACAAATGAAAATTTTTTTTTATTTTTTTGTAATTTTTTTAATAAAAAAAATTCTAAAAGTTTTTAAATCTCGATTATCTTAATTTTCATAATTTTTTTTTATTTTTCACATTAAAATAATTAATATCTGCTAATATATCTACATAATTTTATTTAAAAATAATTTATTACCTATAAAATTTGTACCCGAAAATTTTTTATTTTTATTGCTCCATTTTTTGATAATTTCTGGAAAAAAAAAAATTATATTAAAAAAAAAATATGAATATCTGACAATTTTATATTTGTGTGAGTTAAAAAATTTTCGAATAATTTTTTTTATCATTTTTCAAAAAAAAAAAAAAATTAAAGTTGTCAGATGTAAAAAAAAATAAATAAGTATAACCTTACACTTTTAGATATAAAAAAACATAAGTTGACCGACATAAATTTATATATTTCCATATATCTTGTGTAATAATCAGGAAGCATGAGTGTAAGCGATATTTGTATAAAAAAAAATATAAACAAAAGATAAATAAGGATAAAGGATGAGGTTTGCGGGTACGAGGTATAGACAGTAGGCAGGCACAGGTCAATATATACAGATGTACTGTACATGTCAGGTCGAGCTACCAGATGTCACTTGCGTAGTTTTCAATAGATATACTCACCACCCTTTCCCAGATTGAACTGTCAAATTATAATCTGTAGGCTTGTTTGTAAACGAAAATAAATCAAATCATTAATTGAGGTTTGCCATTTTAATAATTCAATAATAATTACCACAATATTTACCTTGCGTAATTCTTGTTTTTTCAAAAATACAGAGGTTTTGTTTTAGTTATAAAAATTCAACAAAGTAAATTTAATAATGTACACCACCGGCGCTTCTAAAACTCCATCACTAATTTTTGCTCTTCCACAAATCATTATTTATTTTTCCATTAGTTTTTTAAATTATTTGTTATTTATTTGTTGACAAAAATAAATTTTACTTGAAGAAGAAATGACATGAGCTTGTAAAATTCATCAATACTCCAAAGTGTTTTACCATTGGGATAATTGTGAAATAATTGTGCTATTGATTATTTGTGTATCATAATAATAATAATAATACATAGAGTGTTTTTTAGTTTTAACCTCAAGTGATAGGAAGATAATAATATTTTAATGGTGTTTCAGGGGAAAGGATGAATGAAAAAGAAGAATTGGTTAAAAAATCATTATTTAATTTCGTTAGGAAACAAGTACCTACTGCACAACTAAGGTAAGCTGTCATTGACATTTTTATTGTTATCCAAATAATAATAATAATAAATTTAGCAGATAGTTAATAAATTTTAGAATTTTTTTTTTAAATAAAAAATGAGAAAAAAAATTGACCTGTAGAAATTTTAAAAAACAAAAAATGCAATTTTTTAAAAATAATTTTTTTGAATAAATTATGACATTAAAGTTAACAGTCGCTTGACCATTTTTTAATTTTTTTTAATAAATAAATTGGCTCCAAAAAATTATTTCTAAAAAATTGCATTTTTTAGTTTTCTAAATGTCAATTTTTTTTCTCATTTTCTTTGACATAATTTATTTGTTGAAAAAATTCTTAAAATTATAAAATATCTGCTAAATTAATTTTCATGAACAAATTTGTTTGTTAAAAAAATTCTCTAGTGACTGCTAACTTTAATATCATTAATAAATGAAAATAAATTTAGCAGATAATTAATAAATTTTAGAATTTTTTTTTTAAATAAATAATGGCAAAAAAAATTGACATGTAGAAATTTTAAAATACAAAAAATGCAATTTTTTAAAAGTAATTTTTTTTAACAAATTTGTTAAAAAAATTAAAAAATTCTCTAGTGACTGCTAACTTTAATGTCATTAATAATAATAATAATAATAATAAATTTAAATCAGGATGAAACATGTTAAAAATAAATGAAATAAAAAACATAAAATCATCTTGGTCTACAACATCCTGATTTAAATTAATTACAGAAGAATTTAGACCTGATTAGAGCAATAATAATAATAATAATAATAATAATAATAATAATAATAATAATAATTGAAATTGTTTATGCAGCTTGATAGATGACATTGTACTGAGCTATGTGGTGAGCATGGTGGAAGAAAGTGCTCTAGAAGAGGACCTAGATGTGGAAGGATTGTGCGAAATGGTGTCAGCTTGCCTGCCCGAATTTTCAACGATTGAAAAGGAAGCTGTCACTAAATGGCTACTGGACATCGAAAGTAAACTTCGGGAAGAAAACAAAGAGGAAGAAGCTGATAATATTCAGCCTCATGAATTATTCAGCCAGCTAAGCCTCACTGCTTTATTGCCACCAGAGTCCCAGAGTATCAGAGTACATCATTTATCAGAGACAAGCGACGCCGGAAGTGATTCTAGTGGCGAATATTTTACTGAAGTAAAAATAATTATCAATGTTGTTACTTTTTGTTACTGTTCAGTTGAACAGAAAATTTTTTGTACAACTGTATAATTTTTTCAAGTTTCATGTTTAGCTTGGCCTAGTTTTCCGCTTAATATTGATATTATATATATGAATCGGTAAATACACTATTTTTAAACAGTGTATAAATATAGAATGTATTTAACAAATTATTTGTTTTATAACTACTTCAAACGTTAGAAATTTTAATTAAAATTTATTTAATAACTCTATTGAACATCAACAAAGTTCACGAATTTTTTTAAATCAAGAATTATTTTTAGTAGACTTCATTCATACGTATTTTTGAAATATGAATTGTTAGTATTTGGGGCAGAAAATTTGTGACCTCAATGAAATATTTCACTGTTGAATTTTGTATGTTAAATATACAATAAAATATTAAAGCTCGAGAAAAATTGATGGTATATGCCGCAATTGCTCCAAGTTGAGCTTAAATATTTAATAGTATATTTCACATAAAAAATTTGTGAAAAAAAATCAATCTAATGAAACTCGTTCAATCAATAAATAATTAATAAAATCATAATTGTTTCAGCAACATGAAACTTCATGGCACCAAGTAACACTGCTCCAAGAAATGTTTCCAGCAGCAAGCCGTGCTGAAATTCGACATTGTCTTGCTATCGCTGGTGGAGATCCTGCTAAAGCTGCTCAAATAGCTTTACATAGACAAGAAGCTGGTCAAAGTATTTCCAGCAATCTTACTTATCTTACGGTAAATTTTTATAATTGTAACTCGCAACCTTGCAGTCACTATGTGACTTCCGTGACTTGTGAACTATAAATAATTAAAATTTTTTGGTTGTTAAATAATGAATTTTGTTAAATTGTACTGTACTTTCTTAAATAATGCCGTTTTTAAAGATATAAGCTCATCCCGATATTACACTCATCAAGAGCTTTCATTTGAGTACCCACATGCATTTTTGATATATTTTTCATATATACATATATATAATATATATAAAATATATAAATATATGAAAA
>CAJNRD030001123.1:19234272-19270891 GCA_905319865.3 Cotesia congregata
CACATGCATTTTTTATATATTTTTCATATATACATATATATAAATATATAAAATATATGAAAAATTGATGTGGGTACTCAAATGAAAGGTCTTGATAAATGTAACATCGGAATGAGCTTATATCTTCAAAAATGTCAATAGTTCACGAGATACAAGGTCATTTCGTAATTATTGACATTTTTAAAGATATAAGCACATCCTGATGTTACACTCATCGAGACCTTTCATTTGATTACCCACATGCATTTTGATATATTTTTCATATATACATATATATATAATATATATAAATATATGAAAAATTGATGTGGGTACTCAAATGAAAGGTCTCGATGAGTGTAACATCGAGATGAGCTTATATCCTTAAAAATGTCAATATTTCACAAGATACAAGGTAATTTCTTAATTATGTATCTAGAAATAGATCATTTTCAAATGCAGCCTAATCATAATAAATTGACTATTAGTAAGAATGAAATGAAACCTTGAAAAGGCACAAATTCAAGTCAAGACCTTTGCAATGACACTAAATTTCTCTAAAAAAAAAACCGATTTTATCATATGACTATCCTGGAAACAAAATTTTCCTTATTCTCTTAATAATATAGGTTAAATAAAAATGTATGTTTGATTATTAAATATTTTTCTAGCAACCCAGTCGACGCTCAAAGGCTGCTGTAAACGACGAAGAGCTCAAGTCCCGAATAATAGCACGTTACAGTTACGTTGATCGTGACGATGATTCTCGTGAACACCGTCCCGTAACTCCAAAACGTGAGCCAAAAAAATTGGTACGTTATTTAGATAATAAGATAGTGAGCGTTAAAGGGGAAAGATATACAGAGATACGCCGGGGAGGCGAGGATGACGACGGTAATGAAGGTGCAAGAAAGCGAAGCCACTGCCGTCCGTAACCAGTAACCCTGCCTCCACCCCCTGATCCACCCCCTTGGAGGCATATCTCGTTCTTATTTACTGTTATTCAATCGTACTCTCTTTAAATCATTATTACTATGATTATGTAAATATTTTTGTTATTTTATTTTTTATTTTTATTCAATGAGTCGACAATCACAGCTGGGTCATTCCATGTCAAATCGACCACTAGTTGGAATCGACCCCTTTCGATTTGGATGAATTTTGGTCAGAAGTTTTCTTTTATCATAAAACAAAGTTCTGCCGAAGGAAAAAAAATAAAAAAATTTTTTTCGAAAGATATACAAATTCAAAATTTCGCGATTTTTCCAGTTTTTCAATTTTGTTTTTGCAATATCTCGAATGCTATTATAGATACAGGAATGGGCTTTTGTTTGTTTAAAAGGGGGCTATTGAAAAAAAAAATATTTTGAAAAAAAATTTCGGAAAATGCCAAATTTGTCAAATTTTGAATTTTTGAAAATTGTCAAAAATGAAGACCGCCATTAAAATTTTGGCTCAATTTTTTTGTATGATACCTTGTAATGATCTTAAAAGATCCTGAAATTTTTGGATAGGGGTTTTTTTTTTTTTCAAAGATATATTTTTGAATTTCAGAAAAAAATCTATTTTTGTTTTTTACAACTTTTATACAAGTTAAAGTTATGCAGATACATTATATTGTAATTTTGAGTATTTAGAAATCAAATGCACAACGTGAAAATATTAAATAATAAATTTATTTCAACTTTTATTCATTTTTTAGAGATAATCTAAAAGTCAGGCTTAACGCATGATATAATTTTTTATTTTCTTAATGCATGATATATTTTGTGCGTTTCTTCACTTCAATTACAATTTTCAACCTCAAATAACTCAAACAGATATCAATTTTCTATAAAAATTAAAAATGATTTCATGAGAATATCAATTTTTTTTCGTTCTTTCGAATACTTATTTACTTACGAATTTCTGCACATACATAGTTCTCAATCTCAAATTACAAATTATTCCCATGTTAATAAGACGTCAAGTGGCATCAACAACTTTAAATGAAGTAAAAAATGGACAATTAACAAATTCTATCATGCGTTAAGGATAACTTATTTTAAGGATGCAAGATTATGTCTAAAAAATGAATAAAAGTTGAAATTAATTTATTATTTAATATTTTCACGTCGTGCATTTGATTTCTAAATACTCAAAATTACAATATTATGTGTCTGCATAACTTTAACTTGTATAGAAGTTGCAAAAAACAAAAATAAATTTTTTTCTGAAATTCAAAAAATTTTTTTTGAAATTCAAAAATATATCTTTGAAAAAAAAAAAAAAACCCCTATCCAAAAATTTCAGGATCTTTTAAGATCATTACAAGGTATCATACAAAAAAAATTGAGCCAAAATTTTAATAGCGGTCTTCATTTTTGACAATTTTCAAAAATTCAAAATTTGACAAATTTGGCATTTTTCGAAATTTTTTTTCAAAATATTTTTTTTTCAACAGCCCCCTTTTAAACAAACAAAAGCCCGTTCCTGTATCTATAATAGCATTCGAGATATTGCAAAAACAAAATTGAAAAACTGGAAAAATCGCGAAATTTTGAATTTGTATATCTTTCGAAAAAAATTTTTTTATTTTTTTTCCTTTGGCAGAACTTTGTTTTATGATAAAAGAAAACTTCTGACCAAAATTCATTCAAATCGAAAGGGGTCGATTCCAACTACTGGTCGATTTGACATGGAATGACCCAGCTGTCACTTGAGCCTTTAACAGTTTTAATCATTTTTATAAATTTTTTTATATTTCAATTTATTCGCGATGGAAAATTTCATTATTTTTTAATTTTTTTTTCATTAGAAAAAATTAAATAAAAAATAATTTAAATATTCCAGATTTAAATAATACTTATATTATTTATTTTCTAATTACAATGCACTTTATGAAAACCAAGACTACAAACGAGCAAAAAATAGTAATTAATGCCGAAAGCTATTAATTTAAACTTACTACGCTTTTATTGTCACTTTTTGCTGGCACTTTACCTCTTTTTTTGGCTGTTATCTTTTTTTTACTTCTTTACTTTTGACTGAATTATTAATTATATATTTTTTAGCTTTATTTTATTTTTTAAATATAGAAAAAAAAAATCCACACAAAATACAAGAACAATTATTTATTATTTTTTATTTTGTATTTTTTTTATTTGGAATTTAGTATGCTTCTTGAACTTGACATTCTGTCAGTCTATATAATAGAAATAAATCGTATTACAAGTATGTAATTCAAGAAAGTAATATCAATTAACATCTGATAACTGATAGATGATAAACGCAAGTTAAATAAGTAATTTAGTTTTTATTAAAGATAAAAATTTATTTATCTTCAGTCAAAAATTTTTTACTTTAGTTACTAAGTTACTTATATTATTATTATTATTATTATTTTTTTTTTTTTTTTTTTTTCAGAAGCTATTAATTATTATCTTTTTTAAATTTCAAAATAAATAATTTTTTTTTATACCGCTTCGACGACTTTGAGTGGTTAAAATTTTTTAACATTCAAAATGTATTGATACAGGTTTAAAAAAGTAGATAAAATGAAAATTATAAAATATATTAATATTCACATATTAAGATTGACGAATAAATGATTAATTATTAATGATTAGCCACTAGATTACGAAAAAAAAAAAAAAAAACATTTTATTTGTACAATTTTTGCAAATTAATAAATTGAGTGATAATTTATTAAATTAAATACAAATTTTCAACACAGTATGTATGTGGTTAAATCACTTGACGAAATAATTACTCATAATTTGTCACGCCATAATTTATAACAGTATTATTATATCACTACGAATAATCATTATAATATGTCTTATGTCAAGTACACGTATACTATGTAAGTCGAGTAAAAATACTGTAATATTAATTTTAAATAAGTACTGTTTAAAATTTTTTTTTGACTATCAAAAATCTAATTATTATTTTAATTAATTTAATTAATTAAATCTGAGGTATTTGAACAAATTAAAAATTCACTGAAGCTTGTATTATATATTATATTTTTTTTTATTACAATTATAAGTACATGTAATGATTAATTTTTTATTATTAATTATTTGTTAGATGAGTTAAGAAACATTATTACTTATGTTATAAAAAAATGAAATTTTGTTAAAATTATAATTAAATATTAAGCGCATTGATATTTTCCGTCTATATGTCCAGCACTACGTAAGAATCGAAAAATTATTATTTAAATAAATATGTTTACGAATAATTATATTAAGTATTACTTAAAAAATAATATATTGGAAATATGGCAGTTGCCAGGTATTTAACGCGTATTGTAATCATTAATAATAGTAATTATAACAATAATAATAATAATATACTAATGTAGTCAATCTGACATTATAGGCCGGCCCTTCATCAAAAAATTATTATTATTGTTATTATTATTATTATTAATAGTGATTTTTTGTGAGTAGACTTATGAATTATAAATAATTTAATTATAATATTGTAATAAA
Organism: Cotesia congregata; assembly: GCA_905319865.3. Classification (NCBI taxonomy): domain Eukaryota; kingdom Metazoa; phylum Arthropoda; class Insecta; order Hymenoptera; family Braconidae; genus Cotesia; species Cotesia congregata. The sequence goes on from CAJNRD030001123.1 coordinate 19,238,730, forward strand.
AATTAAATGATAAAAGTAACGCGCAAAAACGCAGTTATTATGTTCGAATTATATTACCTGTTATTAATATCATTTAATACTATAAATAAAAAATAGTATGACAAAATAATTAATTTTTTTTTAATTTGATATTAATTAAATGGACGAATCTTTTATTGTTTTTTTATACCTTCATGATATAAATTTAATTATTAAAATGAGTCAATAAAATTAAAAAAAATCAAACGTTTATTATTAGTCTAAATATTTAAATTTTCAATCAATGGATAAATTATTGTTATAAATTTTGAAGAACCGCGAAAGTGCAAAAGTAAGCATGTGCCTGGTATGGACTATAAAATTGTGTATGATAATAACAATAAATAGAAAATTGTCAAGGAAGAATTAAAAAAAAAATTGAGACTTACCTTTTGAATTTCGTTGTTGTTGTAAAAAATTATCCATTGTGTATTAGGTAAAATTGGCAACTTAAAATAATAAAATAAATTTATGTATATCTATTACTACGTAAAAAAATTTATAATTAATTGATATTATAATTATTTAAAAAAGTAAACTAATTACAATAAATAAATAAATGTAGTATAAATAAAACTTTGTGAAATTATTCTTTTTTTATTTATTTTCATTTTAAAAATATTACAACTTAATTTTTAAAGGAAATTTGTCAGTGTCATACGGCTTAAAAAAAAATTATAAGAATTTTTTTTTTTTTTTTTTTTTTTAGTAACGCGCAAAAACGCAGTTATTATGTTCGAATTATATTACCTGTTATTAATATCATTTAATACTATAAATAAAAAATAGTATGACAAAATAATTAATTTTTTTTTAATTTGATATTAATTAAATGGACGAATCTTTTATTGTTTTTTTATACCTTCATGATATAAATTTAATTATTAAAATGAGTCAATAAAATTAAAAAAAATCAAACGTTTATTATTAGTCTAAATATTTAAATTTTCAATCAATGGATAAATTATTGTTATAAATTTTGAAGAACCGCGAAAGTGCAAAAGTAAGCATGTGCCTGGTATGGACTATAAAATTGTGTATGATAATAACAATAAATAGAAAATTGTCAAGGAAGAATTAAAAAAAAAATTGAGACTTACCTTTTGAATTTCGTTGTTGTTGTAAAAAATTATCCATTGTGTATTAGGTAAAATTGGCAACTTAAAATAATAAAATAAATTTATGTATATCTATTACTACGTAAAAAAATTTATAATTAATTGATATTATAATTATTTAAAAAAGTAAACTAATTACAATAAATAAATAAATGTAGTATAAATAAAACTTTGTGAAATTATTCTTTTTTTATTTATTTTCATTTTAAAAATATTACAACTTAATTTTTAAAGGAAATTTGTCAGTGTCATACGGCTTAAAAAAAAATTATAAGAATTTTTTTTTTTTTTTTTTTTTTCAGCTGAGCATTTAAAAATTGAATTTATTTATGAGTAAAGAAGTCTTGAACGATAAAATAATTTTTTAAATGAACAATTAATTTAAAGATTGCTCATATATCATTCAAAACATCTTTATGAATTTAATTACCATAATAATAATAATATTAATTATATCAGTAGAATAATACTAAGTAATAGTTAAGATAAATAAATCTTACAATATTGAGTAAAAAAAAAAAAAAAAGTACCGACTAATAAAGAAAAAAATTACGGAGCAACACACGTTTACAATCTGCCAGTCAATGATTAATTTGAGAAAAATATTAAAAATAAATCAATTAATTTAATGAGAAATAAAACGAAAGAAAAATTACTTATTTCTTCTTCTTTCTTGGTTTCTCTTGAGGAGCTGGCAAGTTTTCTTGCTTCCTTTTACCAGTAGGTTTAGTCCCAGCATTTCCACCTCCGCCACCAGCTCCGCCGCCTTTTTTACGACGCTCCTGTCTCTCGCGTTCCTCCAGCTCTTGATTCTCCCGTTCAATTAAAGTAATAAGAGTATTACACCTTCTCTGAAGCTCCAAAGCTGTCCTTGACTTGACAAACCAGTCGAATCTGAATTGCGGAGCCGAGCGGACAGTAGCTCTTAGTTCTTCATAGACATTTTCCTTATCAAACCCAAGTTTGTGTAACATACAAACTAAAAATCTGTCTTCCTCTTCAGTGTAATTTTTTCCTTTATTCGTCCCGTAGGCAATTCTTAATTGATGAAACGGAGCGCGATATCTCGCCATTTTTGCATCGAGAGCCTTTTTAATTCCCGCACGTCGCTGAATTTTAGCTTCTCCACGCTCTATTTGCGCCATAACACGATCAATATCCTGAAGCTCGTGACATCGTTCCCAGAAGACAGCAGAGTACTCCATCACTTCCTCAGGAGTTTTTCCCTCGACTTCCTTAGCAATATTCTCAATATCATCTCTTCCGTATTTTTCGTTAGCTTTAATAAACTGATTAAAATCCCTCTTGGTCCAGTTGGTAAAACCCTGAGTTAATAATTTCTCCTTCTCAACAACCTCGTCGTCAGTCAGCGGTTGAGCGTCATCAATTTTCCTCTGCTCTTCCTTCTGAATTCTCGCGGCATCGGACCCAAGCTCAGGATTTTTCGGTACTTTATATCCCACACTCTGACGGAAATAATAAATCTCCTGATCAAGCAGCTCGAAGAGTCTCGGAGGGAAGAATTGAAAGTCTTGAACAATCGGCTGTTTAGGCGGACGTGGCGCTTTGGGCGCTTTTGGCTCAGAAACTCTCAGAGCTTCTCGGAAATAAGCATCGACAGCATAATTGGCTTTGCGCTCCCGCTTAGGCGGCTCAATCCAGTGCCCCAGGCCAAGAATCTTCTGCTTCTCACGATAATCCTCACCCTCAAACTGATAAACCGAATCCGTAGGCGCATCAACAGTAAAATTTCTCAGCGAAGATTCCCCCAGACTCTCCAGCTTCTGCTTCAATTCAGCAGTTTTGCTCTCGCCTTTCTGCAAAATCGTGTCAATATCCTCGTCTGTAATTGCACTGTCCTTGGACGCAAACACCTGATTAGCTCCATGTCTGATAATATTAAGCATCTCGTCTTTGTTAAGCGCAGTCTGTTTAGCATCAACCAGCCTACCTTGTTGAATTACCAGTTTATCAAGGCGTAATTTAACTTCAGCTCGCTCGACTATTTTTTCCTCAACAGTGTTCTCGGTAATGAATCTAAAAACACAGACTTGCTTCTGCTGACCGATCCGATGAGCTCGGTCCATTGCTTGCAAGTCCATCTGAGGATTCCAATCGGAGTCGAATATAATAACGACATCAGCGGTGGCTAAATTGATTCCCAACCCTCCAGCACGTGTTGATAACATGAAAATAAATTTCTCACTATTAGGAGCGTTGTACTCGTTTATCTGACGCTGACGATCTTCATGGGCAGTGTTACCGTCCAGACGACAATATTGAAACCCTCTCCAGTGGCAATAATCCTCCAGAATGTCCAACATTCTGGTCATCTGGCTGAAGATAAGTACTCGAGAGTCTTGCTGCTGTAATTTAGGCAATAATTTATCAAGAATAACCATCTTGCCACAGTTGTAGACTAAATGTTCGTCTGTGGTGTAAGGAGGACCTGGCTCAGCTCCGTCAAATAGGTAAGGATGATTACAGCACTTACGCAGCTGCATCAATATATTTTGCAGGCGCATTTTTTCAATTTTACCAGCTCCATTGACAATGTCAATATCTTTCATGAGGACTTTTGTGTACCACTCTCGCTGCATTTTGCTCAACCCAATGTAAACCTTCATCTCCTTCTTAGGCTTCAAGCCCTTCTCTACCTCAGATTTCAGACGACGAAGTAAAAACGGACGAAGTACCGCATGTAAACGTTCAACAAGTGAATTATCTCCGAGGAAGCTGTTGGTGTTGAACCAGGAGTCAAAGTCGTCGGAGCTGTTGAATACATCTGGCAGTAAAAAGTTCAACAGGGCCCAAAGCTCGTGAAGATTGTTCTGAAGAGGTGTTCCAGTAAGTAACAACCTGTTGGCTGTTTTAAATTCACGCAATATTTCAGACAATTTTGATTTTTCATTCTTGATCCTGTGAGCTTCGTCGATCACCATGTACCGCCAGTTGAATTTTTTGAATACTGATTTTTCTTTTATTACCATCTCGTAGGAAGTAATACACACGTCCCACTCTCCGGGCATCATCACGTCCCGGATAAATGTGTTACGGGTCTCTGCGTCACCTATTAGGCAAACTGAGCGCAAGCTTGGACACCATTTCTTGAACTCGTTCATCCAGTTGGCCAATGTTGACTTAGGAACGATTACAATGTGCGGGCCGGGGATGCTCCGAAAGTGTTTCATGTAACCTAGCAGGGAAATAGTCTGCAGAGTTTTACCCAGACCCATTTCATCGGCGAGGATACCATTAATTCCGTTCTCGTAAAGGGATATCATCCAATTAAGACCCCGGATTTGATAATCACGCAGCTCTCCATTTTTTATGTAATTTGGCGAAGATTCAAATCGCGTAATTTGCGCGACATTGGTGTTTGACTCAGCAAGCAGCTCTTCATCTTCTTCTTGCTCGGTTTTTCGATGTCTGTGGTCACCCGAGGCGTCAGTTTTGCTGCTAGCTTCGGCGGACTTATCAGCTGGCTGAATCTTTCGGGGCCTGCCGGGCTTAACCTTCAATGGACTAGTCGATTTGTCTTTCTGGTTGTTTGTCATGAAATGGGAAAATATCTCGGTCTGACGGAGTAAATAATCAAATCTCTTACTGCGATCGGTCTCCAATTTGGTCTCAAAGTCCCCACCGCGGGACGATGTGGTTTCTCCAGAGGAATCATTTGAATCGTTCTCGTTAGTATCACCTGTCGTTTCTGTTGTTGTCAGCGATTGAGCCGGAGTTGGTGTAGCTGTGGGTGAATTTGTAGTCGCATTCGTTGTTGCGGGTATTGTTTCCTCGGATTTAGACATTTTTACAACGTCTAAAAAATTACTTTTTCACTTTTGTTATTGTGTTTTTAGTATTGTTAGTGGTTAGATGGAATAACTTGGCGAATTTAGTGGTTAATATTTAGCAATAAAAATGCCGGATACATACACTCACGTTTATTGATGCGCACAGGTTACTTATACAATATAAGTAACGCCATATTTTACAATATTTTGTTGAAATCCCTCCAAATCAAATGTATCCCCTCTTTGGTATGGATTTATTTATTGTGCTTATTACACTGCCACCTGGATTTTTATTTAGACAGTTGGTAGAGTGAATTGCATAAAATATAGTAAATTATTAAAATTTGCAAAGTTGTAATTTAAGCGCGAAAATTTAAAAACTAGATAAAAATTTTTAGAAAATTTTTTTAATTGTCAATCGCACTGAAGACAGCTGACTATTAATAGTTTAAAAATTTTTTTCAACTGACATATTGTATGAAAATTAATTTAGCTGATATTTAATAATTTTTTTAAAAAATGAATTATGGCAAAAAAAGTTATAAAAAAAAATATGACATGTAGAAATTTTAAAAAATTAAAAATGCAATTTTTTTTAGAACAAATTTAGTTGTTGAAAAAAATTAAAAAATTGTCAAGTGACTCCTAACTTTAATGTCATACATATTGTCACTATTTACTGATTACTAATTATTATTATTATTATTATTATTATTATTATTGTGAAAATTATGTCTGCATTTAATGATACTGAAATTAATTTGGATTTTTATAAAAACAAAACTAAGTTAGCTGACATCTAAAAATTTTTATAATTTTTTTTATTGAAAAAAATCATTACTAAAAAAAAAAAATTGACATGTAGAAAATTTGAAAAACTATCAGTGCAATTAACAAGAAATATTTTTTAATTATAATTTAATGAACGAAGCAAAATAAAGAATTAAAAAATGTCAGCTAACTTTATTATTATAAATTGTTATGATAAAATTTTAATAAAAAAAATTCTACATTTAGGAATTAAAAAAAATTTACAAGTGAAAATTCTTAAAGAATTTCAGTTTAATTGACTTCATCCTATAGATATTTTAAAAAATTTTTATAAAATGGTAAAAAGTGTTAAATAATAAAAATTAATTAAATATTTTATGAAATTAAAAAATCAATTTATTTTTTAGGGTAATTGATTATTAAAGTTAAAGTATGGCATACCATTATTATTACCATTATTGAATGGTCGTCAAGACAACAAGCTAGCTATCAAAACAAAGAATAACATCAGTTAGAAAACTAGTTCAACTAAATTGTTTGTTTTTTTATATACTTTTTCAACAATTGATTTTTACCATTATTATTAAAATGATAAATGAGGAAAGAGGAACAAGTTCTATAAGTGTTCCTCCAAAATTACCGGTAATTTTAAAACAATTTTGCAAAGCAGCTATTAGAACACAGCCGTATGATCTCTTGAAATGGTCAACGGCTTATTTTAGTGCGTTAGCTGAAGGATCTGAACCACCAAGCAAAACTCGACTTGAATATCCTCTTGAGACTGCTAGTGGATCTTGCCTGACATTTGGTTTGCTAAAGGTGCTTGTACGACAACTTGGTGGTAATTATAAACACTGTCAGTTTATAAAATATTATTTCTATTAAATGTATTAGTTTAATTTAAAAAAATTTTATTTTTTTTTATCAAAGATTACAATAAAACGGTACCAGTTGAAGTAATTTTGAAACGATGGACCGACTTGTGTTTAGACATTACAGATTTAAATTTGATAATGATTGTTGGTAAATTTCGTCGAAAATGTCAAGTAAAAAAATTTTTGGCAATTGCTGCTGGTCTATTAGGTTCCAGTCTTTTTGACACAATGCTAATTATTTGTGAGTTATTTACAATGGAACCCGATGGTGGATCATCAATGATTCCAGTAAATTTATTTATGGAGATCTACGAGTAAGAATTTTTTTATTTTATATTATTTTATAAAATTTCTATATTTTTTTTTTTAAATTAAAAATAATTAACAGATATTTAGCTGGATTAAATTGCGGGGGTGAAGAAAGAGAACCCAATCAAAACCTGTCTGAATTTATAATTTTTGAATTATCAGAATGTCAAAGTACTTCTGAATTAAAATCTGATGAAGTAAATTCTACCCAAGATTCAACAAAACATCCATCAGTTGAAGATTCAGAAGCTACTGAAGAACAAACAATTGACAAACAATTTTCTAATAATTATAATCAACTTTCACGCGACCGTGAAGAAATGATTGATGGGCTTGAGAAAGATAATAAAACACAGAGTGAAGAGAAAAAAATATTGAGCGCTAATGTAGATAATTCAGCAACATCGAATGCTGATGGACATCAAAATGTTAAGTCTGCTAAGATGACCAAAGACTCTGACAATAGATCATTAGCTAGCGATGATAGCATAGGCTTAGAAAGAAATAAATCAGCTAGAATTAAAAACAAGTGTAAAATAAACTCCAATTGGATTTCACACTATCCAATGATTCCAGGTACGTATTTTGTCATTCATTTTTGTAAAAAAAAAATTTTTTTGTCTGTAAAGTCGGTTTACGGATGATAGTTTTACGTGATAACGTCATAAAGAAAAATTAATGAAAAATTGCATAATTTTATGAATTGAATTGAATTATTATCACTGAGTTATCGTTATTTTGTATTTAAAAATTTAAAATTTTGAGTATTTAAAAATGATTTTAACAAAAAAAAAAAAGACTTATTAATACATTGTTAATCAAAAATTGATATAATAATTTGATAATTGATATAATTATTATTATTTATAATTAATATTAATTATTTTATTAATTTATCGTTTATAATAATTATTAATTTATTTATAATTAATATTAATTATTAACAAAATTAATTTTTAATTTTGTAACTGTGTTGTATTCTAACTGCTAGCTTTGACGTCACGTGAGAAAAGAGATATTGAGCCTCTATATCGCTTGTTGCGCGCTCTCGATATAAGATGTTATCACGTCAAAAATTTGATTATTCTTCTGGATTGTTTCTTTTAGGAATTGGTCCAAAGTTATCATCCAGTGAAGTAACCAGAGTCGGTAAATGGATGGCTGAATGCTCAACAGTCCAAGGAGGAATGGTTGGACCAAGAAATTTGCGCCACTTTCAGTGTCCTCCATTAGATCATCAAAAAATATAATTAAATCACTGTTTTAATGAAAAACTAATAATTCCATAAATTATTCACGATTTATTGTATAGTTTATTGTAGAATTCTTAATTAATATAACAATAAATGAATAGTAATAAAAATGAGTTAAGATGATTAAAAAAATGATAAGTCAGTTAAAAAAATATAAAATAGTTGACTAGAATGATTGATAAAATAGTACTTAATAAAATCACAGATATTTAATAAATTACACAAGAAAAGCCGGAAGAGATCTGTTGCGTAAAAATCGTCGGATTTGATTGTAAAATAAATGATAAATCGTAATAAACATCAGTAATGATATAAGTAAAAGTAAAATATTCCTAGCTCTCGCTCGACTAGCTCGCCACTCGTATAATTCATTTCGGTGAGAAAATCTATTTCTATACTGAGCAGGTAATTCAAAATTGCTCTTAAGTGGGTATAGAGAACGATAAAAATCATTAAGTAAAGCTCGAATAATATCGTTCTCTGATTTTCGTGAAGGATCCATATCATCATTTAGACAAATAAATTTTTTTGGCTCTCGTCGTATTTCATCAAGCAATTGTACTGTTTGGGACACGTTGCTCGTTAACATTTCAAATATTTCATTTCTTCCGGCTTTTAAAATTTCATGTTGATAACGATTTTTTTCACCAAACTGCGACTTAATTTTATTGGCTATCGCGTCACATTTTATTATTAATTCTTTAGTCACAGTAGGCAGAATAGAATCAAGATAACGTTCACCCGATGGTGGTTCTACATTTTTACTATCAGTTAATTTAATACGACGTGAGCAATTAGTAATTGCATTTTCAAAATCTACCACAAGACTATAATCCAACGGAAGTGGATTTATTCGTGATAAAAGAGTTCTTATTTCACGATCAGACCATGTACCCGATTTATCAGTATCAAATTTATCAAATATTTCACCAGCAGTTGACTGTTGTTTTTCACTGATAAGATAATAAAAATATGAAAATGCAAATTGCATATCTTGAGAATTTCTTACGCGATGAGACGAAGTTTTATCGAATTCAAATTTAAATTTATCATGCATGTCCACTATTATTTTTTTGTCTAATAAATGTGGCATGTGAGCTGGCACGCGACGTCGCTGAAACCCATAGGCTGCGTTATAAATTCTATTAACATATAATAATGACTCTGCATAAGTATCCAGTCGACGTATTTTACGTTTTAAGTGACTTGGATATTTATTATTATTGTCATTGTCATTATTATTGTTATTATTAATATTGTCTGATTTTTCAGGATCACTTATATGTACAAGATTTATAATATCATCATTTCGATTTTGCTGCTTACGGCGACTCATCGGATGAGCAAACTCGTACTTAAATCCTATTATTTCAGTGGACGTAGATAATTTTTTTCTTTTTTTATCTCCATTTTGGTCGGCAGTTCTGTTTATTCTAAAACTATTCTTTGAAAGTATTAATTCATTATCTTGAGTATTATTTATATGATTATGTTTATCCTTCAGTAATTTAATTATATCATCCAGTGAATTTTCATTAACGTTCAAAGGACTGGACGTTGAAAATGAATTTAAAGAAGGTAATGATGATGGAGAAGTCATAACAGAAGGACGAGTTGTAACTGAAGAATTTATATTTTGATTTTTTTGCTTTAATGAATCAAAAAATTTTGCTGTTTCTTTTTCTTGATTCATTTGAAGAAGCTTATACGGATAGTCACCGTCTTCTTCCATCACTTCACTGTCTGTTGGTATGGGCGTTGTATTACAATCTCCACCTTTTAACACAATTAAAAAAATAATTAAAATACTGTAATATAAAGAATAAATAATTAAATTAAACTAGCAACCTTGCAGTTACTATGTGACTGCTGTGAATTGTGAGATATAAATAAATAAAATTTTGCTTTATTAAATAATAACTTTTGTTAAGTTACAATGTACTTTTTTAACTATAGACGTTTTTAAAGATATAAGCTCATCCCGATGTTACACTCATCAAGAGCTTTCATTTGAATACCCACACGCATTTTCATATATTTTTCATATATACATATAATATATATATATATAAATATATGAAAAATTGATGTGGGTACTCAAATGAAAGCTCTTGATGAGTGTAACATCAAGATGAGCTTATACCTTTAAAAACGTCAATAGTTAAGAAAGTATAGTGCAATTTAATAAATATCTTGTGAATTATTGACATTTTTAAAGATATAAGCTCACCCCGACATTATACTCATCCAGACCTTTCATTTGAGTACCCACATCAATTTTTCATATATTTATATATATTATATATTTATATATATGAGAAATATATCAAAATGCATGTGGGTACTCAAATGAAAGCTCTTGACGAGTGAAACATCGGGATGAGCTTATATCTTTAAAAATGTCAATATTTTACAAGATACAAGGTAATTTCTTTATTATGTATCTAGAGATAGAGCATTTTTCGAATGTAGTCTAAATATCATAATAAATTGACTATCAATGAGAATGATATAAAACCTTGAAGAGGCATAAATTTAAATCAAGACCTTTACAATGACACTAAATTTCACGTAAAAAAAAAAAAAAAAAACGATTTTATCATATGACTATCCTGGACATAAAATTTTTCTTATTCTCTTAATAATATAGATTATCTCACCATCAAATTCACAAACTGTTGTATTACAAGCAGGATCACAAGAGCCATCTCCAACCCAAGCCCAAGGACAAATATCGGAGCAGTCCGGTATCCACCAAGCTAAATAAACTTTTTGCCCGCCAGTTTGCGTGATAAAATCTTCAGGCCAGACTTCCGTACCCAGGAAAACATCATCGTTAAAATATAAAAATTTATCAGATATTCCTGGTATTCTACAACACAAAACAACATTGTTTATTTATTTATCTATTATTACTCTATAAAAAAATTAATTAATTTATTACCTATGGATATGACTTTCAATAGCTGGACTTGAAAAAGTCGGTAGATGATTTTTATTAGGAAAAATATCATGATGACTGATAAGTGTCATCCTCTCATTATCCATATCCAGCCAATTGGGTATTTGGCCATTAGTAATAATATAAACATGTCTAACCCATGGTGCATACATTTCTAGAGATCGCAACGAGTACCTCAACTCATCCTTATCATTGAATCTCGACACGGCTGCGTTAATGTCATTAGGAACTGGTATATATTTATGTAAATCTTGAATAAACGTTGGATCGCTACCATTCACCCACGTATAAACTACATCAATAGGCACATGCTGGCACAGTTTATTTTGAAACGAAGTGCCGATGATATTGTCATTGAACGAATGGAATACGGCTTGATACTTTTCTTTACTCCAAGCAAGCCATACCTGAAAAAATTATCATCACATTGCATGAAAATAAAGTTAGCCATCTAAAAAATTTTATGATTTTTTTTATTAAAGAATTATTATAAAAAAATAAAAAAAAAATTTTTTCATTTGTTAAAAACTTCAAAAACTATAAGTGTAATTTTTTAAAAATATTTTTTAGTTATAATTTAATAAATTAAGCAAATTAAAAAAATAAATAAATACTAATTAATCCTAACCTCTCCAAAGTGTACAGTACCAACAAATATGCATGTAAATGCAATAAGAATAATAAGTAATGACGATTTATGTGAAAGAAGATCGTAACAACGTCGTTGTATTAGCTTCCATGTACTCATTATACCGATTATTAATTTTGTTGCGATTTGCATCGCAAATAATTATTGTTGTTAATATAAAACTCCATTGGACAAGTATCTTCCAGCGGTGTGAAATAATTGTTATGTAAACATTAGTTATTTTCGGAGAGCAGCATTGATATAAATTATTATTACGTGTCTTACTTTTATTTTATTAAGATTTTTAATTCAAGATTTAAATTTTTAAGTATAAGTATAAGTAAACTGATATTCTTACATACTTCAAACACAACACATGTACAGTATGTACTGTAAAATAATTTAAATACAAAAGTAACATTGTATTAGTGGCGCGTCAATCGTCGTCAACGTTAAGCAGAGAGAGCAGAGAGAGCAGAGAGAGAAACTATCTCTCCGTTGACGCTTCTCCATCTTTCCTTTTTATTTTTTGATGACATATGATATATGACAAGTGACAAGGAAAGAAATATAAATAATTTTTAATTTTAAGAAACAAAAACATTTGTTCCGAAAAATTATTTTTGAAAAATTGCATTTTTAATTTATTAAATTTTCTAAATGTCAATTTTTTTTATGCGGTAATTTATTTATTAGAAAAATTATTAAATATTTTCTGAGCTAATTTTTTTATTAAAAAAATTATGAAAATTAATTTAACAGATATTTAATAATTTTTAGAGAACTTTTGTTAACAAATAAATTATGGCAAAAAAAATAAGAAAAAAAAAATTGACATATAGAAATTTTAAAAAATTAAAAATGCAATTATTTTAAATAATTTATTAGAATTAATTTAATTATTAAATAAAATTAAAAATTGGTCAAGTGACAGCTAACTTTAATTTCATTAAAAAATCAGATGTTTAATAAAAATTAAATATTTTTTAATAAATAATATAAGAAAAAAAAAAATTAAAAATATCCACATGAAAATTATTCAAAATTCTTTATCGCTGTAATTTTTTGTATCAATCGACAGTCAATTTATAATGACATAAAAGTCCATTTTTTTTATTTTTTTTAGCAAATATATTTTTTCAAAAAAATTATTTAAAAAAAATTGCATTTTTTATTTTAAAAAATTTCTACATGTCAACTTTTTTTTTGCCATAATTTATATGTTAAAAAAAATTCTTAAATATCTGCTAAATTAATTTAATTAATTTATATTCAATTTATTTATAAAAAATTATAAAAAATCAAATTTCTGTTACTTTTACCCCATAAATAAGGATGACAGCATCATACAGTAAGTACGTGTGTGTGTATTAACATCATCCATACTCATAATAATAATAATGATGATAATAATAATTTTGCTTCTTTTCTCCTTTTCTTTCTAGTGGTAGTGATGTATCTCACAATATAGGTTTACAGGTACAGTCTCTGTCGTGTTGCTGCGTGTCTATATTTTTTTTGCTGAGCTGGTTTTTTTGAGGTTATTGTTTATATGTTTAAAAGAAACGATCCAGCTAAAGAAAAGTCCATTATCATTCAGTTCAAGTTATTATTACTCCGTGATTTAGCGGCAGCTCTTTTTTTCAATTTTATTTTCGGCGAGCAGTATTAGGTCTAAAATTTTTACTCTAGTTAGTAAATTTATAAACAAACTTGTATACAATCTAATAATAACAACAACAACAATAATATTAATATTAATTTGAACAACGATAAATTTGGACTTTTGGCCTTTGTGATTATTATTATTATTATTATTATATATAAGTGAACGATATAAACTGGTTTTATTGCAATATTTACAAAGCTATCAAGTAAGTTGAATAAATTTTTGGATATAAATGATAAGTAATAGTAAATAATAATTTTTATTATGATTTTAGGATGAAAGTAACAGTAATGACCCTCGGTGATGATATATTTGTCCTGGATGTAAGTGAGGATTTAGAGCTAGAAAATTTCAAAGCGTTTTGCGAGGTCGAGTGTGGGGTTCCGGCTCTCGAAACTGTTATTGCATTTAATGGACGGCCTCTTATGGATGATAAAAAGTCTTTAAAAGAACATGGAATCAGAGATGGTGATGCTGTAATATTGCAACACATGCATCAGAGTGGAGTTGAATTAAATCAACCTCCAAGTAATAATGGAGGTAAATTTATTATTTTTACTGAATTTATTTATAATAAAAAAATTTTATTTTTAATTTATGTGATGTAAAAATACAAGGTCTTTGTTCACAAAAAATAATTAAAATTAATTTTACAATTTTTATAAACATAAATATTATTTTTCAGCCGTACCATTTCTGGACTTTAGCTCAATTCGAGTTCCAGGAGCACCATTGAGTAGTAGCCCTAATTCATCGGGTAATTCTTCTCGAGTACAAAATCCAAGAAATGAAAATGATCCTGCCATGATAAGAGACATGTTTTTAGCAAATCCTGATCAATTGGCTTTATTGAAACAGAATAATCCTAGATTAGCCAATGCTTTACTCTCAGGGAATCTTGGTAAATTTTTTATTTTAATAGTATATTACACACTTAGGGAAGTAAAGCTTTCTTATTTACTTCCCTAGGTGTGTATACTATTTTTCTATCATCTTCATTTTTTATTACTGATTTAAAAATTTAATTTTAGATAAATTTTCAACGATACTAAAAGAACAAATAAAAATTCGCGAAGAACGTCAAGCACAACGACTAAGAATGATGAACGCAGATCCATTTGATACTGAATCTCAAAGATTAATTGCTGAAGAAATAAAACAAAAAAATATCGAAGCTAATATGGAAGCAGCTATGGAGTATAATCCTGAAACATTTGGAACAGTTGTTATGCTTTATATCAACTGTAAAGTCAATGGATTTCCTGTCAAAGCATTTATTGACTCAGGTACTACTTGATTTATTTTTTAATAATTATTTTTAATATTTACGCATTGAGAAAAATAATTTTTCGTTGCTGCTATGTCAAGAACATGTTTTTCTCAGCGCAACTATTTTTAAATTTAAAACGCGTTCAATATTCGTTCGTTTCTCGAAACAGATACTTTACAACAAAGAAAAAAATTCGTATATTCTAATTTTATACATTCGGTATATATAAAATGTATATTTTGTAATAAACGTTCAGATGATTTCAAACTTATAAATATTTAAATTTTAAGAAACAATTTTTAATCAAAAAATATTTTTTTTTTTTTATTTAATATTGTTTAGATGTAAATTACTGAAGCTTATAATATGTATTTTAAAAATTAGGTGCTCAAACTACAATAATGTCAGCAGCATGTGCTGAAAGATGTCATATTATGCGACTGGTAGACACAAGGTGGGCCGGAGTTGCTAAAGGTGTAGGTGTTCAACGTATTATTGGACGTATTCACATGGTGCAAATACAAATAGCTAACGATCACTTGACAACGTCCTTCAGTGTTCTTGAGGAACAACCAATGGACATGCTTCTTGGTTTAGATATGCTAAAACGGCATCAGTGTTGTATAGATCTTAAGAAAAATATTTTGAAAATTGGCACGACTGGAACAGAAACACAATTTTTAGCCGAAGGTTTGTATAAATATAACTTCTATTATAAATTGTAAATATGACCAATTAATTAATTTTTTATATTTAACAGGTGATTTACCGGAATGTGCAAGATTAAGTGGTAATAATGATGCAATGGATGACCAGGAATATCAAAAAGTATTAGAGGACAGTGCTAGAGAAGCAAAAAAATTAAGACAACAGCAAGGTAAAATTTTTTTTAGACTTTAATACTGATATGAATGTATTTATTAATTATATAATTAATATTTAAGTTCTCCATATTTAAATAGATTAATCTTGGGAATTTGGACAATAAATAAAGATGTTAAATTATAACAATGCTATGTAACGTTTCGCTGATTTATTTTAGCTTCATCAGGCGAATCTTAATAAGCTGAAATGTTGCAATTCTTATAATTTAACATCTTCATTTATTGTCCAAATTCCCAAGATTAAGTTATTTAAATTAATTATATAATGTATAAAAATAATTATTTATTTTATAATAATTTTATTTATAGAAAGCAGCACGAATAACCCATCAACTAGCACATCGAAATCAGATAATTTAGAAACAGTTACAGTGAGTGATCCGTTTACAGAAGCTAATGTCAAAGCTATTGTAACTCTTGGATTTCCTCGAGCTCAAGTTATCGCCGAGCTCCGTAGATTCAATGGTGATGAGATGCAAGCCACTGCAGCACTCTATGCAAAATCGTTAAAATTTTAAACCAAATAATTTAAGCATATTATTAAAAATAATAATTTTCATTTAATTAATTATTTTGTTTTACTAAATTTTCCATTATTAAAATGGAAGGGTATATTTGATGATAAATACATTTTCTTTACTTTGGAAGTTTCAAACATTTGAATGCGCAATCGCTCAAATAAATATACTCGACTGATATCACGTGTTCGATGTGATAATAACAATAATAAAATATTAATAATAATAATAATATTAATATATCAGATACTAATTATTAAAAAATGATTAATTTCTTTTTTTTCCATCTCAAATAACTTAGAGATATATTTGTTAAGCAACTAAAATATATATAAATATATGTATACATATTATTCAGTAAAAAAAAAATAAAAATGTACATGTACTTATGTATGATTTAATATTATAAGTAATGTTGAACAGTTTTCAGTCTTGAATACAATTTTTTTTTTATCGAAATAAAAGTATATTTATTTCTTACTATAGTGTATACATATATGTACATATATGAACCTGTAAGTATTTTTCTATGTAATATATATGATGTAAATCTAGCTTATATATAACCAATATAATGTTATATTTTCATATTATCAACATTTTATACGAATTCAACCGTAAATGGTATGCGATAGTGTAAAATTGAGTAAGTATTATATGATGATAACTCCTTATCATAGTAGTAAGATATGTTGGCCGCTTTTGCCAGTAGAGCAATTTATGTATAATTTTATTATTATACATAAATATTAATTCACATATCGAATTTTTATTTCACAACCAGCAACAGGTTCGACACATCATCATGGCTATGAGAATTATTTCCCGTAATTTTATCAATCGTTTGCCAAAAAATACTCAAAATTTTTCAACTTCCACCAAACTTTATGCTGGTGAGTAAGAATAATTATTTTATTAATTTATAAATAATTAATTCATAAATATACTGTTATATAATACTTGCCGGATTGATGATTGAAAATAAATTAATTATCCAGAGTTCAATGACTTCTAATTCAGTTAATACCTTATAACTAATAAAATTATTATAAATATTTTCTAGCATCAGTTTTGAACAAATATGAGTTCATCAAAGCAGAAAAAGCCGGTGAGAAACAGAATGTTGGCCTGGTGACCCTCAACAGACCCAAAGCTCTCAATGCTCTTTGCCAGCAATTAATAACAGAATTAAATGACGCCATGGAAAAGTTTGATTTAGATGAATCAATAGGAGCTGTTGTTTTAACTGGAAGTGAAAAAGCATTTGCAGCTGGTAAAAAAATAATTTTTTTACAAAAAACATTATTCCTTTTTTATTTATTATTAATAAATTAATAAATTAATAAATAGATATATAATTATTTAGGCGCGGATATTAAGGAGATGGCAAGTAATACATTTGCTGGAAACTTAAAGGGATCATTTTTACAAAATTGGAGCGATATTTCTAAAATCAGAAAGCCGATTATCGCCGCTGTTAATGGTTACGCTGTATGTAGTTAATTTTTGGTAATAATTAAACAAATATCAACAGTACTTTGGCAAAGTACCGTCGATATAGTAATGAGTAGATAGTTTAATAATTAATAATGTTAAAATGAAATAGTTAGGAGGTGGTTGTGAAATCGCAATGATGTGTGATATTATTTATGCTGGTGATAAAGCTAAATTCGGTCAGCCAGAGATAATCATCGGTACAATCCCGGGATCTGGAGGCACTCAGAGACTTACCAAAGCTATTGGAAAAAGTAAAGCTATGGAAATGGTTCTGACTGGCAATCAGATAACTGCCCAAGAAGCTGAGAAATTTGGTAGGTGATGGATATACATCATGTAAAGTAAAAGACTCCATTAGTGGCACCTTTAAACCCTATCAGTGGCACTTTTTTTTTCAATGAAAAAATATTTTATTTGGAATAAAAATTAAATTTTTTTAATCTAAAGGTCTTGAAGATTAGAAATAATATATTCGTTATTAAAATTAATGATTTCATTAATTGAATAAATACCAAAATCAAAGAAAGTGTCAGTAATGGGGTCTTTTACCCTATATATTTTATTTATACATGAAAAAAACTCAATTAATATTTCTCAGGCTTGGTCAGCAAAATATTCCCAGCAGATCAATTGATCAACGAAGCAGTTAAACTAGGTGAAAAAATAGCAGCTAATTCACAACTATCAGTGGCTTTAGCTAAAGAAGCTGTTAATAAAGCATTCGAATTGTCACTCCAAGAAGGGCTGAGCTTTGAAAGAAGAATGTTCCAAGCGACTTTTGCTTTGGTAATATTTTATTAAAAATTTTTAATTTTACATAATAATCTTAAATACTCGAGGATAATTAATATACTTTATATAATTCATTTTTTAGGACGATCAAAAAGAGGGTATGTCAGCATTTATTGAGAAACGCCCACCGAAATTTAAAAATAATTAAGATTTTATAAATATATTATGAAAGTGAAAATTTTTTATACGATTGTTGTGTAACAGTGAAATTTTTTAACTTTTTAAAAAAATACAAGTTTAAATCGAGTAAATTTTTTTGTTCATCTTCATCAAACCTTCATAGTTATGAGAAGAATCAATACATTTTTTTAAACTTTTAGTTTACAATAATCTTTTTTAAAATATAAATAATATTAACTATGCGTATCACAGACAAAAGTTTCGTTCGTATCAGTAAAATCACACGAATATGATTAAAAACTTAATTATCAATTTAAAATAACAAAAATATATAACTATATGATAACAGTAACGATAATTATAGTGTTCATGATAAAATATAAATACAGCTGTTTAAATGAATATTAAAAATAATATTTTTAGTAAAACAAACCGAATTATAATATTCATCGCTTATCAAAATTCTTAATTGTGAAACGTCTCCAAAATTTACTATTTTCTTTTGGAGTGAGCGTAGTTTCTAATGAATCGTAAGAGTTAGTTGAATCTTCGTCTGTATCAAAATGATGTGTTATTACAATTGAAGGCATTCTTTCTGGAGATCTACTACGAGACGAGTCATAGCCATATCCATTTGTTAGACGTTTATCAAATCCTAGAAGAAATAATTTTAATAAGTATTTTTTTTTATGAAAATTAAATTAGCCATCTAAAAATTTTTATAATTTTTTTTAATGAAAAAATTTATCACAAAAAAATTTTTTAAAAAATTTCATTCGCAAAAAACTTTAAAAACTTTAAGTGCAATTTTTTAAAAATATTTTTTTATTTTTTTTAAACATTTTTTTGTGCTAATTTAATAAATAAAAAAAAAAATAAAAAATATCGGCTAACTTTAGTATTATTTTTTTTTTATAAATAAAATAAAAAACTATTACTTATTATAAAAAAAAATACCTTCTCCATCGGCACGAAGCATTTCCAGGAATGTGCTTTCAGTATTTCCTATCGCGCATCGATGTTTTTGTGAAGGAAAACCGAAGCTCAAGCTTCGATAATTAATTTCAGCTTTTAGCTTCTCTAGAGGGATATCATCATCCACTCTAAATTCATTGGGGTCTTCTACAAACGCTTGTTGCAAGTCTCTCATTATCTTCTTACGGATAGTCTTCTTCATCGACAGGTGCTGTTCTAAGTGCTTTACGTCTCTCTCGGTTAGAATTTTGCTGTAATCGCGGTTCCGCGTCTGATTCATCTGATTGTTGCTTAACGACGTCTCTTCCAGCTTCCCAAGTTTTTCCAATTGCACCTGGTTGTTGTTGTTGTTGTTGTTGTCGAAACCAAAGATGTCCCTCAGGTGAGGGATTTTTCGATCCGATATTGATTGCCTCGCCATTTTTACCTGACGAATGATTGATTGATACTTCCAGTTTTGCTACTTTTATCAATATCTGTAAATTAAATAATATTTATTTCTTCTTAGTAAAAATACTAAGCTTTCAATGTATTGTTTATGAAGAATATAAATGCCGTTGATTATTTCCGTAATCATTTAATTAATTAGCGACAGTTCATTGAGTCTATTGTCAAGGATATGCAGTGAACGGCAATCATAGCGGTCAATGGATTTCATATTAAAGAAGTTTTACTAAACGGTCGATAATACATGACCTTCATTGTAGAGTTGTGATAATAATGACAGGAATGTGCGTGTCTTTTAAGAAAAACTGCTATTTACTCGGCTCATCAGCAAGGTGATGGCCACTCAAGTGTAGGTCAGAGGTACTAGCAAGAAGAAATAATTGTTATATAATAATATCACTTGCATAGGTCACGCGGATAATTTCTTCGCGGAAAAAGAGTTTTAAATTAGAACTTTTTATTGTTTAATAATCAAAATTTCAGATTCATAAATTTGAATAATTATATTTAAACTTTTAAAAGTTAGTTAGTTATTTTATGATTGTAATAAAAAAATGAAATATTTTTATTTTAAGAAGTTTTAGATTTAGATTTAGATTACTTTTATATTTAAGATACAAATAAAATAATATGCTAATAAAATACATTATTGATATTACAAACAATATAAAAATAGAATTATTCATTTAATAAAAGGTAAATTACAACTGTTTTTATATTATTAAGTTTGGTACCATTAATTATAATTAATATCTCAAAGTTAATAATTAATATTTAATAAAATTAGCTAAAGAAGAC
This sequence comes from Cotesia congregata, assembly GCA_905319865.3. Classification (NCBI taxonomy): domain Eukaryota; kingdom Metazoa; phylum Arthropoda; class Insecta; order Hymenoptera; family Braconidae; genus Cotesia; species Cotesia congregata. The sequence goes on from CAJNRD030001123.1 coordinate 19,259,425, forward strand.
TTAAAATTGTAGATTTATAACAAGATATTGATAATCTGATTATAAATAAATTTTTGTAAAAAAAATAATCAATACTTGCAATGTTCTATTGAAAAAATTATAGATGTACACAGAAAAAAAAATTTAATTGATTCAAGAGAAAAATTCTTGAACCAAGAAAATAATTTTGAAAATTTTCATTTTGAATAATCAAGACAAAAAATTCTTTAATCAAATAAAATTTACTTAAACCAAGAAAAATTTTTTAGTTTAAGAATTTCATCATGTAAATTTTTTTTTCTGTGTAATTAAAAATAGTAAATTGATGTAAAAATGATATTAAATTAAATTAAGAAGAAAACTTACTGCAAAAATGATATAAACTGATGAGTTTCCACTTTTGATAAAGTTAGAGCGTTGATATAATTGAATTTACAAATGGAACTTTGTAAATTAATTGATATATTCTTCTGACAACTGAACTTAATCCCAAAGACAGATGAAGAATATAAAAACTTGCAGATATTGCACGATAACTGACAATAAAATTGACGAAATCAGCAACAGATATTAAATAACGATGATAATTAACAGTAAGCAAAATGAGTTTAATATTTTGTAAAGGAATAATAATCGCGGCGATAATCCTTGCAGTGAGACTGCTTGGCAGATAATGATGAAAATCCCGGAGAGTATCCGGTTATAAATGATGGGAAGTATATGAGCAGACTCCGTGCTAAACACTCTTCCTAACACGTGTAGCTTCCTTGTATGCTTATGACAAAGTTCACTCTTGGTTTTTTTGATTTCATGCGCTATTGAATTTATGCGTTATAAAAATAGTTCAAACCAAGCGAATAAACTTGTCAAAGGGGGTAAAATGATATTGTTCATTGGATAATGATAATGAAGAGGAAATTAGGTATTGAAAACGTCATCGTATTTAATATTTTATGACGCAGTTATATTAATGACGTAAAATGAAAATCCGATAGCGGTTTATGACGTTAGAAATTATAACAAGTTCAAAGATTTTAAGTTTTTTCCCTTTTGATTATAGAATCCACAATTTATTACAAGTTTAGTTTGGCCTGCACAGAAAAAAAAAACTTTTTGCAGTAAGAAAATTTTAAGGAAGACAAAAGTTATTTTGGAGCAAGAAAAAATTTTCTTAGCTTTTGAGCCAAGAAAATTTACCCTCCAGTTAAGAATTTTTTTTTTTTTCAGTGCGGCATTATGCGTGGGTGGTAATTCAGTGGAAAAACTCGCATTAATTTCAATTGTAAAAATTATAAATAAATATCGAAAATTGTAATTAAATATTTTTGTATTTATTCATTGAAATTGTTTTTTTAATATGAAAAAAATCATATTCTTTACAGAAATTTTAATTTTAATTTACAGAAAATTTATTATTTTTAACTCTCTGGGACCAAACGGGAGTATTTAAATAATTAAATTATCAACTTGTAAGTCATAATTGCATTAATAATAATTCATCGAATAGTATTCTCTAGATGACAAGAGAGCAGCTACACTGAGTTTTAATCCAAAAAGATCTTTTAAGAAAAGGCCATGAAGAATAAAGGTAAAATAGCTGATGATGATAAAGTATCTCGAGAAAAAATAAAATAAATCTACATTTTATATAAATTAACCATTTTTTTATCTCCGTACATCAAAAACTCGCCAAAATTTAGGTGTGAGTAGATCTACGGAAATATATTTCATTTTTTTCCGGGATTAATTATGATGAATAGACAGTAATTAGAGCTTTGTAATTAATATATTAAAAACATTTTTAATACAGAACATCAAAAATTTTACAGTTTACACTCTAGGTGATTGAAGTAAATATCAGTAAACTAATGAAAATTAATTTAGCAGATATTTGATAATTTTAAGGTCCAGTTTTTCAATCCGGGATAAAAGTATCATTATTATTATTGCCAGTATATTTATATATATGAAATATATAGATATATTTCATCATTGGATAAAATTTTATCCTGGATTGAAAAACTGGCCCTAAGAATTTTTGTAAGAAAAAATTATGGCAAAAATTGACATGCAGAAATTAAAAAAAATGAAAAATTATACAATCAAAATTTATTTTATTATTTGTTTTTCATGGTTTATTGATGTACACAAGGGTGTATGATAGACATTGATTTAATAAAACAAAAAAAAAAGGTTTTTTCTTTTTAAACTCTCATTCAATTTAGATTATTACAAACAACATATTTTACAGAAATATTTATCATGTTGAAAAATAAAAAAATTAATTTCATAGTAACTTTTAATTTATTTAAACTGATATAAATAATATTTGAATTTTACATATATGTCAGTTGAGTATGTATGTATGTATAGATAACTAGATGCGCGCGCCGCTATATGTCCATTATTTTGCGCCACGTAAGTGTAAGGTTTTTATAGTTGTGTCTTGTTTGGATCAAAAAAATATAAATCATTAGGATAAATATAATTAAATTTGTATTTATTATAAAATAAAATAATTAAAAATGGTAAGTATTTAATTAAAAATTGAATTTTTTTAACCCTTATTTTCCTGTAATTTCTTTAATAAAAATGAATAAACTTGCTCCTCAAGTAACCACTGTGTCTTTACTAACAGTGGACACGTCAATTTCGCCACATATTTCATTTTTTTAAAATTTAAATTTTATCGAATTATTTAATTAAATAAACAAATTAATATATCATGCCAAGATTTTATTTTAAATGATTACTTGCTCCTGTAATGATTTTCATACCGCAATATAACCTATAAAGTTTTTACCGCAGCATAGAATCTATTTATTTTATTTAATAATTAGTTTACAACAATAACTATGAAAATAAAATTTTTTCAGCCTCTGAGGCTAGATATAAAGCGCAAATTGACCGCAAGGTCCGACAGAGTTAAAAGTGTCGACTTACATCCGTCAGAACCGTGGATGTTATGTTCGCTGTACCAAGGAAATGTCAACATCTGGAATCATGAAACACAGACACTGGTAAAAACATTTGAAGTATGTGATCTTCCCGTAAGAACTTCAAAATTTGTGCCCAGAAAAAATTGGGTTGTAACAGGATCAGATGATATGCAAGTGAGGGTATTTAACTACAATACTTTGGAGCGAGTTCATTCTTTTGAAGCACACAGTGATTATGTCAGATGTATTGCGGTCCATCCAACTCAGCCTTTCATTCTTACCAGTAGTGGTAAATATTTTAATTTATATTATTAAGAGAATGAGAAAAATTTTGTGTCCAGGATAGTCAGATGATAAAATCGGTTTTTTTTAGTGAAATTTAGTGTCATTGCAAAGATCTTGATTTTAATTTATGCCTTTTTAAGGTTTCATACCATTCTCACCGATATTCAATTTATTATGATAAGTATTTAGGCTGCATTCGAAAATACTCTATCTCTAGACACATAATTAAGAAATGACCTTGTATCTTGTGAACTATTGACTTTTTTAAAGATATAAGCTCACTCCGACATTACACTCATCGAGACCTTTCATTTGAGTACCCACATCAATTTTTCATATATTTATATATATTATATATATATGTATATATAAAAAATATATCAAAAATGCATGTGGGTACTCAAATGAAAGCTCTTGATGAGTGTAACATCGGGATGAGCTTATTTCTTCAAAAATGTCAATAATTATGAAAGTACTGTGCAATTTAACATAATTAAGAAATGACCTTGTATCTTGTATCTAGTGAACTATTGACATTTTTAAAGATATAAGCCCATCTTGATGTTACACTCATCGAGACCTTTCATTTGAATACCCACATCAATTTTTCATATATTTATATATATTATATATATATATATGTATATATGAAAAATATATCAAAAATGCATGTGGGTACTCAAATGAAAGCTCTTGATGAGTGTAACATCGGGATGAGCTTATATCTTTAAAAACGTCAATATTTAAAAAAGTACAGTGCAATTTAACAAAAGTCATTATTTAATATAGCAAAATTTTATTTATTTATACTTCACAAGTCACGGCAGTCACATACTAACTGCAAGGTTGCCAGTTATAATAATTTAAATTTTATTATTACCTTCTTAAATAAAATTACCAATAAATTTACTTTTCAGATGACATGTTAATAAAATTATGGAATTGGGAGAAGGCATGGCGAGGACAGCAGGTTTTTGAAGGGCACACTCACTATGTAATGCAGATAGTATTCAATCCTAAAGACAATAACACATTCGCAAGTGCTTCACTTGACAGAACTGTCAAAGTTTGGCAACTCGGATCGTCGACTGCGAACTTTACCCTTGAAGGTCACGAGAAAGGAGTAAACTGCGTTGATTATTATCACGGGGGTGACAAGCCATACTTAATATCCGGTGCTGATGACCGATATGTAAAAATATGGGATTATCAGAACAAAACATGTGTTCAAACGTTAGAAGGACACACTCAGAACATATCTGCAGTCTGTTTCCACCCCGAGCTGCCGATTGTCTTAACTGGATCCGAGGATGGCACGGTGAGAATCTGGCATGCAGGTACCTACAGGCTGGAGTCTTCTCTCAACTATGGCTTCGAGAGAGTCTGGACTATCTCCAGCATGCGTGGCTCGAACAACGTGGCCATCGGTTACGACGAAGGAAGTGTTATGATAAAAGTTGGTAGAGAAGAGCCAGCTGTCTCCATGGACTCGATGGGAGGAAAAATTGTTTGGGCAAGACACAGCGAGATCCAGCAAGTTAATCTCAAGGCCATGGGAGAAGAAGTTCAAGACGGAGAACGTCTGCCGTTGGCTGTTAAAGATATGGGTGCTTGCGAAATTTATCCTCAGACTATTCAGCATAATCCCAATGGTCGGTTCCTGGTTGTTTGTGGAGATGGCGAGTATATTATCTACACCTCAATGGCGCTGAGAAATAAGGCCTTTGGTCAAGCTTTGGAGTTTGTTTGGGCCGCTGATTCCAGTCAGTATGCTGTACGTGAAAGTTCGTCGGTTGTCAAAGTATTCAAAAATTTCAAGGAAAAGAAAGCTTTGAAACCCGACTTTGGTGTTGACGGTAATTTATTTTTTTTTTTATTATTTAATTTGTTGACTAAATTATAAGAAAATTTGGTAATTTGAAAAAGGTTATTACGATCCTGACACAGAAGTAAATAAATGTAATTGAATGTAATCCGAGGATCAAAGATCATGAAAAAAGTCAATACTAAATTTTTATTTTAGCGTAACGTTTAGGAGTTTATTACTCCTTCAGTAATAAACTCCGAAACGATGCGCTAAAATAAAAATTTAGTATTGAATTTTTTTATGATCCTTGATCCTCGGATTACATTATATTAAAATTTGGTAATTATTTACAAGCGAGGTCGATCATTTTAATTTTCATTTTTTTGAACGAAATTTTGTTTTGAAAATTTTGATATATTTTTTTTTGAAAAATACATAAAAAAAATGAAGAGTTTAAAAAAAAATGAATATCATAATTTACTAAAAAATTTATTAATTTTTTTTTTTTAATTTGTTAAAATTGTGGTAATCAACTTTTTTTTTAATTGTTCGTTTTTTTATGTACTTTTTTAAAAAAAAAATATATCAAAAAAAGATAAAATAGAAATTTTATCCAAAAACATAAGAGCCAAAATTTTTTCCAACTTTTGAAGGCAAAAAAGCTATCGAAATATTAATTTTTTGATATAAAAAAAAAATTTGGTGTAAAAACAAGCAGAATAAAAAAAATTAAAAAATGTTAATTTTTCACCTAAATATGGCCAAAAATAGGTTTGATCCCACTTGTAAATAATTACTGAAATTTTTTTTAACAAATTTCGGTACAAAATTTTGTTTTTAAAAAGCTTTTGGTCATCACATTAATTTTTTTTATTGTCTGTATTTTAATTTATTTATTAATTTTTAATTATAGGAATATTCGGTGGTTTTCTTTTGGGAGTTTCATCAGTCTCAGGGCTTTCATTCTTCGACTGGGAAAATCTCAGACTGATAAGACGTATTGACATTCAACCAACACACGTCTACTGGGCTGAGAACGCATCACTAATAGCCCTCGCGACTACTGACCAGTACTTTATCCTAAAGTACCACAGCGAGGCGGTGCTAAATGCAGACGAGACCGCAGAAGATATTGAAGATGCTTTTGAAATGGTCGCGGAAATGAATGAAGTTGTCAAGACTGGTTGCTGGATAGGAGACTGCTTCATCTACACCAACAGCGTGAATCGTATAAATTACTTCGTAGGTGGTGAAGTCGTCACTATTTCTCATCTGGACCGTCCAATGTACCTCCTGGGCTACGTTCCCAAGGACAATCGTCTCTACTTGTGTGACAAAGAGCTGGGAATCGTTTCTTACTCGCTATTACTTTCAGTACTGGAGTACCAGACCGCGGTGATGCGAAAAGACTTCGAGACAGCTGACCGTGTACTGCCGACAGTACCTAAAGAACACCGTACTCGGGTCGCTCACTTCTTGGAGAAGCAAGGCTTCAAGAGACAAGCTCTTGAAGTCTCAACAGACCCCGAGCACAGATTTGAGCTCGCTCTCTCCCTAGGTGACCTTGAAACAGCTCACACTCTCGCCAAAGAAGCCAGCAGCCAGCAAAAATGGCAGCAGTTGGCTTCTCTTGCCACTCAGCAAGGAAAACTTAGACTTGCGCAAGAATGCCTACACCACGCACAAGACTTTGGTGGGTTACTTTTACTGGCCACTAGCACTGGCAACGGAAGCATGATTGAAAAACTTGGACAAGCAGCTGATGAAAGTGGGAAGAATAATATATCATTTTTATCAAACTTCTTGTTGGGTAAAGTTGACGAGTGTTTGGAAATTTTAATAAAAACTGATCGGATTCCCGAAGCCGCTTTCTTTGCACGAGCTTATGCGCCAAGTAAAATTTCTTATGTCGTAAAATTGTGGAAGGAAAAACTTTCTGCAGTCAGTGAAAAAGCTGGACAAAGTTTGGCTGATCCAGAACAGTATGAGAATTTATTCCCGGGTTACAGAGAAGCGCTCAAGGTTGAAGAGTACTTGAGGGAAGAATACAAAACTAAGATTCCAGCATCGAAATTTCCAACTTTGCCGGTAATTATTTGATTGTACTCTTTTCTAGACTATTGACGTTTTTGAAGATATACACTCAGATGCATTTTCATATATTTTTCATATATACATATATGTAATACATATAAATATATGAAAAAATGATGTGGGTACTCAAATGAAAGGTCTCGATGAGTGTAACATCAGGATGAGCTTATATCTTTAAACATGTCAATAGTTCACTAGATATTTATTAAAATGCCCTGTACTTTCTTAACTATTGACATTTTTAAAGATATAAGCTCATCCCAAGGTTACATTAGTCAAGAGTTTTCATTTGAGTACCCACATGCATTTTTGATATATTTTTCATATATACATATATATAGCATATATAAATATATAAAATATATGAAAAATTGATGTAGGTACTCAAATGAAAGGTCTCGATGAGTGTAACATCGGGATGAGCTTATATCTTTAAAAACGTCAATAGTTCACAAGATACAAGGTCATTTCTTAATTATGTATCTAGAGATAGAGCATTTTCGAATGCAGCCAAAATACTTATCATCATAAATTGACTATTGGTGAGAATGATATGAAACCTTGAGAAGACACAAATTCAAGTCAAGACTTTTTCAATGATACCAAATTTAATCATAAAAACCCATTTTATCATATAAATACACTGGCCACAAAATTTTGCTTATTCTCTTAATAATATAGATTTTAATATTAAAATAATGAATAGTTGGCACGTATTTAAAACTGGAGAGCTTATCTAATTAGAATAAAACAATAAACGTTTTATTAATTTAAGTGTAATTGATTTATGCATGAATCGTTATGCGATAAAACGATTACTTTAAACAGGCCAGATTGATCCATCAAATGCCGTGTTTTAAAGTTTAAATCGCAGCGCACACTTTACGATGATTGCGTAACAGTAAACTGATTACATTTATGTTGTGCGAATCCTATCGGAACTAATCCATTACTCAGTTGTAATCAATTTACAATCTACACTTGTAAATGTATAATACCAACAACAATAGCATCCACTCGTTTTATTTACTTGCTTACTCTTATTTTTATTTAATCTCGTTAAATTAATAATTTTATAGTCGTTCATACTCACAATGTATTGTGTTTATTATTAAGTCACGGTTATTAAGATAATCTAGATCGTTGGTTTTTTTTTTTCTTACTTTTCAGTTAAATATTGAGCGAAAACCCGCTGAAGAAATGTTAGCCGCTGGACATGGTACTCACGATGACGAACAAGCGGATGATGACAACAAAAAGGATGATTATTTGGCCAACAGATTGCAAGGGCTTGATTTAGATCAAGCTGCCGCTCAAATGAAGCCGTTAGTGCCTGAAAAAGTAACGAATCCCAAAAGTACTTCGAGACCATTGACGGTAGAGGATGATGAGGATTTGGATTTGGATCTCGAGCTTGATGAAAACATCGACACCACTGTAAGATAAATTACTTTTTTATTTTATTTATTTTCAGGTCCATTAATATATTTTAACTAAAAATATCAATTACAAGTACATTTACTTTTACATATATTATTCTGGGGATTAAAATATATTATTTTACAATTATGGAATTAATTAAATTTATGTAAACATTCGTAATGGATTTTCCTGATAGATTTATTATATTAAATGATATTTAATATAATAGTACACGGAAAAAGTAAACTGTAATAAATAATAGTCGATTTATAATAAGTATAATGATCAACTGGAAAAAATTAACATTTTAAACAGTAAACTCGTGATTTTAACAATCACTTTATAATATTTATCATTTAAATGCTACAATTTATTATTTACACTGAAAAAATACTATTTCAAACAGTAATATTCGCTATGTGAAAGTCGAAAATGTTAAAGTATAATAATTAAGAATTTTGAATTTGATATTTATTATTTCGTACCTAAAAAATGATTGCATGACATGTAAAAAATATAAACTACAGTTACTAAATTCCTATACAAGTTACGTCAATATTTACAAAGTAAAATGATAAATTTCAAACGCAACGCTAAAAATCAAATTATAATTATTGATTTGCTTGGACTGGTAAAATATATATTTTAAAAGTAGAATTTTTACTGTTTCAAATGTTAAATTCTCCGAGTGTGAGACCTTCCCCTTCTCATAGTATAGACTATGTATTGAAACGGCAATTTTTACTGTTTGAAACTGTAATTTTTTAAGATGAGAGAGGCCGTTATTTACTATAGTGACAACTACTTATCATATTTTCGATATTAAATTATAAATTGTGGCTTTTACACTTTCTACATTAAATTTTGTAATATCGATGGTCTAATTAACAATTTGTTTAACTCCTTATTTTTTAGAGGGTGATTTTTTAACATTTTGATGTAGCAATAATCTAATTATAAATTATTTAAATGATTTAAACCTAAATATTATATCTTTATTAGATATTAATGACAATAAATGCTTTTTTAAAGTGATAATAAATTTTTAACTAATTGTTTTTTTCGTACAAATAGAAGATTCCCCGATGTCCGCTGTACTGTTTTTTTGTTAATAATAATCATTCAAATAATCGCGCTGTGCATTATTAGATTTTGCAAAATTTTTAAAAATGATATTTCATTAAAAATTACGAAAATTAAATACTTATTTTGTAAAATATTTGTTAAGTATCGTACAAAAAGTAAACTGTAAAATTTACTTTGATTGCGATTAATTTTTATAGTTTTAAACAGTAAAAATAGAAACTATAAAAATTAATAGCAATCCAAGTAAATTTTACTGTGAAGTAAATTTAATAAAATATTTAGTGAATTAATTTACTTTTTGCTATTAATTTTTATAGTTTCTATAGTTTCTATTTTTGCTGTTTAAAACTATAAAAATTAATCGCAATCAAAATAAATTTTACAGTTTACTTTTTGTACGATACTTAACAAATATTTTACAAAATATATGTATTTAATTTTTAATTAAATATCATTTGTAAAATTTTGGAAAATCTAATGATGCACAGCGCGGTTATTTGAATTATTATTATTAAAAAAAAAATGTAGCATAAATAATCCATCTGTAAAGTCAATTGATAATATCGAATAGCTGTGAATTTTATTTGTGAAACTAATAAATTAGATACGCGTAATTTACTAACAACGATATTGTTAAATAAAATAAATAAACGCTGAGTCGAAGTATAAAATAAAAAAATAATGAATGTATACATATATATATATATATATATATAAAAGGCAATGTATGAAAGCGTGACAAAACGCATAGCTCAGCTACGATTTGCGACTCTGTCGCAGGATTAACTCAATGGGGTTTAGTATGTTATGGCAACAAACCTGTAAATAAAATACACCGTGACTGCTGATAGAATAAACAGCCTGGGGGTTTTTGCAAAAGCTCTCGGCTAACATACTAAAACATTGAATACATTACTCACATGTATCCGTCGGTTCAGGCATATATATGCCTATATATATTGAATACCCTTCGTTCACGTTCAATTTGTATCGATTACATATATCAACAATAATTATCACATAATATTAGCGCGACTAATGAATTACATAAATAAAATAAAAAAAATACTCGATAACTACCAGCATAATAAATATATAATTATTACAGGACGTCAATCTCGATGAGGATCTGCTCGGCGAGGATTAAATCACAATTACTGCTGAATTTTCATAATAAAGTCCTTAATATTGTTTTTGACAGTCATTCCTCAGCATTTTATCTGTCATCTAAGTATTAAAATTTAAACGTCGAACGTGAAAAAAAAAATTAATAAATAGAAGAGGATAATTATAATATTATATAAAATATTCTTTTTACATATAAACATTTTTATCGTCTTTAATTAATCAACTACGTGGTATTTAATTTAATAAGTACCATTAGTATGTAAGTATAATTAATTGTTAATATAAAATTATAAAAAATAAATACACAGACTTAATGTCTAAAATTTATTTCATTATATTTTTTTTTGAAGAATTACTAATTATTTATTTAAAAATTTTTATGTTAACAAAAAAATATCACATTCATTTTCCTGGAAATTTAAAAGTATCCTTTTCTTACAATCCAAATAATAAATAAACTAGCAACCTTGCAGTCATTATGTGATTGCTATGACTTGTGAACTATAAATAAATAAAATTTTGCTTTATTAAATAATGAATTTTGTTAAATTCCACTGTAATTTTTTAACTATTGACATTTTTAAAGATATAAGCTCATCCCGATGTTACACTCATCAAGAGCTTTCATTTAAGTACCCACATGCATTTTGATATATTTTTCATATATAATATATATAAATATATTATAAAATATATGAAAAATTGATATGGGTACTCAAATGAAAGG
>CAJNRD030001123.1:19270995-19300591 GCA_905319865.3 Cotesia congregata
ATTGAGACCTTTCATTTGAGTACCCACATTAATTTTTCATATATTTTATATATTTATATATTATATATAAATATATAAAATATATGGAAAATTGATGTGGGTACTCAAATGAAAGGTTTTGATGAGCGTAGTGTCGGAGTGAGCTTATATCTTTAAAAATGTCAATTGTGACAATAGTCACAAGATACAAGGTCATTTCTTAATTATGTTAAATTGCACTGTGCTTTCTTAACTATTGACATTTTTAAAAATATAAGCTCATCTTGATGTTACACTCATCGAGACCTTTCATTTGAGTACCCACATCAATTTTTCATATATTTATATATATTAAATATATGTATATATGAAAAATATATGAAAATGCATGTGGGTACTCAAATGAAAGGTCTTGATGAGTGTAACATCGGGATGAGCTTATATCTTAAAAAACGTCAATAGTTCACAAGATACAAGGTCATTTCTTAATTATGTATCTAGAGATAGAGCATTTTCAAATGCAGCCTAAATACTTATCATCATCATCATTAATTAACTATTGGTGAAAATGATATGAAACTATGATAAGGCACATTATATGATAAAACCCATTTCATCATATAAATATACTGGCTATAAAATTTTGCTTATTCTCTTAATAATATAGATAATTTAATTAGTATATTATGTAGTAGGTGTCAAATAAGAGTATCTTGACTTAAACAGCTGGTACTATTCACACGATACGATTTGATTCTATATTATGGGTATAAATGTAAACTGTACATGCTACTAGACTCTGCAACACGACACTTGGCGTAGGACAATATCCGCTAATGCATCAAGATGAGTCAATCGTTAATATAACAGGATACAGAGCTAACATAGTTTACAAATCTTCATTGTAAGTTATGATACTTGATCGTTGTCTAATTATTGTGACAAAACAATATTCTAAATCATCAATTGATTGATTAACTCTCTTAATTTAAGAATATGTGGAATATTTGTTTTAAAAAGATCTAACTTAGTTAAATGGGTCCGCTTTTAAAAGAATACTTGAATATTTAATAGCTTTGCCGAGCGGACGGCAATAAAACATTTAATCTTACGTCACGTAGTCTGGAAAAATGAAATTTTATGTATAAATAAACCCGAGAGACTGAGAAAAAGTGTGTTGAGAGTAATGGGAAAAATGAGAAAAGTTTAAGTGTTCTTTAGTGTAGGGTGTCAGCAGCTCATGTGCAGACCGATCTTTGTCAGCACTTAACGATCTGCGCGCGCTCTTGTACGCTTTGGCACGTGTCTGTTAATCATCAAAGCAACGACTGCACTAGCTTCTTACATTACTGCATAAGCTACATTTCACTAAGCAAATGACTCAATCTTTCACTTATTTCATTACTTGGATCTTTTGTAAAAGATTTCTTCTCAAATTTTTTACAAAAAGTTCTATAAAGACACTTTTTAATTAAAGATACGTTTTTAACAATTAAAACAATTATTTTGTATTATTAATTTTATAAAATAAGATTATTATTAATTAAAATATTTCTTCTTAAATTTTTTACAAAAATTTTTGTGAAGAAACTTTTTAGTTAAAGATAAATTTTTAACAATGAAAACAATTATTTTGTATTATTAATTGGAAAATAAGATTATTATTAATTAAAAGATTTCTTTTTAAATTTTTTAGAAAAATTTTTATAAAGACACTTTTAAATTAAAGATAAATTTTTAACAATTGAAACAATATTTTTTAAAATTATATGATATTAAAATCAGCAGACATCTGAATTTTTTTTTTAATAAAATCTTTACAAAAAATTTCTTCAAGAGTTTCTTAACATTTTTTTTTATTTATAATGAATTATTTATTAAAAAAAGTATTTAAATTTTATTTGTAATAATTTATTAAAAATCCTTTTGATGTCTGTTAATTTAAGTATAATTAAATTATAATTTATATATTTAAAAACGACCTCATAAAATAATAACTATATTATATCTTCAGAGAATAAAACCAAGCAGCAGGCCTAAATATTTAACAACTGGACATAATTTATACGAAAACAAACGACACCTTGTATACGGAACGGAAGGAAAAAAAATAGTTGAGCGTGTAAACGGAAAATCTCAAAAATAAAACCGAAAAGCGCCAGATAATATATCGCCGACTTGAGGGTCGTCTGTTCATATTATGTTAAAGTTAAACGTCCGCCCGCTATGCTTCTTGTACTCGTTTTTCTTCTTCACACACATATAACACCTATATCTATAATATAATACAGATACACATAATACTATAAAACAGAAATAGCTTCGTTGACATCTGACTACAAATTGCCCGCGTCATTGCGCTTCTCCGACTCCAAGAGAGATCCTTTCCGTAACCATTAAAAAGTTTAAAAAACCAAGAGAAGAATATATATCTGTATATAACAGAGAAGAGAGAAGAAATGAGCCGAGTAATCTCAGCCTTGCGTCATTAGCAGCTAATCATTAAGTGAGAAAATAAGAGACCAATAAAATAGAATTAAAGAAGAAGAAATAATAAATTATCCCAGGTCTTTGCAACAGTTCACCAGGAAAGTGACGACATGCAAATAGTTGGCGTGTAAATGGCCGAGCGGTAATTTTCACAATAATTTATCTTGTTCTCTTTAATTATTCTCATCTATTAGATTATATAAACTAACTTTGATGTTGGCTATATGTTTTTAAAAGATACTTCCATTGTATAGTAAACATTTCAAATTATTTTATTTATTTGTTGTTTGTTTGCTGATAGTTTTTTTTAAAATAAATAACAAAGCGAGTCTATCAAGCGGCGATTAAAAAATATTTTGCGAAAATATATTACTGTATGACATCCTTAGTCCTACGGGAAGTAAACAAAGGGAAGAAATAGATAAATAAATAAATAAAGTTTATGTTTCGGATTTTATGTGTATTAAACATAAAATATTTAATCATAATATACTTTGTAATGTAATTTAATATAATAATAATAATAATATAATATATAATGCACAGTTGACTCTTATGTACTCGCATGAGCAAGCTGGTCCACTATACACGATTATTAACATTTACGTTATTTAACTCACGCCTCGAGCCAGTTATTTATGTCCGATTTTATTATGCTTCTCTGGGATAACTCGAAACCGTCAGAGAACAGTGAACGCCCTGTTTTATTTAGTGGGCATCAATAAAAATCAAATAATAAATAAGAAATAAAATAAAGTTTAAAATTCAACTAGTAAAAATTTGAGCTTAAAGGTTTTATTTTTTGGGAAGAAATAAGAAATTTTTAGAGATTGGAATAGCGTTATTGATATTGATAATGATTATTAATGGTTACTAATTAATAAAAAGATGGGATTAGATGGAATTTTAGACCCGATGCCGGGTTGAACTTTCAGCTGTCGCGCATCATTCAACCCGTGTTTTACGTACTCTTCTCTGGTTTACGACTCTCTTAAGCTGATTCTAATTTTGTTTCTATGGCCACCGTGTAAGCTATCGGTCTGTTACTTGTGAAATCAAGTGTAAATTCCATTTAAAAGCCGACTATGTAAAAAACATATCCTTCTTATAATTACCTAATGACTAATGCACCCAAAAAGTTATATATTATGTTTTAATTAATTATAATAAATATAAAGAAGTTTTTTGATTTCTTCTTTGGAATTTTTGGTCAGTAGTTTGTAAATTTTTTTTTTATAATTATTTATTTATTTTATTTTATTAAATTATTTAAAGTTGACAACAAATCTTAGAATAAAAATTTCTTAAAAAATTTATTAAGGAAATTAAATTGTTAAAAATAAATTTCTGTTTATTAAATTTGAAATTATATTTATTTAAAAATATCTTTATTATTTTTTATGTTTAAAAATGATTTTCTAAATTAAGAATTTTTTTTTAATTGTACTTAAAAGAGTTATAAATTTTATATTTAATTACAATGTGAGGACTTTAGTGAAGTAACAAGCAAAAAAAAAGTAACTATACTTTTTTTTTTATTTATCATAAAATATTAATATAATAATAAGAATTTTTTAGACTGAAAAAAAAATTAGAAAAATTTTTGAAATTTTTTTTTTTATAATTATTTTATTAAATTATTTAAAGTTTATTAAAAAAATTTTTTAAAAAAATTTATTGAAGAAATTAAATTGTTAAAAATAAATTTTTATTTATTAAATTTGAAATTATATTTATTTAAAAATATCTTTATTATTTTGTATGTTTAAAAATGATTTTCTAAATTAAGAATTTTTTTTTAATTTTACTAAAGAGAGATAAATTTTATATTTAATTTCAATGCGAGGACTTTAGTGAAGTAGCGAGCAAAAAAATTACCTATAAATTTTTTTTTTATTTTTTACAAAATATTAAAATAATAATAAGAATTTTTTAGACTGAAAAAAAAATTAGAAAAATTCTTAAAATTTTTCTTGACTCAATAATTTTTCTTCTGAATAATTTTTTTTTTCAATGTATAAACTATGAGAACCCCTGGATCTGTAGGAGGAGCTTCTAGACGCAAACTCCCCTTTGAATCTCGCAATTATAAAAAAAGTATCACTAAAGTAAAATCAATTATTAATCTCGCCACGTAAATAATTAAAAACAAAAACAATCTCATTCAACTCTCGATATTGGTATCACTACGCATTAATTATCAGTAAATTATTAAAATAACGCAACGTTTTAATAATAATAGTGTATTTTTAAACGACATTACATACTGAATAATAATATTAGCAAATATCTTATTATTATTTCGTAATAAAGCGGGTGATTAATATGGTAAATTATCTTATTTTTAGTTAAATATAAATTCGCGTCATATCATGAATTCCACAACCCACAACTGTTTTATTATTTTAATAAAATATAGTAAACAATCTCTGGGAAATAAAACTATTTAAATATGTTAATGAACTGTGTGTGGTTGATAATGGTTAATCACTAACTTTTAGAGTAATAAAAATTTTTATTAATATTTTTACAAAAAAAAATTTAACCAATTCCGAGCAATAAATATATGTTTATTTAATAAATACATGACAATTTTTATGATAAATAACAATATTATTTCAAAAAGATTAATTTAAATTGTCCTTAAGTTTGATTGAAAAAATTTAGTCATGAATTTGCGCTCTTTTTATTATTTATTGGTCAGAATAATAATTTATATCTATCTATCTTTAATTAAATAATAATTATAATAATAATTGTTCTTTATGATATTTAAATGATTAATACATTTACATCTCTGATTATTATTTTTAAACTTAAGTTAATATTTAATCAATTACCAATTAAAAAATCCTCACTATCTTTCTTCTAACCGATAATTAAAATTATTTGAACAATGTTGATTTTTAAAGAAAAAAAATCAATAAATTCCTTACGTATAAACGATAGAAAAAAATACATTTTAAATATAGTAACTACTAATCACAATTACAATTAAAAATAAAACTAGTCCGGGAAAATTTGCCGACGGATAAA
This sequence comes from Cotesia congregata, assembly GCA_905319865.3. Taxonomy (NCBI): domain Eukaryota; kingdom Metazoa; phylum Arthropoda; class Insecta; order Hymenoptera; family Braconidae; genus Cotesia; species Cotesia congregata. Next base: position 19,276,501 of record CAJNRD030001123.1, read on the forward strand.
GTTCTCAATGGCTTTGGGGATTAAATTGCTTATAAATTATAATTACTTTGATAGTCAATTGATAATTCATATGTAACACTTGGGACGACTTTGGAAATCCATGCTGGGGAATCCTGTTGATGAAACGTTGGCTGACATCGGTGATCCGACCATCGAACTTCCAACGCCGATAGTTCCTAGTCCACCGGAGGTGACAGTTGAACTTCCAGGTTCTTCTTTGACATTGACCACTAGGTAACAAGCAAGAATCAAATATATCAATTAAATAAAACTAGCAACCTTGCAGTCACTATTTGACTGCCGTGACTCGTGAACTATAAATAAATAAAATTTTGTTTGATTAAATAATGACTTTTGTTAAATTCCACTGTACTTTCTTAACTATTGACATTTTTAAAGATATAAGCTCATCCCGATATTACACTCATCAAGAGCTTTCATTTGAGTACCCACATGCATTTTGATATATTTTTCATATATATCATATATACATATATGTAATATATATAAAATATATGAAAAATTAATGTGGCTACTCAAATGAAAGGTCTTGATGAATGTAACATCGGAATGAGCTTATATCTTTAAAAATGTCAATAGTTCACGAGATACAAGGACATTTTTTAAATATTGACATTTTTAAAGATATAAGCTCATTCCGATGTTAAACTTATCAAGAGCTTTCGTACGAGTATCCACATGCATTTTTGATATATTTTTCATATATACATATATGTAATACATATAAATATATAAAATATATGAAAAATTGATGTGGGTACTTAAATGAAAGGTATTGATGAGTGTAACGTCGGGATGAGCTTATATCTTTAAAAATGTCAATAGTTCACGAGATACAAGGTAATTTCTTAATTATGTATCTAAAGATATAGCATTTGCGAATGAAGTCTAAATAATTATCATAATAAATTGACTATGGGTAAAAATGATATAAAACCTTGAAAAGGCATAAATTCAAATCAAGACCTTTGCAATGACACAAAATTTTACTAAAAAATCCGATTTTATCATATGACTATCCTGGACACAAAATTTTTCTTATTTTCTTAATAATATAAATCATTTTTAGGTCGTAAAAAATTTATAAAGCTGTGACTCACTGTCTGGCCAATATGATCTTCCAGCCATGGCATCAGCGGTGACGGATGTGTCGTGACGTCTTGAACAACTACCGAAATTATTGCCTACAAATGAACTGCTGGGCATAGAACCCGGAGAACTGGTGGTACTACCTGAAACGTCGATGTAATTTCCTTGAAACGCTTTGATCCGCCGTCAACTTTGGTACTTCTATAAGTTTTAATAATTGTCAAAATAGAGGCGAAGAGACTCACTTAAAGAATTAAATTGTCCGTAGCCGTTCATCGTGGGTATTTGCATCGACTGCATTGGTTGGAGTTGAGGTTGGAGCTACATAAAAATACAATTATAATTACATAAAAATAATAATTACTTATTATTAATTATACAAAAAATTCAAAACATTCTTTACAGGTAAAACTTACCGCTTGACAATGACTGTATGACAACTGAGGCTGTTGGAGACTCCACGTGCTAGTTTAAACAAGTATTTCAATGATTAATGCATGATTCATCATGATTTAACTATAAAATTATATTAATCACCTGGCATCGTATCTTGTGTACGCAGTTGGAGCATAAGAAGGTGGAGAATGCGCGAAAATATTCCTCGTTGCTCCTAGATGAACATGACTCGTCGGATACGGATCTCCGAATAACGTTTTATGGTGATAAGAAGTCCCTCTGTACGGTCTCTTCATGCGCTTACGTCTTTTGTAATTGCCATTTTCAAACATGTCATCAAACTGCGGATCTGATGATCAAAAATAATTTTAGAATTTTATAACAATTTAATTATTATGAAAAAAATTTATGACACTAAAATTAGCAAACACTTTTATTGAAAAATAAATTAGGTCTAGAAAATTATTTTCAAAAAATTGCATTGACAATTTTTTAGATCTTTTAAAGATTAAATTTTTTAAATGAATTTTTTTTTGCTATAATTTATCTGTTAAAAAATTATCAAATGTCTTTCACTTGATCATTTATTTATTTTATTTAATAAAAAATTTTTTATAAAAAATTGCATTTTTAAATTTCTACATGTCAAATTTTTTGCAATAATTTATTTGTCGCCAAAATTCTTAAATATCTTCTAAATTAATTTTCATAAAAATTTAATTAAAAGATTCCGCATGTGAAAAATAAAAAAAAAAATATTAGTGGAATTTTTTAAAGCATTTTTTTATTAAAGTGTCGGCTAACATTATTATCATACTTCAGTATAATGAAAGAAAAACACTCACCAAGTGTCCAAAAGTTTCCTTTCCGTTCACCACCACCTTCTCTAGGAACTTTGACAAAACACTCATTCAAAGAAAGATTATGCCTGATGGAATTCTGCCAGCCTTTTTTATTCTTCTCATAATAAGGAAACTTATTGGTAATGTATGAATAAATTTCACTCAACGTCGCGCGTTTGTGCTGAGTGTGATTAATCGCCATGGCGATCAGCGCGACGTAGCTGTAAGGAGGTTTTATCAAAGTCGAAGAAGCCTCACTGCTGTTGGAGATGGACCCAGTGGTGCTGGCCTCGTTGGTGTTGGCCGAGAGGTTGGTGTTTGCACTCGTGGACGAGGCATTTGGCGTCGAAGATGTCGAGGTTTTCGCGCTGCTCGAACTGTGAAGTACTACAGGCGGGGACGCACCGGTCTTGTCATCGCAGTGATGATGATGGTGATGACTGGTTGGGTGCAAGGAACTCGACGAGTGCATTGATATCGCTGACCGAGGACTGTTGTGGTTCAAGTGATCGTGCAAATGACCCAGCGAATGCGGGTGAGTTGTTAAACTTCGCGTGAAATTATTCACCGTCATGTCCAAGTCTTTTTGCGTACTCATGCATCCTGAAGACATGTCTGTTACATAATTACTTACTGAAACAAATGTTAATAATATTCTGTAAATATAAATCTTATATTTCTTCTTTGTAAGCGATGGTTCCAGATTCAATAACACCTGAGTCAAGCTTCAAATTATACAAAAAGTTTGGAAAATCCAAAAGTGCACGCCTCATAATCTCATTTTTCACAATAAAATTGATTAAAGTAAAATATAAAAAGCGAAATAATAAAAAACAGAAAACTATGGTATGGTTTAGAGGCGGCATAATTCTAAGGTGAGGAAAAAAAAACTATAATAAAATGTATAGATGGATATACAAAAAAATCCACAGTCATATATTAGTTTTTTTATAAAATAATTTAACGACAGTGAATTGAACACTCATATTAAGGAGATCCAAGTACCCTTTTAGTGTAAAGAATGTCTATAAAACAATAATACGTAGAAATATTTTTGTTATGTATTTTAAAATTAATAAATAATTATTAACATTTAATTGACTAATACAAAATATAGCACTCTGAATTACCGGTGTGCACTTGACAACACCGCAAGAGTTTACTAATCTTAAAATTTATTTATGTAAAAAACCGCGGTTACTTATACGCCGAGAAACTGCACAAGTGGTGTTGCCAAGTCAAATACAAGACTTTAAAGAACAGAAGTTCCTTGTAATTTTTCATAAAAAATATGAAATATCTCCGTAATACGTTCGGAAATCTACTTTTTTTATTGTTTTAATCGAAAGCTTATTATTTGTTCAATCAAATTCAATGAAAATTGAATCTTGAAAATGAAGTTTGAATCTTCTTCATGAAGCGTGAACGAGACAATGAATTTTAATTAAAAACTTTTGATATTCATTCTCACATTTCTGTTACATGAGTTTATCATCTTAGATTATTATCTTTTGTACTTTGCACCACCGAACTTTACTCTTTAATTTTTAATTTTTTATACTAAAATTTATACTTTTCTTTTAGTTATCATAACTACATTCCAAATAAAAAAAAAAAAAAAAAAAAAAAAAAAACGATTATTTCTTAATATCTAAAATCTTGAAATTTTATATCTTCATTATTCATACGTGTACTTGATTGTAATTTTTTTTTTTGTATACTTCTGCCATTTGGCTACACTGCCTTGGCATTGAAATTAAATAATAAATAAATAAATAAAATTTTTTTAAAATCGTCAATTGCATTAAATTATTAACCAAATACACTGCTGGTGAAATCTCCATTTACTTACATGTAAAAATTACAATTTTCAAACCTAATTATTTTATTAAATATCCTCGAAACCTATTTTTAAAAAATTTTTTTATTAATTATTAAGCTACGTAAATTGAACTAACAAATTTTCAGAAAGTTTTAAAAATTTCATTACTTCGCGTGGATCTCCTTAAATTTCTTCTTTGTAGACGATGGTTCAGGATTCAATAACACCCGAGTCAAGCTTCAAATATAAATACCGAAAAAATTCCAAAGTATTCTTCAGGAGAACCAATCGCTTCTTTTTTATTCACAAGATTGTTATCAATTTCTCCGAAATTGAAACAATAAAAATCAATGGACTAGCAATGCTGGGTATTATAATTATAATAATAAAACGCGGGCTTGTGAGCCACCAAGAGTTCTCAGAATCTGGTGGAAGTCATCGAGCTATAAACAATTAGGTCGTTTAATATAAGAGTAATAATACAAGACCTAAGAACGAATTCGAAACTCTTATATTATATCAAGTACTCTTTTTTTTTTATTCTTCGATACCGATAAACAAAAATTAAACTTTACATTAGTCGCTGAATAAAAATATCATATATTCAAATTCTTCTTGAAAAAATTAAAAAATTTTAGGGACTTGCGTTCTTTTATAAATCTGCAATCTAAAATTTGTGGAGAAATTCATTGGTGCATAAAAACGGTACGCGATATAACAGTATTGTAAACAAAAATGTATTTTAGTACTGAGTCCTTACCACGCGACCACGTAGTCACGTTTCATTGAACGAAAATCGAGTATTGTTGATACTCGTTCACTTCTGAGTGTGTTTTTATGTCTACTTGCTACCGGAACAAAATATATCGTACGTGCTTGCAACACTATTTGAATTATTATATTTATATGACGGGATTGTATTTATATTTACTTTAAGTCAAAAAACTTACATCTATTTCCTTTAAATATTTTGGAAATTATAGATAAAAACTTTTGAAGTTTTTATTCTATGAGAAGATATGAAATTGACAATTATTTAAAATTAAATAAATAATAGATTATGTTTGATAAAAAAAAATATATCTTCAAATTTAAAAATTTTCTTATCTAAAGTTAAAATTTAACACTAAATTTTTCACTTTAATTTGTATTTCAATTTACTCATATGTTACTTAATTAACAATTTATTGTATTGCATTTATTATAATGTTTCTGCTTTATTATCTAACTACACTATTTAATTATTACTTATTAATTATATCCAAATTTTTGTATTATTGCCATTCGGCTAAGCCTTGGCATATAAATTTAATAAATAAATAAATAAATTTTCTGCAAGATAGTTATTATAATAATAAAAAAAAAGAAAAATTAAAACAGCAAAAGAAGAGTATATATAATTAATTTACAATTGTGATAGAAGTTCCTGATCTACCACAAAAGATCCGCGTGCTTTTTAAAAGTATTTTATATGTTTTGAAAACAAATAAAGATATTAAAGACTGTCATAACACTGTTTTTTGTAAACGTTTAAATAAACTCCCGTCAATTCCTGTTTAAAATTCAATCTACTTTTTTTACAGTATAAAATAATATATATGTTTACATTTTTTTTCAATTATTTTGTCAAAATATCTATTACATAAATATATTCTCGCTAAAATAATCATATTCATGCCTTAAAAAAAACTACCAGAGGAAAAAAAGGGTTCGAGGTCGTATCGTGATGACTTATAAACTCGGAACAAAAAATTTAATCACCGGGGTTTAGTATTCGTAAAATGCTAAGAGTAAAATATGTATTCGTAAAGAGCTAAGAGTAAAATATGTATCGTTGATAAGCGTAATTTAATCCGATCGTGACATCACACATTGTGTTACTGTTATTAGTTTATTACTGTGAAAGAATACTAGTCGCATTAATTTTATTATATTATGAAATCTTTTAAAATTACTACCCTCAATTATCGAATGTTTTTATTCCAGCAATAAATACCTATCATATTCAAATTGTTGAAGTCTTTGCCAATTAATAATTAGTCAATTAGTTGGAATTTTGTTTTTAAATTTCAAAATTATTAATTGCATAATTTATTATTTTACTTTGTTGCAAAAAATATTTGGCATATTGTTTAAAAAATTTAATATCAAAATCAATGAATTATCAAAAGAACAAAATTATTTTTTCAATTTTATATTTTCATCTACACTATATAGAGAATAAGCAAAATTTTGTGGCCAGTGTATTTATATTATAAAATGGGTTTTTGATAAATTTGGTATCGTTGGAAAAGTCTTGATCTGGAGTTGTGATGCCTTTTTAATATGATTTCATATCATTCTCACCAATAGTTAATTCATTATGATAAGTATTTAGACTGCATTCAAAAATGCTCTATCTCTAGATACATAATTAAGAAATGACCTTGTATCTCGTGAACTATTGACATTTTTAAAGATATAAGCTCATCTTGATGTTACACTCATCGAGACCTTTCATTCGAGTACCCACATAAATTTTTCATATATGTCATATATTTATATATTTATATATGAAAAATATATCAAAAATGCATGTGGGTACTCAAATGAAAGCTCTTGATAAGTCTAACATCGGGATGAGCTTATATATCTTTAAAAACATCAATAGTTAAGAAAGTACAGGACATTTTCATAAATATCTTGTGAACTATTGACATTTTTAAAGTTATAAGCTCATCCCGATATTATACTTATCAAGACCTTCCATTTGAGTACCCACATCAATTTTTCATATATTTTATATTATTACATATATGTATATATGAAAAATATATAAAAAAGCATGTGGGTACTCAAATGAAAGCTCTTGATAAGTCTAACATCGGGATGAGCTTATATATCTTTAAAAACATCAATAGTTAAGAAAGTACAGGACATTTTCATAAATATCTTGTGAACTATTGACATTTTTAAAGTTATAAGCTCATCCCGATATTATACTTATCAAGACCTTCCATTTGAGTACCCACATCAATTTTTCATATATTTTATATATTTATATATATATATATTAATATATGAAAAATATATGAAAATGCATGTGGGTACTCAAATGAGAGCTCTTGATGAGTGTAACATCGAAATGAGCTTACATCTTTAAAAACGTCAATAGTTAAAAAAATACAGTGCAATTTAACAAAATTTATTTAATAAAGCAAAATTTTACTTATTTATAGTTGACAAGTCAGTACAAAATTTTTAAAACCAAAAAAACACATAAGAAGAAATATTAAAAAATTTTAATTAAATCAACGACTAGCCATAATAATTTAAGAAGAAATAAAAATTCCAACAAATATAAGTTTTAAATAAAATAAATAATGAGTAATATCATCTCTAATTGCAATCAGGTGTTAACTATGACTTACTCTGGACATAAAATCTTGTTTATAAAGAAGCACGCGAGTTTTTTTTCGCTTGCGCGTCAAAAATGCGAGTCGAGATAAAATAACTCTAATTAAATGAAATAAATTGAATTTGAGAGCGGTAGTGGAGATGAAGTTTTTTCTAAAGTCTTTTATTTCAGTCTCAGTCTCAACTTCTATCTCTCGGTCCTCCACTCTGGCAACAGAGTATCTAAGTCAGCGGGCACGTGCTTGCTCTCATCGTGATATGATGTTTTCAGTTGATACAATTAGCCATGATATAAGTGCCCCAGGGTATTTAGTGTAACTTGACCTACGACCTCTCTGTCACCCCAACGATACATCACCAATAATAATAATAATAATAATAATAATAATAATAATAATAATAATAATAATAAATAATAATACCAGCAGTTTTATAAATTAGTCTTTATTTCTTGTCATTGCAAAAAATTTTCCAAAAGTTCAATTGAGAACTTTAAATAAATTAAAACACACAATTGTTATCGCAAATTTTTCCGTATAAGAATCTGGGACTAAGCCAGGGCAATGGGTCATCTTTGAAGCGATAGCGCATCTTGTATTATCACTTGACAAACAGCCAATCGAAGTTACGGATCTCGACCTCAGGATAACGTAATGTAATTGCAATCTACTTAGCCAGACGGATGCTGTAAATTTTCCGCACTATTACAATTTAACAGTATTTCGCTAACCGCTTACATAATTATTATAATTTATAATATATATTATATTTTATTTTATATAATTCTAAAAAGTCTACAACATTATAACATCTGCTGATTTTTATCTTTTTAAAAAATAAAAACCGGGAAATTGAGTGAATAAATAACTTGTAAATAAAGTAAACAAATAAAATACTCCAAGTAATATAGACATGGATAAATAATTATTTGGATAATTGCCAGTTTAGTATATTACACTAAATTCATTGACTTTAAACACTAAAAGCAAACAAATGATACAAGACATACATGATTTAGAGTATGTATCTTCACCTGCATACATTTAATTTGAAATTTTTATTTTATGTTATTTATTATTTATAATACACGTAATATAATATACATAATATTAATATTTTATTTTATTATTAATGCATTGATATTTATATTTATATTTATAAATGTATTACGATAAAATGTTACTTATATCCCTCTTATCTCGTGTAACGATTGGCCCCAAAGCATGCCCTTGTTTACTACGAATCTATAAATATACATATCACTGAAAAAATTTTAGTCAATGTAAACTGACAACCCGATTGAAAAATAAATAAACAAAAATTAACAACTCATCGACGTGTGATTGAAGGAAATTTTTACGTCAAATAAAGCTTACGTCAATCACGTTAGCTCTGAAAATTTTTTTGTTACTTTTGTATAAGTAAAAGAAATTCAGAGAAATTTTGATTGAGATTAAATTGATAAAAATTTTTTTCTGCTGGTTTTTTAAAGATGTAAAATGAAATCGAGATAGTCTGGGGATTTGATATAAATGCAAATATATATTTTTATTAATAAAGCGAAGAGCTTAAACTCAGCTGCCGAGTCGGTCTTTTTACACGCGCGTACTCAAACAATTACACTTAAAGTTATCTTGAGTATATAAGTTGTATTTTATAGTATGTAGTACACAGTTTAGAAGAAGAGATGAAACGCTAAAACGGGCGGTGAGAATAAGTATAAAGAATAATATAAAAATTACGGAATACTCAGCGCGGTATGGCGTTCATAGGACCATATATCAGGTCACCGTAAAGCTCTCCAAGATTAGCGACCCGTAATTCTTGCCCTCTATTTTATATATACTTATGCTTATATATTTTACATGGATCATGGATCTTATAATTAAGTATACATAGCTTTTCGGATGTTTCTTCATCCGGGGGATTTTTTTTATTTTTAAGTACCCGTATTTTAATTTTTGATACATTAATAATAATTATTATTTTTGATGGAGTTTTTTATAAATATATTGATTTTATACAATAAATTTATAAGTATGGAAGTAATTATTATTTAAAATTATGTAAAAAATTTTTCTTCTTTCTGATTTAATTTTAATACTAGCAACTTTGCAATCTCTATGTGACTGCCGTGAATTGTGAACTATAAATAAATAAAATTTTGCTTTATTAAATAACTTCTGTTAAATTGTACTGTACTTTCTTAACTATTGATGTTTTTAAAGTTATAAGCTCATCCCGATGTTACACTCGTCAAGAGCTTTCATTTGAGTACCTACATGCATTTTGATATATTTTTCATATATACATATATGTAATATATATAAATATATGAAAAATTGATGTGGGTACTCAAATAAAAGGTCTTGATAAGTATAATGTCGGGTCGAGCTTATATCTTTAAAAATGTCAATAGTTCACAAGATATTTGTTAAAATCCCCTGTACTTTCTTAACTATTAACATTTTTAAAGATATAAATTCATTCCGATGTTACACTCATCAAGAGCTTTCATTGGAGTACCCACTTGCATTTTGATATATTTTTCATATATACATATATGTAATATATATAAATATATGAAAAATTGATGTAAGTACTCAAATGAAAGGTCTCGATGAGTATAATGTCGGGGTGAGCTTATATCTTTAAAAATGTCAATATTTCACAAGATACAAGGTCATTTCTCAATTATGTATCTAAAGATAGAGCATTTTCGAATGCAGCCTAAATACTTATCATCATAAATTGACTATCGGTGAGAATGATATGAAACCTCGAAAAGGCACAAATTCAAACCAAGATCTTTGCAATGTCACTAAATTTCACTAAAAAACCGATTTTATCATATGACTATCCTGAAGACAAAATTTTTCTTATTCTCTTAATAGTATACATTAATTATAGTTTTATCATTTTTTCATACTCAAGTTCCGAAAAATTATTATTATTAAAAAATTTTTATATCTTTACTAGTAAACATTATCTCTTCTTTCCAACACGGAAATCTCAAATATTTAACTTTAAAATAAAATCAACTTACATCTTACATTACAAATAAATAAATAAATCTTTTACAACTAAAACTTTTTCCTATCACTTTAATACTCGCGATTAAATAAATATTTACATATAAATCTCAATGATAATCAATCTAAGTAATACAATACGAGATTACATACATAATACACTTACAAACTTCCATTCTTATCTCTTCATTTAATTGCTTCCGATATAATAAATTTCAAACCAAGTAAGACGATATCGTCTAAAATTTTTAGATTTTCATCATCGACAATACATGAAATATAAACTTTGGTAATCATCTCGAGACCTCCTGTGCTCATACTCCCAATCCCAAGAAATAAATAATTAATATACGAAATGAATGTAATTATTTAGCGTTATTTTGTGAGCAGTTAAGTGTAAATGTATGTTCATGTACCAAGCTCGTAAATAAGGATTTAAATGAAGATGTGTACAACGTACAAATATAAACTATTAACGAATAAGGCGTCTCCTTCGTCTCCTCAGTCTCCGACGCACTGTACAACTCATACGTCATTTACTACCACACGGTGTGACTAAATGCCGTGAAGAGAGATCAGGGCTCGCACGCTCCCGCGGTCCATCATGTCTATTTAATTCATTTCCCTCATACTCATCTTCATCCCCAGCTTCTTACTATCCATTTACATTTTTGATACTTTTTTCTCTCAATATACTCGCTATATATTATATTTTAGTATTATTAGAACTTTGGGACAAGTCAACTGGAAACTTGTGTCCAATTTTTCATTTCTTCTTTAATTTTAAGGTAAATGTTTTAATTTTTTTTGAGATTAGTGTGAATTTTTACTTAATTTTAAATTAAAATAATTGAATTTTTTATTAAAATTTCATTAATTAGACTTTTCAACAACAAAAGTCTCTTTTTTCAATATTAATTTTTTGAGTTTAATAAATAACTAGCAACCTGGCAGTCACATAGTGACTGCCGTGACTTGTGAACTATGAATAAATAAAATTTTGCTTTATTAAATAGTAACTTTTGTTAAATCCCACTATACTTTCTTTAATATTGACGATTTTAAAGATATAAGCTCATCCCGATGTTACACTCATCAAGAGCTTTCATTTGAGTACCCACATCAATTTTTCATATATTTTTCATATATACATATATATATATATATATATATATAATATATATTTTAAAGATATAAGCTCATCCTGACGTTACACTCATAAAGAGCTTTCATTTAAGTACCCACATGCATTTTGATATATTTTTGATGTATACATATATATAATATATATAAATATATGAAAAATTGATGTGGGTACTCGAATGAAAGGTCTCGATGAGTGTAACATCAAGATGAGCTTATATCTTTAAAAATGTCAATAGTTCTCAAGATACAAGGTCATTCCTTAATTATGTTAAATTGCACTGTACTTTTTTTAACTATTGACGTTTTTAAAGATATAAGCTCATTAAGATGTTACACTCATCAAGAGCTTTCATTTGAGCACCCACACTGAGAGAAAATATATATATATATATATATATATATATATATAGTAGTAGGGTGGAATATGTATTTATATGGATACTTGAAATTATTTGTTTTAATGACTTAATATTCGTATTAAAAACACATATTAGTATTTAAGAAAATTTTATTAAATACTAATAAAATTTTATTCATATGAAATATAATTTTATTACTATTAAATAAAATTTTCTCTCAGTACACATGCATTTTGATATATTTTTCATATATACATATATATATAAATATATAAAATATATGAAAAATTGATGTGGGTACTCAAATGAAAGCTCTTGATAAGTGTAACGTCAGGATGAGCTTATATCTTTGAAAATGTCAATAGTTCACAAGATCATTTCTCAATTATGTATTTAGAGATAGAGCATTTTCGAATGCAGCCTAAATACTTCGTCATATAAATTGACTATCGATGAGAATGATATGAAAAGGCACAAATTCTAATCACGACTTTTGTAATGACTCTAAATTTCACTAAAAAACACCGACTTTATCGTATGACTATCTTTGCTACAAAATTTCGCTTATTCTCTTAATAATATAGATTAAACGTAAAATAATGCTAAAATTTGGCTTCTATAATACGTATGCGCTATTTATCTTTTAAAATTGATACAATAATTATTAAAGAAGATAAATTAAGCACTTAGTAGTCAAATTACTTTATATTTGACTAATTATTCAAATAAATTAAAAAATTACCTTGATGAAGAGCTGGAAGTGACGGTGATAATTGATAAGGTTCTTGTTTTATTTTTAACGAATGAGGCGAATCTTGCAAACTACTCAAACTAGGACTTCCTAAACTGTCCTGCTGAATATCCTGAAAAAAAAAAAAAAATATTAAATTAGTAATTTAAATAATTTTTAACTAACTTTTTTTGTTATCTTCACATTTAATTTACAGATATTGTCAAATTACTTGGGCTTTAATGGCTAATTTTAAGAAATATACAATGGAATTTATAAAATAATTAATACGATGTTTGAATACTCAGGACAGCATGTCTATTGGCGAGTCTGGAACAATAGCTTCTTTCAAACAAAATTACCGTAATATTAAAGTTCACGGTTTGACCAAGGGATTAAATGTCACCAATTATGAGTAACTATTTATTTATTTATTTGCAAAAAAACACCATCGGCAATTTACAACATGCTACATTTTTATGTATAGAATTAATGATTTTATACAATACATAGCATCTGCAAAAAGAAGATAAATTTAAGAAATTAAAGAATTAAATTTCAAATAAAAAATTATAAAAAATTTCAAAGAAAAAAAACTTAATATTATATCAAAGATATTTTTTATTTATTTTATTTTTTTACTAATTATTATTTTTTTATTTTTCAGAATTGATTTTGATAATTTAATCTTTAAATCAGATTCTTTTAATCCGCAAATTGACTTTGTGGCTAATTGCAAACTTGATGGAAGACTATTACTGTTTCGTATTCACGGCCAAGGACCCTGCAATATAACAATGTGTAATTTTAATTTATTATTTCAATTATTTTAATTTTTTATTTTATTTTAATTAATTAATTTTTTTATTTGAATTATTTGAATTTATTTTAATAAATTAATTTTTTTATTAATAAATTTAATTAAAATTTTATTTTTCAGTGAACTTAAAAACAAAAAATACTTACTACGGTGAAAAATACGATAAGGATGATAAAACTTACATGAAACTTCTGAAGTACGATGTGAAATTCAGGCCGGAAAAAGTGATTCTAAACTTCGAAAGGCTTTTCGAAAAAGACAGTTTCTTGGGGACTCAAATAAACTCAATCCTAAACAGCAATTCTGATCTTCTCTTCCGAGAACTTCAAAGTTCTTACGAAGACACCTTCGCAAAAGTATTCATTAAATTCGGTAACGATATCTTCACACAAATACCCTTCAATAAGATATTTCCAGCTTAAGTAATCTTATTGTTTGTAAATAAAAAATTTTTTATATATTTTTATTAATAAAAGTTATTATTTTAAAAGAAACACAGGCATTTATTCACAAAAGGCTGCTTTAGCTACATTACTTTATTCGATTGCTTCATATTAATAATAATAATAATAATAATAATAATTATTATTATTATTATTACTATTGGTTACCAGTTACAATAAATCGGCTATTAGTTCTACATATACAAGAATGATCGTATAATTAGGTAGTAATATTTTTATAAACTGTTTATTATTACTGCTTCTTATCCGTCATTATTGACTTTAATAATTAATAGCAACTTTAAAAAATTCATTTTACTCAACACATCTCTTCAATCAGAACCAATTAAATTAACGCCGTAAAATCTTACAACTAATTTAATAAAATTTTTAAATATTGTCGGTGATATATATTTTTACATGTATAAATAAATAACCATCAACTGTTAGGTATTTAGTATTATTGTAGATGAAAAATGTTTATTGATTAATTTTATAATGAAGAAATGACAAATAATTTATTATGATCAATTTAGTGATGAAGAAATGAAATTAGGTACATTTATTAATTATTATTTTTATGATAACTTATTAGCTAAGCTTTCGTGTATTTTGTGCAGAAAAATTTATCTTCTACTCAAGGATTATTAAATATTTTATTTGAAAAATCTCTCAGTAATTTCACTGAAAGATTATTACTTTTATTACTAAAATTACGATAATTTAATATTTATTTTTATTTCTCAATCTATTTACTTCAGATTTAAATATTTCTTCTTTTGTATATTTATGAATAATTTTTTGCATTATATATATTTAATAATTTTTCATTAAATTATTCATAATAATTGTGAATTTACGGCAATGATATTTATCATCTTCTTTAGTAAAACACTCATTAAGAAGTAGTAAAGCTAATGCGCAGGTATAATTTATAATATAATATAATGTTTGTGTAATTATAATTTAATTTATTTTTTTTTTTTCTCGACAATTTATCAATCTTTTACTTATATCTTGGTCTTAGTAGAATCTTCTCGATAATAATTTATAAATCTTGTACAATACAACATTGCGGTTAAAAATTTAGTCTACCTTGTACTAAAAATACATACGCAAAAATATTTACACATATATATGTCTATTAAATTTTGTTATCAGCCAAAATATTATTATTTTTTTTTCTATTACTTCCCTTTTTTTTTTTATAAATAATTAATTAAAAATCATTGATATTTTATTAATGCGGTACAATTATAATTAATCAATACGTCTAAATTATTAAGATTTAATAATTAATTATCGCCCGTAATTAAGCATCCACGTATATTGGTGATGTTGTTGGTCTTTTTAGTTTATTCTGTATAGTATTGATAGTTAAATAACATTTTTTATTTTTATTTTTTCCTATTTAATTCATACGACCGGTAAATGGAAGGAACGAAAGTAAGGCATCATATATAATAACAATAATCATAAGTACATATATTGGGTATACACAGGCATATATTTTAGCTTATGTAACATGTACATATACACATATATAAATTTTATATATTTACACTACTAGTTGCAAGCGTATTTCATAAAAGTTTATTTGTTAAAAACCAAGTTAATGAAATATTTTATATTTCACATTTAATTACGTGCTTTTTAAATTATTTATTGCAAAACAAATGCATAAGTTTGTAAAATTCATATTTTATATTTATATATACATAATCTATGTTATGAAATAAATAAATTAAAAAAAATAATAAATAAATAACAAAAAAGTACAATAAAGAAAAAAAATCTTTTTAACTATGACACTTTTTAGCTGGATTGGGAAATGGTAAAATACTTAATGGGAGTATTTGTTTTTTTATATAGTTGTGGCAATTAGCAATACATCAATAGGCAATTTATATATAAATATATATATATATATATATATAGATGTATGTATATATATTTATATGGAGAGTACCCATACCTGTTCTTAACTTTATAGTTATTATGATATTACATAACATTACATAATAACAAACGTTCCCACGTGTAAATTATGTTCGGGTTTTTAAGAACATTTTTTTAATTATTATATACATTTTAATCTTTCACAAATATTTTTTTTTATCTCTCATCATCATATTAATTAATAGTTAAAGGCGGGCTGTATTTAGCGTATTGTAGTATTATTTACAATCATTTTTTTTTTTTTTTTTTTTTTAACTATAATTGATACATAACATGTGACATATATATTCACGCGTTACATATTACACATATCACGATTCCTAAATTCGCTCAGCATTTTTATACTCAAATATTGCAATCATCGGCATGTAATCAAAATTATAGCACTTTTTGTCTAATATATTTCTTAATAAGTATATCTACCGAAAAAAAAAAAAATTTTTTTTAATGTATAATTTTAGTTTCACAATTAAATTTTCCAATTTCAATAAATATTTTATTAAATATCTTTCAATATAAACTGTAAAAAATATTTATAGAGCAACTATAACGGACGTTTACATTTGTTGAATGTTTTTTATTTAGGATTAGGATCTATTAAAAACGTATAATCACTTTTAATAATCCAGGTCAATTATTAATTAAGAAATATAATGCTATTAATTATAATGCACGTGACAAAATACCATAATTCAATTTCTTCTTTCGAGCTGTTTTAAAAGTATTAATATTAATGTTTATTATATTTATATGTATAGATGTTAATCTTCATAATATATATATTTTTTTTTACGCAGTAAAGTATCTATCATGATACCTTTTTTAAATTTTAATTTTAACATTTAATTAATTAATCATTAAGGTCTTGTAATTGACTATCTTAAAAACGCAACAAAACTAAAAAACATTTAAAAATTATTTATGTTGACTTTAACGTCAAATTTCGCAAGTGATATTTCACATATATAATATCATTTCATTACAGCAATACATAATATCTTCTTTTTATTTTATTTATTTATTTCTTCTTTTACACTTAGAATATCAATATACGTTACGACTTAACAATAGTCGTGCTAATATTTGTCATATCACCTCTTATGCAAGCTCACCTATTATTTGGCATAAAAAATAAGTCTATTATAATTTATAATATATATATATTCATATTATTTTTATAATTTCTTCCTTCTTCCTTGTCTTAATAATAATAATAATAATAATGACATTATAGTTTATCATTATTATTGTGTATAAGTGTGTTGATAAATATTTAAGTAATGTTGTTGATAATAAGTGGCAGCGTGTTGTTTTACATTTAATTATTTACGGAATTAAATTGCAAGTGTAAAGTGTTGTTTATGAAGATAATTCGTGTACAATTTAATCTCTTTTTTTTCTTCTTCTTCTTCTTCTTATATATATAAAGAATATTTTAAATGTCTAGCTCGTACTTAGACATTATTTTAATTAATTCCCGTGTAAAAATCATCTGATATCATGATGAGGTTTATTATGAATATCATAATGAATCTTATATTTTGATACAAATATGAGATTCATATAAAAGCCATATTAATATACATTTGATACCCGTAATAAGTATAATATTTATGGCAACAAATTTTTTTTTAACTTGATTACAAAATTTTTATTTTTCTTCTTGGAGAAAATTTCTAGTAATTTAATAATAAAATCATTATATTAACATAAATTTCTAATGATATCATAGCGATGTTGTTAGCTTTTTTAAATCGTGATATAAAATTAAGTCATAAATATATACCGGAAATAATGCCAATTAATTAAATTAAAGAAATTTTTAGAAGAATTTAAATTGTTTTCAAAATAAAAAATTATTATCTTAAGACGAAAAAATTTTGTCAGTCAAAAATTTTTTTTAAACCAAGATAGAGTGTTTTTCTAAATATTCTTCTAAGTTAAGAAAATCAAGAAAGAAAAAGTAAAGTAGTTCAACAATAAAAATAGTGCTTTTCTCAATTATTATACTTTTCTTCTGATTAACAGAAAAAATGAAAATTTTATTAATTTACTTAAAAAAAATTTGTTTACATACATTAATAGAAGGATTTCTTAGCATTTAAGAAGATTTTTTTGTAATTAAGAAATCATTTCTTAAACATAATTTCTTAGTATTAAAAAAATATTTCTTAGTCTTTAAGAAATATTTCTTAGCATTTATAATATTTCTTAGTATTTAAGAAATATTTCTTAAATACTAAGAAATAATTTTTAAATACTAAGAAATGATATTTAAGAATTGATTTTTTAAATACAAAAAAATCTTTTGAAATACTAAGAAATTCTTCTATTAGTGTAAGTATTTTATTTATTACGGGTTTCAGATAAATATTGATTCAGCTTATATATGAATCTCATATTTGTGTCAAAATATAAGATTCATAATGAACCTGATCATGATATCAGATAATTTTTACATAGGAATATTTTTCACTTTATTAATTTAATTAATTAATATATAAGCAACGATAGCGTCCAATGTTTTCCCTCATTTTCAGATAAATATAAATAGGTATTTATAAATATTTATATTTATATGAAAACAATATCAGTTATATGTATAATCGCAAGACGAACAGTGACACTTGCTAATTGGGCATCGTAATAAATTCGAAGATATAACACAGAAACATCATATATTATTAAAGTAAATTAATATAAGCATTATATTATCTCAAGTTAATAGTATTATATCATCTTTTGACTCATTATCAAACGCTGTATATAAAATAATTCCAGCGTGATGTGATATAATTATTTATAAATTAATAATCACGATAAGCGTGATATTTTATTTACTAGTCTTATTTCCCTCGATTGATTTTTATATTAATATCATTATTTATCATTAATTTAGGTGTATTTTCAGAGACGACTATCAGTGTTCAAGGATCACTCTCCCAGCGGGTAAACTGAATGCGTCTTGTGTCCAAGGATGGCGACAGAAGAGACCCGAGAGAGGCGCTCGGTGGTGAACTTCCAAAATTTTTAGATGTCAACGGTGACTTGAGATGCCTGTGTCGAATCACCTCTCGCTCGGCAGGCAGTGGCCACAGTTCCTGGCGAACCGATTGGCTTGGATGATTTGACTATACACTCCATATTATTAATTTTAATGAGTTATACTGACTATTTCTTCACATGCTTTATGAATTTAATGATAAACAAGAGATTTATTATCAAACATTTATGATGATCATGATTCCTCTTATTTATTACATAAATATCAACTTTTAAAAATAGATACTTACCTGGAGCGAGAGAGCCTCATCTCAGGATTCACCCTGTTTATTTCTTCTTCCAGTAATGGATCCGACTAATGACTTCAAAGTTGCGCCGATTCCTCGCCCGTTTGGAGTGGTCATGTTATTTGAATTTCTAAAACCCTGGGGATGAGCGTCGAGGCATTTTTGATACCTCAACTTGAAAAAAAAAAAAAATTAAATGTAATCTATATTATTAAGAGAATAAGAAAAATTTTGTGTCTAGAATAGTCATATGATAAAATCAGTTTTTTTTTTTAAGTGAAATTTAGTGTCATTGCAAAGGTCTTGATTTAAATTTGTGCCTTTTCAAGGTTTCATATCATTCTCACTGATAGTCAGTTTATAATGATAAGTATTTAGACTGCATTCGAAAATGCTCTATCTCTAGATACATAATTAGGAAATTACCTTGTATCATGTGAAATATTGACATTTTTAAAGATATAAGCTCATCCCGACATTACACTCATCAAGACCTTTCATTTGAGTACCCACATCAATTTTTCATATATTTTATATATGAATATATAAAAAATATATCAAAATGCGTGTGGGTACTCAAATGAAAGCTCTTGATGAGTGTAACATCGGAATGAGCTTATATCTTTAAAAACGTAAATGGTTAAGAAAATACAGTGCAATTTAACATAAGTCATTATTCATTATGTACTAAGGCAAAATTTTATTCATTTATAGTTCACAAGTCATGGCAGTCACATAGTGAGTGCAAATTTGCTAGTAATTATAATTCTTTTACTTCAGAAGAATAAAATAAAGAGATATTCACCTTGCAAGCAGCTTCAATTGTTTTGCAAAGAGCACCACTACTCGGCTCACAATTGAATATATGAGCGATGAAGAGATCCTGAGCTGTATGCATGATGAATGCACATTGCTTCACATTGGTTCCGATTCCCAAAAATGATAAGTAGCGTACTCGACATTCGGTGATCAATTTCTCATCCTGAATTTAAAAAATAGCAATAATTATAATTTATTATTTATATAACTTATCATTATTTTTAGGTGACTTACATTGGGTGTAAGAATAGAAATCATACTAGGAGCCACAGCGACGTTTACATTCCGCCATTGATTAATAGGGGTGTTTGTCACCATGTGGTCTATTGCGTCGTTCAACACCTCCATTCCCGTAGCTGCAGTTACTTGCATTGACCCAAGATATTGTGCTCGTAAGACTTTTTTTGGTTCTTCCATTGGGGTAGGGAATGATTGTGCTATTTTTATTTTAAACAAGAAATTAAATATTAATATCATAAAAATAATAAAATTATTAATATAAAATAATCAATGTAATAAAATCATTAATATAATTATAATACAATATAATAAATTTACTCATAAATTTCTTAATTTCAATAATAAATTTATTACCATAAATATATCAGCAACTTACCAACCAGAGGCTGATCATTATTTCTGTGAAAGCGGCGATGTTCTGTGGGTAAATTGGTAGGTCTTGTTGCTAGACTAGTTCTGCCGTTAATGTCCACTGGTTTGGCGAGATTCTGGTGCAACGATCGCTCAATCATTATTTTTTTACAAATATCACGCAATGTGTTTGCAATTGTACGGGCTGGTATGTCACACCTAAACACGTGACACATGAATTTTCTAGTCGATCTATCTCTTGCTACGTAAGCAAAGTCCCTAAAAATTCAAAGTTTCACAATTTAGCATTTCATTGGGTCATTTAATAATTATGACATTATATATTTAATTAATTCATTCATTCGAGTGTTTGGATATTTATCTTAATTACCTCTCACTAAATGATCCGTAAAATGCGATAATT
Organism: Cotesia congregata; assembly: GCA_905319865.3. Lineage (NCBI taxonomy): Eukaryota > Metazoa > Arthropoda > Insecta > Hymenoptera > Braconidae > Cotesia > Cotesia congregata. The sequence continues at coordinate 19,297,680 of CAJNRD030001123.1, forward strand.
GGAAAACATAATTACCATTAAAAAGTTAGTTATTATTATTACTTATACTTATAAAAAAATAATTTTTATTGTTATTATAACGAGAAATTATAATATTTAATTATAATTGAATAAATACCGTCCGTGATCTCTGCCAACTCCCCACACTCTCAAAGTGTGAATTGGTTGGGTGTTAAGTACTGTCAGATTCTCTGGGTCAATTAATTTCAGCGCTCCTTCGTCTAAATCCATGAAAAGATCTTTTCCCTAAAAAAAAATTTCTTGTTTACACTAAAGAATAAATTTGTTGTAATTTATGACGTATCAAATTGACTTACGTCGCCCCATCGACCAACAACGTCTAGAAGGTCATTTCTTCCGAGTGACAAGTCAACGATACACTTGTTGACAGCTTTGCTACTTCTTTCTGGTGTCAAGTCTTCTTCAGCTATTTCCGTCCAACCAAGAGACCGAACGGCGAATCTTATTGGTTTGTCTTTTCCCTCAGAGTCTGCTCGTGCTGGATAACTTCTTCTCCTATTATATTACATGTTAAATATTATTAAAAGAATAAGAAAAATTTTGTTTCTAGGATATTCATATGATAAAATCGGTTTTTTTATTGAAATTTAGTGTCATTGCAAAGGTCAATTTATTATGATTATTTAGGCTGCATGCGAAAATATTTCTAAATAAATAATTAAGAAATGACCTTGTATTTTGTGAAATATTGATATTTTTAAAGATATAAGCTCATCGTGACATTACACTCATTGAGACCTTTCATTTGAGTACCCACATCAATTTTTCATATATTTTATATATTTATATATATATATATATATATATATATGTATATATGAAAAATATATCAAAAATGCATGTGGGTACTCAAATGAAAGATCTCGATGAATGTGACATCGGGGTGAGCTTATATCTTTAAAAATGTCAATAATTAAGAAATTACCTCGTATCTTGTCAACTATTGACATTTTTGAACATATAAGCTCATCTCGATGTTACCCTATTTGAGACCTTTCATTTGAGTACCCACATCAATTTTTCATATATTTTATATATTTATATATATGTATATATGAAAAATATATCAAAAATGCATGTGGGTACTCAAATGAAAGCTCTTGATGAGTCTAACATCGGGATGAGCTTATATCTTTAAAAACGTCAATATTTCAGAAAGTACAGTGCAATTTAACAAAATCCATTATTTAATAAAGCAAAATTTTAATTTTTTTAGTTCACATAGTGACTGCAAGTTTGCTAGTAATTAATAACAAGCATAAAATATAAAGATATTTGACTTTCTTATTTTATTTTTCATATTATAATAAAACTATTATGATACTCAAATTAGCAGATAAAAATTCGCTTTTTTAATTCTTTAAAATTTCTTCATGTGAAATTTTTTTTATTATAATTTAATTATTATAAAAAATTGTTAGATATCTGTCAAATTTAGTATCATAAAAATCTAAAATTTCTTCAGTAAAGTATTACTTAGATTAATAAATAATAAAAACGTACTTTAATGCCAATTCTTCTTTTCGTTTATTTTCTAATTCTTGATCTAACGCAGAACTTGTATTGCTACGTGTCACTGTATTGATTATCATCCCCAGTGAATGAAAATTATTTATCTGTTATACAAATAAATTAACATGAGTATAAACACATAATTAATAATTAAAATGACTATGATTAAAAAAAAAAACTTACACTGTCATTGTCTTTGACAAGACTTTTACGGTTCTCATTCTTGCAATTAAGTGTTGCCTCTGGTGGCTCTCTCTGTATGGTTCCGCTCTTTATGTGCCAGTAGTAAGGGCCATCTTTGTCTGAAAAACAAACAAACAAATCTAATATCTTCATAAATAATTCAATGTGTGCAATGCTGTGTTAAAAAATTCAATAAAAAAGTGTTGTCCGGTAGTTTGCATGCAAACGAGATATCTCACGAGAGTTTTGATGAATCTTTCTGATTATTTTTTTATTTCAGATTCATGGAGATAAAATTCAAATGTAGAATCGCTTGTATTATTTTTTTTTTTAAACAAAAATATTAATTAAAAATTTTATAAAAAAAACATAATTTACCCTCGTGTTTTTCCCAACCAGCCGGCAAATTTTCATCCTTGTCCTCCGAATGCGGACTTTCTGACTCGTCAGGTTTTTCTTTAAAATTATTGTGGAGTTGGTTTGTTATATTTTGATCCTTGGGCTGTCGGCGTTTAACTGGGACAGCATAAAGATCGCTGTTAAGGCCATCTTCTACGTGAGGAACTCCGCCCATTTCTGTTAAGTCGTTATCAGCTTTTTCACAGTAACTGAAATTGAAAGATAAATTAATTTATTATCTATATTATTAAGAGAATAAGAAAAATTTTGTTTTCAGGATAGTTATATGATAAAATCGGTTTTTTTAGTGAAATTTAGTGTCATTACAAAGGTCTTAACTTGAATTCATGACTTTTCATTTTATTCTCACCGATAGTCAATTTATTATGATAAGTATTTAGACTGCATTTGAAAATGCTCTATCTCTAGAATATCTTGTATCTTGTAAAATATTGAAATTTTTAAAGATATAAGCTCATTCCGATGTTACATTCATCGAGACCTTTCATTTAAGTACCCACATCAATTTTTCATATATTTATATATATTATATATATGTATATATGAAAAATATATCAAAATGCATGTGGGTACTCAAATGAAAGCTCTTGATGAGTGTAACTTCGGGATGAGCTTATATCTTTAAAAATGTCAATAATTAAGAAATGACCTTGTATTTCGTGAACTATTGACATTTTTAAAGATACAAGCTCATTCCGATGTTACATTTATCAAGACCTTTCATCTGAGTACTTACATCAATTTTTCATATATTTTATATATATTATATATATGAA
>CAJNRD030001123.1:19300809-19416285 GCA_905319865.3 Cotesia congregata
TACGGCAACAAATAAACATCTTATTTGTGAAATAACTATTTCTATACTAAATACACATTTTGTATCCTCTTGATTTTCTGAAAGTACAGTTTCTGACGAACAGAAACGTACTACAGATGTAGATTTACAAGCATGTTTGCAAGTGTAACATCAGGATGAGCTTATATCTTTAAAAACGTCAATATTCAAAAAAGTACAGCGCAATTTAACAAAAGTCATTATTTAAAAAAGTAAAATTTCAATTTTTTATAGTTTACGGCAGTCACATAGTGACTGCAATGTTGCAGGTTAATATTTAATAGAATACTTTTCAAGAAAATTAAATAATAAACTGATAATGTTGAAACCCGATCAGAAGATAGTGAAATCGAGATATACTGCACAGTTATCAATGGTAGTAACATTAACAGTAATCATGTCAGACAACCGGGAATATTAAGATCGTTAAATCTAACGAGTAAATCGATAATCAAACCTGGAGGATTGTGTAACGATTACATAAGTGTTTGATAGTCTAAACAATCTGTATGCGGTTGATCACTATCAGGGTTATCGGCGTTTACCGTGCCGATTTAAATGACCAATTGAATAGAATTGGTGGTCCGTAGAGTAAGAGCTGTTCAGATATATCGGCCAGTAAGCGGGTAGGATACAAGTGAGCTCTTCTGTTTTTTCTAACTAACGAGCATTGTAGGTATTATATATGTATGTTGCGAATTACGAATAGGTATTCAAGAGGACAAGTATTGATAGCGGAGAAAAGAGAGAATGGTCGAGCTACAAAAGTAGTACAACAGGTGAGTTGAGTGTTAAGTCCATACATGGATCATCAATGTCTATTCTGTTGTAAATCCCGGGTTATACATTGTTTTATGCAGATCTTGATCGTTGTTTAGATGGTAAAAATTTTTATTGTAATTTTTTTATAAATAATTTCGGGTTGGTTGGACAAAAATAAAGGAAAAATATTTTCTTTTTCTAAGGGGTCATATCATTCTATGGGGTTGTTATTTCCATCTGAAAGACCTTTTATATTCTATAAAATCGTATTAACCTTTAGGTGAATCGGTTATTCTAACCCTAAGGGGGTTTATTTTCTCGATTCTTTAAAACCTTAATAAAGGTATGAAAGCTTCAGAATTTTTGTTTTTAAATATAAATTTTTTTTTTTTAATTTAATATAAATTTAAATTTAATAGATTTTAAAAATAAATTGAAAACTGAATTTTGAAGTTTTTTTTTTAAATATATTGAATTGTTTCTTCTTTTTTAAATAATATTAATTGTACACAGAAAAAAAGAAATATTTGATCGAAAAGTATTTAAAATTTATTATAACATTAAAGGTAGCTGTCACTTGAGGAATTTTTAACAAATAAATTAATTATAAAAAATTATTTCTATTCTTCTAGTTTAATAATTAAATATTTTTTGAAACGTCGCTGTAGCTTAAGTTGTAATCAAAACTTTCAAGTTTTGTTTTCAACGTTCAAGTGACGTCATGATATATTTTTGACGAATAATAAAATAATTCGAGTCAACTGTTATATTTACGTGTAAAGAAATATTTAAAAAAACGACTCAAATAAATTGATTTACTTGAGACAAATAATTCTTTTTTTTCTGTGTAATTAAATTTCGATTCTAAGATAATAAATTAATATATATATATATATAGAAGATATTTAATAAACACTGAAAAATATTAATTGATATTTGCTTCGAAAAGCTGGAAGATAAATTTAATATTAATGCAAAATATTAATTACATAAAATAAATTGTGTAATTTAAAAAACACATTAATTAATTAAAGCACAATTTTAGCGAATAAAAAATATTATCTTCGCAGATTGTATGAAATATTAACTAATGATAAGCTTTCGTAAAAGAAGAAATACAAATGATTTTTTTTATATATACTTAATTAAGGTATCAGATTCAATAGATCGTTATTTAGCGCAAGGTTGCAAAATTTAATTATTAATATATTACTTCCTCGCAGTAATATATTATGAATAAAACAATATAAACATGAATTACTATTCGATTTCACACTGTCGACATTTATTCATCCCTTGCCATTAATATTGCAATTATTCATACATAATTAAACTCACATTTACAAATTCGATTGTATATATTATTAACATCATCTTTTATTTAAAAATAATAATAATGATCAATTGAATCTGATACTTTGAACTTATAATTTTCAGACACATTAATCAATAATAATAAATTATTAATATTTTCACCTTTAATCAAGAATAAAAACAAATCAATATTAAGCAACAATAATCTTAAAAATTTAATTACATAAAAGTATAATTACTTTAATTAAAAAATAACCAATTATTCACATGATACTACAGCGACCAATACATCGATACATTGCAAATAAATAAATAAATAAATATTTACAATAATAAGCATTACATTGAAAAAAAAAAAATAATTTAAATTAAGATGATAAATTTCTTTGAAATTATTTTCTTAATTCAAATTAATTTTTTTTTCTATGTGTAATTATATAAATATAAAATTGGGACTTTACTGTCAGTACGATTTTTATTAATAAGTACGTACTTTCTGACGAGGTCAGAATCACCGGCATCGAGGGTCGCGGATGGATTTGACAGGGCCTTAGATGATGATCGAGGATTCCCGTTGAGGTTATCATCAACCAGCGTCGACTCAGCTACCTCCGCACCCTCGCTGCCATACCTGAATCACGTTTATATATAATTTTTGTTATATATATATATATATATATTTGTATAACTTTCAATAGTTCTAATAGTTCTTCTTTATTGAGAAGAAAAAAAAATAAAAATAAAAATAGTTCAAGTTGAGCAGAACCCGAGTGAATTAAAATTAAAAAGTGTTTGCATATGCCGTCTCCTTGGCACTTGAATCTTTTAGATATGTAAACGCGTTCAGCCGGGATAAAGTGCTTACAGATAAATGTACCAGTTTAATTAACGGTGGTAAAACCAAGCCAACACCAGTTATAGCTTGCAGTACGCGCAACTTAGTACACACTCGCTAACCAATGCTCTGAGGATTAACAGCACTCGCTTTTTCCTCCAATGCCGACAACAAATTTAACTTTTTTTTTTGTAATTTATTATTATAATTATAATTGTGTGAAAAAAATTACATTCAGAAAAGAAGTATATATTGTTCAAAATTAATTTGTTGAATAATTTTAATTATTTAATAAATTTTTATTTTTTGGATATTAATTTTAAATTCATCATTTTTATAAATTTTTTTGAATTATTATTATTATTATTAAGAGAATAAAAAAAAAACTGTATCCAGGATATTCATATGATAAAATCGGTTTTTTTAGTGATTCAAAAATCCTCTACACATAATTAATAAGAAATGATCTTGTATCTTGTGAACTATTGACATTTTTAATGATATAAGCTCATCCCGACATTACACTCATCGAGACCTTTCATTTGAGTACCCACATCAATTTTTCATATATTTCATATATTTATATATATTACATATATGTATATATGAAAAATATATCATAAATGCATGTGGATACTCAAATGAAAGCTCTTGATGATTGTAACATCGGGATGAGCTTATATCTTTAAAATATATATTATATATATATGTATATATGAAAAATATATCATAAATGCATGTGGGTACTCAAATGAAAGCTCTTGATGATTGTAACATCGGGATGAGCTTATATCTTTAAAAACGTCAATATTTAAGAAAGTACAGTGCAATTTGACAAAAGTCATTATTTAATAAAGCAAAATTTTATTTGTAGTTCACAAGTCACGGAAGTCACATAATGACTGCAAGGTTGCTAGTTATTGTTATTATAAGTATGAATAAACAAAAAAATTACATTAGAAAAGAAGAATATAATATTAAAAATAAATTTATGTTTATAATTTTAATTACTTAATAAAAATTTTCAATTCATCATTTTTATAAATTTATATAATGCAAAATTTTTTATTGGTATAATATAATTTTGTTTACCTTCTTGGAAGGTATGCTAAGTATCAAACGAACAATAAAATATGAAATATGTACTCGAAACCTTCAACAGTTACCGTCGTTTGTCAATCCATCCTTGAACTTTATATATCCACGATAATGTTATTCATAAAAATATAACATACTCATTGGATTATTATTATTTATTATAATCCAAGATATTAAATATTATTCTTTGTACCAAGTTATTGAATTTTTCAAATCTCTTGAAAAATATTTTAAATCTACTATTCTATATTATATAATGTACTGTACTTCAATATTCATGTTTCGATAGTTGCTTTAAATGTTTTTGAATACGAGGTCAGCGCAGGGACTAAATTACCCCTCTATCAGCTGGAATTGTAACACGTGTCGGTGTTTTACTTAAAACTTTCAATATAATGTTATAAAATTTTTTAATTAAGCCGTGAAACTATTTAAAAAACATTTCTTCTCTCTGAAAAATTTTTCCGCATTCTGTATAAAATACCGGCGGTCATTTCAAGTGTAATGGTACAGTTTTATAATTTATAATTTGAATAGAAAAAATTGCTTTGCATTCAAAAACAGCCTCACAATTCAGAATAATAAACTTAAATATTCTTTTGAATTATATAAAGTGTAATTAATTAATTTTTTTCGTTCTAAAAGCGAGCTTTTATTCTCCTTTAAATTTTTTTATTATAATTAAAAATATAATTACTGTCGAAGAAAAGTTTAATTAATTTTTTTTTTTTAATTCAATTTATTAGACAGTAAAATTTAAAAAACTGAATTTTTTTTTTAAATAAACAATTTTATTTTTTATTAATACTCTCAATTTTTATCAATTCATCAAAATTTTTTATACATTACAAATTAATAAAAAATCCAGCTAGTGCGCGAAAAATTTTCAGACATTCTACCGCAAGTTCCCGAGTTCGATTCCCAGCTAGAGCATTTTAATATTTTCCTCGATAAAATTTTCATTTTAAATTATAAAAATATTATTTCTTCTCACTTTTATTGAACTAAATAAATTATTCTTAAATTTCCATAATATTTATTATTATTATTTTGATTATTCCATCTATACTTTATATGTATAAAATAGCAAGTCGTCGAAAGCGTGGGCGTCGGTAATGGTCTTGGTTGTATTGGCGTAGTCGGGACGACGCTCGTTCGATCAATACACGCGGCACCGGCGCAACCCCACTTTTATAACAGTAAACCCCTCTATGTATTTCGGAGTTGCCCTGCGGCCCCAGTGGCCCCCACGGCAACAGTCTTACTCTTCTCGGTATACTAGTTCGCTCTTATTATAATATTATACATACATATAATACATATGTACGTTCTGTAGATCTCTTCGCCCTAACTTACTCACAAGCTCTTACATTCCTCCTTCTACTTCTACTTCTGCTTCTACTATCTTGTACTTTGCCAAGGATGAAACTTGGATGATAGTGACAGAGTGATAAACAAGGAAACAGAGAGACTACTCCTGACTTTACAGACTACTCGTCTTTCACAACGCGCTTACAGCCAAAGGGTAATTAAGTTTATGCTGATTTGCCACCCTTCGATCCAACCAACTCCCGACACTCGTCAGAGTCGCCTCCAATGGATGGATATATGTCTTCGGGGACTTTATTTATAATTGTACTGTTTACTAACTGTATACCAAAAGTACTCGTTATTTTCTAAGAAATTTACTAATGTTATTTATTAAACCTTGTAATTTATTGATTAATAATTTAAATCAAGTTAAAACTTTGTAAAAATATAAAATTTTTAAATAAATAATTTTTTTATACATTTCTTCTTTACAAAAAAAATTTTTTTTTTTACTTGTAATAGTTTAGTTTTTATTTGTAATTGTATGAAAACTTTTTAAAAATATAAAATATTAAAAATTTTTGAGTAAATAATTTTTTTATACATTTCTTTTATACATTTACAAAAATTTTATTTTTATTTTATCTTTATTAGTTTAATTTTTATTTGTATTTATATAAAAAATTTTAGAAAGAAAAAAGTTACTTAATTATTTTATTAATTTATAAAATATTTTATAATTCATTAAAAGTAAAGATATAAACTTGCAAAAGTTCTTTTTATCTTTGTCTAATTAGTTATATTAATTCAAAGTTAAAACTTCTTAAGATTGTAATAAAAAGATTATTTCAACAAGATATCTCTTATTTCTTCTGATTTATGATAATGTATCAAGAAATTTCTATTGAATAAAAAAAAATGCGAATAAGAAAGAAGAAATAACGGCAAAAGGTTGAAAGTTATGTCGATTAGAAAATATTATATTATTTATATAATAAATGCGAGGGACGCAAGAAGAATAAAATTTTATGAGAAATATTTATATAAAAAATCTATAAAGAAGAAATGCAAATATAGTTAATACTAAAATACACCTGATAAATTATTGTAAAAAATTTTTCAATATAATTTAACATTTCTTCACGATAATTTATTTAAAGAGAATAAAAAAAGTGTAAGATGTCAGTAAACTTTCCGTATTTAGGTAATGAGTCACCCGACAAGAGAAGAAATGGGGAGTTTCTTTTAACGAATGGTGACACAAAAAATGTTTGTTGACTCATTGTATATTTATTACTGGATAAAACAGTTTTAAGTATCACGGTGATACTTTTTTATTAATATTGCTTCTTGACAACCTGCGGTGTTATTTTAATTTTTATTTCTTCAGCAATAAAAATTTTTTGAATAAATAATTGATTAATTGTAACGATTGAATAATAATAAAAATAATTAAAACAATTGATAGCTAATTAATAAAAAGAAACTGATTATACAATTTCAAGGGTTACATTTCTTCCTTAACCCGATGACTTGTAAGCGGAACCTATTTATTGATCATGAATATATAAATATATATGTATATAATTTAAGGATGACATTTTATTATTATTATAAAAATAAATAAAACTCACAGTCAGCTACCGGCACTTGAATTATTAGCAACTATCGAAATCCGCGGCATTAATTCAACTTGCACTAAACTTTGATTGTTGTTCATTATATTACTACCCTTATATTTTTGTACAAATCCACAATGATTAAAAAAAATATATGTCAATCTATCACGGAAAAATTTCCATGAATTTTTTATCTATATATGTATACAGCTAATTACATATAAATATCGGTAACAACGACTGCTCGACAGCCGGAGAAAGACTAAAGTATTTGACGGAGAATATCGAGCTTTCGGTTCAACTCGGTTTTGTTCGGGTGGATTCGTTACACCTGATGACGTCATCATGCCGCACCATATCACATATTTCAACTACTGGAAATCCTCCAGTGTCTTTACATGTATAAGTACGTAAATAGTCGCATCATCTTCATGTACACACTCAAGTAAAATGTTTGTAATCGTTACTTTATTGCTGATATTAATTTTATAAATGTAGAAAACAAATTATGATTGTAAAAGAGCATCGAGAGTACTTGAGCGATAATTGACGCCGTTTGACATTTTCATGCTACTTGCAAATGGGTGAAGCAAATATGACGCTAAAATTAATAAGCACTTGATCACTTTTTAATTTAAATAGAAATTTAATGTTTAAATTATTTTTATTTACAATATGCATAAGTATAGGTTAAGTTGTTCTATCATGAAAAAATTCTATGCATATATTTATCGGTTGTAAATTGACATTTTTTTTTTTTAGGTTAAAATTTTTAAATATAATAATGAAGACTATAAAATGATATACATTGAAGAATCATACAAAGAAGAAACAATTAATAAAAAAGATAATTATTAAATGAAGGTAATATTTAGATCTCAGCTTATTTTAATTAATTTTTAATTAAAATAAAATTGCAAGTGTCAAACAATTAGGCCGGTGTCAATAACAGGGTTTTTTTTTACCTTATTTGATATCTAAATTGAATCCCAGAAAAAATAGACCCGAAAAAATTTTAAACTTATGAAATATTCATATTATATCATTAAAATTATTATAAAATAAAAATTATAATAATAAAATTTTTTTTATAACAAAAAATGAAGCGACCATTCTGAGGGTGCTTGTTTTTCAGAAAAATTGTGGGTGTGATACAATTATTATTATTATTATTATTATTATTATTATTATTATTATTATTATTATTATTATTATAATTTTTATTTTATAATAATTTTAATGAATTAATGTGAATTTTTCATAACTTTAAAATTTTTTCCCATTACCGTCTAAATTATATCAAAATCCGCAACGTTTTTTTGACAGTCTCAACATCATTAGGCGTTTTTGAGTGAATTTATATAGACATCAAAGTCCAAATAAAACTGCGCTCTATTACAGCCGCATAGAATACGTTGATCAGTAAATTAAATTTTATCCATACGGAAAAAAGAACTCGAAAAATTACAATATGTAATTGTACCGTGGCACTTTGTAATGAAAACTAAAAAAATTACAGTTTCAGATTTTATAAGAATTACATTGTAGAATGTAATTTTTCCATTGAAAGCTCTGAAAATTAACATTCAAAGTTTGAATTTAGAAAAATTTTATTTCAAACTGTAATTTTTCTAGTTTTAAATACGACGGTACAATTATTACTATTTATAATTTTTTGAGTTTTCTTTTTTCCGTACACATGTCCATGAAGCTAAGGCTTAACGAATTAATAATTGTTATTTAAAAATATGACAAGTATTGTCAACAATAATAGATTAATATTATTACTCAATATATACACTATTTTTGACTTAGCTTTTGTCCAAAACATATTGGTTGTAATTATTAAACTTGGTTGAGAATAATTGATAGAATGGTTCTTATGAATACCTAAATTTGAATTGTATATATTAATTTTAGATATTGGTCTTTGCTGTAAGATTGTCGAGGGTGATAAATTTGCAGCAAAAAAAATATATTTTTATGAAATATATTCCAATATTGATCTGAATAAGGAACCGAATAATTTAAGAATTTTTCGTATGACAATATATATGCTTATCACGTTTATGGCGAACGATACTGGGACTTTCAGTATTGGAACAGCCATAATCGAGGTGGTTATTCAGGAAGAAGAAACTCTAGATATTTGTATTCCAAACAAACAAAGGAAGGTTATATAGGAAAAAAAAATACACGGACAGGAAAAAAAATCTGGTGTACTACGGGCAGCGCAAAAATTTTCACTGCTTTCCGGTATTCTGAATAGCTTCGGAGTGTTTGAAAATAAACGGTTGACATTGAATGAAAATTTGATTTTAAAATTCAAAGTATTGAAGATAACTCGCGTACTCTTAAAAATTTTCAATTTTCTCCGAGGGTGACTTGGAAAATAAAAAGTTGAACTGACATTTGTATTCCTGGAAGAAATTTGGCCGATAGATGTTGGTACAGTGGTACCGGCGGCAATAGCACACATGTGGCCTCATTGTTTGTTAACACGTAGGTTTTCTTTTCTGGTGTATAAGTATGTATGTACAGAGGAGCCAGAGGAATGAGTACATAGACTTGAGCAAAATTCAAGCACTTTGACGACGGTAATACACACGAGAAAGGCTACATGTATTCCCCAGTGCGCATAAATGTTAGACCCTCGTTGTTTTCAATGCTCTGTGGATTACGTCTTTGTCAAGATTTTCGTCAGGGGCTGAAATAAAATAGATCCCAGAAAGTGCCTCTTCACGTGTTATGGCTGGAAAAATAATTTTATCGATAAAAACTTCGTTTATTTTATTTAGTTGGTTTGATTAATGAAAATGAATTAATTAATACAATTTAATTATTGACTCTAAACTAATATAAAAATATCTGGTTGACTAAAAAGTTTTATAGGTCAACAGTTTTTACGCAAAAATAATTATCTGTAAAAGAGCGATATCATAAACTTTCACACCAGCAATAACGAAACCCAGTAAATAAATGCATATATCACCTAGGTCATTTACTCCCGGTAATGGGATGTTGCAAATCCCAGCGCGCAATAATATACGTGAATTATTTTCGAGCTCTATGGGCGTAAGTTTGTTGCCAGTAAAAATTTCAACGCAATAATGAAACTAATACCCAAGAAAAAAAAATAAGAACTATCAATTCGTCCTTTTGGCAAAATAAATCTCGGAAATAATTTATTAAAAATTATAATAATAATATTTTTTTTGTAACAAAAAATGAAGCAATCATTCTGGAGGTGCTTGTTTTTTAAGAAAATTGTGGGTGTAATCCAATTATTATTATTATAATTTTTATTTTATAAAAATTTTAATGAAATAATATGAATTTTTCATAACTTTAAAAATTTTTCCGGGTCTATTTTTTCTGAATATCTAGTAAAATTAACTGATAATGATAATGATACTGAATTTCAAAGACATTTAAAAATTTTTTAGAGTTTCATGACAATTAAATTACAATAATAAAAAATTTGCAAGAAATTCCATTAAAAAAATTATGAGTGCAAATTTTTCAAACTATTTTTTTTTATATTAATTGATTTCTTCTAAAAAATTAAAAAATTATTAGATGTCTGCTAATTTCAGTATCATATGATAATGATTTTTTTTTCCCTAAAAAAAATTTAATGAAAGCTTAATTAATTTTATAATCAATAAACCGAATTAGTGGTTCAAGATAAAATCTTTGTTGGCCTAATCTTTAATCTTAATGAACTTTTCTCGTAATTGCAACGCGTATTTGTGTCTTATAGCGGCGTCCAGTTTAACGACCGAGAAAGATGACCGAGCTAGTGTTCAAGAAAGCAAGGAACGAGAAATTAAGTAAAGCTTACATCTATGACATGAAGTTTTTCTCGTAAACGACGTGTCCCAAGGAAATAAAATTGCCCTTTGACGATTAGACATAGCAGTTACTTCGGTGCGTATGTGTATGAGGATTATATATTATGTCTCGGAAGTATTAAACTTTTATAGTTTTACTCGGTCATAAATTTTATTGGTTATACAGTTAAAGTTATTTACAGCTTGTTTTTCGCCAATTTCGTTTTGTTTCTTCTATGAATTAAGATATGTTTGCCCCTATATGGATCTAATATGTAATATCTTTCCAGAAAACAACGATATATGAAGCAAGAAATTCCAATCTCAAAATTATACTCAATACCAGATCCTAAAATTGGCAGGTAAGTTAAAATCAACTAGAACTCTTCAGACATTTGATTCATAAACTTTTTCTTCTTTATTTTAAGGTTTTAGTTGTTTTCTCTGGCAGATACGGCTATCAGACGATAAACCGACAAGCATTTCCTTAATTGGATTTTTATGCTCGGATTCTTGCCATCCGTCACTCGACGACAATGTGCTATCGCCAGTCGGAATAGAATGTCTACGTGCCTTCATGATATCCTCTGTAATTTATACCTCGGAAGCGTGCTTGCAGTGACACTGGTAAGGATACCTAAAGAATTTCACGAATTATTCTAATCGACTACAGATAATAATAAAGACCCTTTTAAATTCGAGTTTATCTAACATTTTATAGATAGTACCAACAATACTTTATCCATTTAGCGGACAATTAGTTGATAATCTTTGTAACAGGAAAAAAATTTTTTAAATATATTTTTAGCAGTAGATTTTTTTAATTAAAACCAACGAAGGTCAGATGATGCTGATTTTAGTAAAACAAAAGAAAAATATCTTTCTTTTTTTAGATTTAATGATGTTTGTTCCGACAATGAAGGCCCCAGTTGTTTGTGAATGTGAACAAGGTAATTTAATGACAATGAAAACGTGTTTCTTCATCCTTAAATATGAGTTTAATTAAAACTTACCCAAGATTGTGGTTGGCGGTATTGTCTGGTGTTTCAGCGGTGACTGAATTTTGAGTTAAAGGACCTTGGGTTACGTCGACGCCCATGCTTTCAAGATCAAGTGTGGCATAAGTTCTTCGTGCGTGTCTTGTACCACCGCCACCACCGTCTCCACCTCCGCCACCGTTTACGATCCCGGTGACCATTTCTTCTCTTCTGGCTCCACTCACCACTAAATCTTGATAGAATTCATCGAAGAGTGAATTTTCCGTACCATTACTGTTCAATGCGTCATCGAAGCGAGCTGATTCCAGATGGTAGTTTGGATTTTCAAATGACAAAAGCCCGTTTTCTGTAAGTACAAAAAATACAATAATTAGTAAATATTTAAATAGGCTTGAAAATGACAATGAGTAATGAGCAATGAGCAGCAAGCAGGGTAATTAGGACAACTAATTAAGCTCTGATATTTTATTCGAAAATGTCGTTATCATATCAGAAGAATATAATTATAGAATAAAATAATTGGCAAGGAATCGATGTTGCATAAGTAAGGTTCCAATCTATTGATTATCTAGCTAAGCGCGTAAATTTTTTATTTTGTTCAGTTATCCATATCGATTTCTTTACTAGCGTACTATAGTAACCCGGGTGGATGAGCTTTTAAAACTATTTCAAAATGGCGTTTAGAGTAATGGCCGAAGGAGGCCAAAGACGCTGTCAAATTAGATTTTATACACTGACATACACTTTTATCGTTTAAAATTATTAACTTGCTCTGCATATATTTATACTTGTTCTTTCCTCTTTTTATAACTCAATAGCTGTCTCATGAAATTATATTATTTTTAGAAAAAATTTATTCTTCCTTACAAGCATACTTGAAGAATTTTTTTTATTTTAATATTTTATATCCTTTGAACTATAGTGGAGAAAAATTTTCTAAAATAAATTTGGTAATTATTTACAAGTGGGTTTCATTGTTTTAATTTTCATTTTTTTGAACAAAATTTTGTTTTTTAAATTTGGATACTTTTTTTTTTGAAAAATACATAAAAAAATTAACAATTAAAAAAAAGTTGATCTTCACAATTTTTACAAATTTAAAAAAAATTTATAAATTTCTTAGAAAATTGTGATATTAAACTTTTTTTTTAATTGTTCTTTTTCTATGTATTTGTGATATTAAACTTTTTTTTTAATTCTTTTTTTACTATTGTATTTAAAAAAAAAAAAAAAAAAAAATATAAATTTTATCCAAAAACATGAGCCAAAATTTTTTTCAACTTTTAAAGGCAAAAAAGCTATCGAAATTTTCAATTTTTTATCATAAATGCACCTTAAAAACAAGCAGAATAAAAAAAAATTAAAAAATGTTAATTTTTTACTTAGATATGGCCAAAAATAGGGTGGACCTCACTTGTAAATAATTACCATAAATTTTATTCTTATGAAATTAGTTTCATGATTTGTTTAAAAATTTTAAGTTGACAAAAAAACAACAAATTCATTTATTCTACCGTCGAATATATTTTTTTACAAAACTACTTATGTAAAATTTATTATTTAAATTTGCATATTTCTTCATTACAACTTAAAGTGTATGGTTCGGTAAATTTACCGTAATTACACTTAGTCTTTACCGCCTTCCTGTCAGAGGAAGAAGATATTAACCTCAAGGTACCTGTACATTAAGAAAATTGAGCTACATTTCTAGTTCACGTGTAGTTTGACTAAACAATTGATGGTTCTTTGTTGTTGTTTGTTGTTGTCGTATAACAAAGTGAATAAGGTCGGCTAAAGAGATTACAAAAGTGCCAGTATAAAAATCTAACACTGTAAACACATTAACGTCACTTTAAAAGTTGAGAGAAAAGTTTCGAGACAGCGATAAAGCTCGTACTCTTGCTCTCGCTCTGTCGTAGTAATTACAACGTGCCCTGGGAACATAAAAATTTTTCTTGCGCCTTCTCGTTAATTTTCTTTTCCGCCAGTCTGCAGTCAACTCGAGAGCTGATATCACGTTTCCACTCTCTTTCCCATTTATAAGTTTCTGGGAAATAAATCTTTATGATTCGCTTATATTTTAGTCTGAGAAAACAACTAATTATAATTATAACTAATAACTACTTCAAACATAAACTAAAGTGTTTTACTTAGTGGCTCAAAGATGTGTGTTCTAAACTAACAGACAAAAATTAGTATCAACATTTATGTTCAACTGAATTATTGATCGAAGAAACATAAAAGTAAGTGAGTGATTTTATTGCCGTTAGCAAGGTAAGAGTGAATTTATTTTTTAGTAAACGACAGAGTAATAAAAATAATAATTTCTTATTATCATCAGATATTAACTTCCTTTCTTATTTACAGATCGTAACTCGCAACTCAAATATTTCAACCAGAAGCCAGAGGCAACGCTGAAATGTGAATTAGAGTTTATGATGATGCAGGAAAGTAAACTTATATTATATTACACTTAATGTGATGTATAGTCGCGGCATGTTTTATTAATAATTATAAATCATATTTAATAAGCCATCAGTTAGCTGTCAACTGTAAATTTTTTATTTTTTGTTAGATATTATATCATACACACACACAGAAAAAAATGTTCTTAGATCAAGTATATATTTTTGAAGAGCTCAATATTCTTGATTTTAGTAGAAAAATTCTTGATTTAAGGAAATTTTACTTAATTCAAGAAATTTTTGTCTTGATTCAAGACAATTACCCTCTTAAAAATTATATTCTTAGTTCAAGAATTTTTCTTTTGAATCAAGTTAATTTTTTTTTCAGTGCAAAAAAAAAATTAACTTTATGACAACAAAAAGATAAAGATGATTTGGCCAATAGCTTGCAAAGGCTTGATTTAGATCACGCTGGCGCTTTTATTTATTACTTTTATTAATTACTTTATTTTATTTATTTTCAGGTCCATTAATATATTTTAAGTAAAAATATTAATTACAAGTACATCTACTTTGGTATATATTATTCTGGGGATGAAAATATATTATGTTACAATTATGAGATTAATTATAATTATGTAAACATTCGTGAATTTTGAATTTGATAATTATCATTTCGTACCTAAAATATGATCGCTTGATATGTAAAAAATATAAACTACAGTTACTAAATTTCTATACAAACAACGTCAATATTTACAAAGTAAAATGGTAAATTTTAAACGCAACGCTAAAAATCAAACTATAATTATTGATTTGCTTGGACTGGTAAAATATATATTTTAAGAGTAGAATTTTTACTGTTTCAAATGTTAAATTCTCCGAGTGTGAGACTCTCCCCTTTTACTTATAGTATAGACTATGTATTGAAACGGCAATTTTTACTGTTTGAAACTGTAATTTTTTAAGATGAGAGAGTCGTTATTTACTATAGTGACAGCTACTAATCACATTTTCGATATTAAATTATAAATTGTGGCTTTTACACTTTATACATTAAGTCTTGTAACATTTACTTTTGTGCCACCCCGATGTCTGTTTGAAACTATAAAAATTAACCAAAATCCGAGTGAATTTTACAGTTTACTTTTTTTCGTGAAGATGAAGTTCTTCAAAATCATTTACTTGATTCAAGTAAATTTTTTTCTGTGTAGCTCATAGAACAGTAAAGTGTAATATGAATTTGGCTATTCGATATCCAGCGATATTAATCGAGGTATAGGTGGATGGTTTTGGAGATGCAAAATAGTGAACAAGGATAAAAGGAAGGAAGGAAGGAAGGAAGGAAGAATCGACCTAGCTGTGTTGTTTTCAGTTTATATTGGCATTGTTATTCAGTAATACCGAAATTAAGTTGCTCTACGCGGTAAACACACACACACACACTGTTTGATAGTGGAAATAACAAGGCAATCAGTTAACGATTATTTCCGGTAAACGAAAATTAGCTGCGTGAGAGATTCAGATAAATATTTGGATTTAATATCATTATCGGCTGACAATATCTTGTTATCATTTATTGTACTTGTAGAGGTCTTATTATTAAGCAACAACGTCCTTGTTTGGATATAAATAATATGTCGCATAAAAAGTATGTAACAGGATCAATATTCGTTAGACAGATGCTTTAAAAATTAACATTTAAGGCTTCTTAAACTAGAACACGCGTTATCCACATTGCAATACCTTTTTTTATTTAATACATATTTTCGTTGTCTCTTATTTCCTTCACCCGCTGCTCGTATGGCTTAGCATACAGCAGTATCCAGTTCTTTTTCCCCTTTTCGCAAAGCTGGGTGAACTAAGCATCGTTGCATACTTTTATCCGGCATTTTATGCGTACCCAGTAGGATAATCTTGTTATACTTGTTACCAACGATACTCACACTATTATATCCCTCTGTACTACTCTTTTTTCACCGAGTTCTTATTCTATGATAACCTAATCGTTTATTGAACCGTCTATTCAGCTTCTACGTCCGACACACAGTTTTACGACAAAAAATTTAAATCCCTTGGTATGGAAAAACGCGTTAGTATTCCAGATGAATTCAGAGTGTTTTTGTTAACTTTTAACAAAAAATGCTAAATGTTAACGGCGTAATTCATGCAGTATAATTCAATTCTTGTACTGTAATAATGTAATTCAAGATATAACCAATTGCAAGCACGCCAGAGTCTTATACTCTGAATTTTTTATTTCTTTTTACCTATTCATAATGCTTAGCATTTTCTGTAGTCGCATTTTGCTGGTACCGAGTAAGGAAAAATCGGCTTTACTTTTATGACTCTCCCCTAAACGTAAGACGCTTCGACACTGCTAATATTTCACTGGTATATTTCGTGCAGCAGGTGCAAGTAGTGCTCAAATGCAGATAAAACAATTTGCTATTAAATTTATAAACTACTGGCTTTTTGTTCTTTGTTTATTATTTATTATAATTATTTAATGATTCACTGAAAAATTAATTTAAAAATTTACATAAATTTTTGTAAAAAAAATTTAATTAAATGTACAATTTTAAAGAGAAAATTTTTATATCTTCGAATAACGTGAATAAAAATTGTACGGTCAAATATGAGAGGTTCAGAATAAAGAATGAAGTTGATCCTCATAAAATTAAAAAACAATATGCTTGACATATTCATAACTTTAATATTAAACCATTCCGACAGCCATATATTGAATTTGTCACGTAAATCGTAGAAAGGTATATTAAACTGCACGAGACATGAAAAATACAAGATCGTCCGTCATATTTATAAGCTTTAAAACGAATTCCCGGGTGGATTTTGTTGCCCTCCAGTGGTCCTTGGAGAGGTCGCGGTTAACGCTATTCGCTATATACTAACTGTAAGTTGATAGGGGAGGTGTGTTTGCGGTTCGCCAGAGGGTTGCACCCCCGCGGGTAGAGGGTGGTTGCCGCTCGTATAAGGTTAAAGTCTGACACCACATGAGCACATACATATACAGCCTTTCTTACGTATAAATCTTCAACCCGCTATCCGCCATCCACCATAATTTACAGTTCTTAGCCATTCCGACATTAAACCCTCAAATTGATAGACTTGGGCTGTGAAGCTCCCCGAACGAGGTAAGTAACCCTTTTATTTAGCGTCTGTTCATTTCAGTATTGACTTTTTTATTTTTAAATTCAAGTTACAGATAAATTTAGTTGAGTTTTTAATTTTTTTTAGATTTTATGCTGCTAATAATTAAATTGATCAATACAGAGGTCATATACTTCACAGTTAAATATTTAATATTTAATATGAAGCAGTTTTGGAGAAGAAAAGAAGAAATTTTTAATTTTTCAGATTTTGTGCTGTTAATAATAAAATTGATCAATACAGAGGTCATATACTTCACAGTTAAATTTATGATGATAAGTATTTAGGCTGCATTTGAAAATGCTTTATCTCTAGATACATAGTTAAGAAATGACCCTGTATCTTGTGAACTATTGACATTTTTAAAGATATAAGCTCATCCTGATGTTACACTCATCAAGACCTTTCATTTGAGTACCCACATCAATTTTTCATATATTTATATATATTATATATTTATATATATGAAAAATATATCAAAATCCATGTGGGTACTCAAATGAAAGCTCTTGATGGCTGTAACATCGGGATGAGCTTATATCTTTAAAAATGTCAATAGTTAAGAAAGTATAGTGCAATCTAATAAATATCTTGTGAATTATTGACATTTTTAAAGATATAAGCTCACCCCGACATTATACTCATCCAGACCTTTCATTTGAGTACCCACATCAATTTTTCATATATTTATATATATTATATATTTATATATATGAGAAATATATCAAAATGCATGTGGGTACTCAAATGAAAGCTCTTGACGAGTGAAACATCGGGATGAGCTTATATCTTTAAAAACGTCAATAGTTAAAAAAGTACAGTGCAATTTTGGATTTTTGGAGAAGAAAAGAAAAAGAAATAAAGTAACAGTTAATACTCTGAGATGAAATTGTATAGAACGGTACTTATATAAATTATATTTTATAACACGATATAAACTACACTAAGAACGATTTATGTAAATTAATCTTCCAGTAAATTTACTATAATTACTTTACCGTACAGCAGATACTACACGAGAAGACTGATGTCACTTGCGTACGTGAGTAAAATCTGTACGGGTAGTACATAATATAACGAGAACGGAAATGTCATCTGTGCTATATATACTTCAAACAATGTATATGTACTTTATATCTCGTGTGTAAAGACAAAGTGTTTTATATATTATATTATATTATATATATATACTCATACATATATACGAATGTGAACATCAGAAGTATATTTATTCGTATCTGTCTATTGGATCCCGAGAGAATAAACTTTTCTTCAGGCGCATGACATTGTTCTTTGTCCTTGTTTTTAGTGTTTTGTTGCGTCACTCTTCCGTTAAGAATGGTATTTTGTAGGAGTAGATGTTTACAAAAAGACATTTAGACGCCGGAAGTACTTCAAGAAATTGGGCAAACTTTTTGGTTTATTGTAGAATTACTGCTGTGTAAGGAGTTGATAGTTATTTTTCATGTAAACGTCTAGGTGAAGTTATTATTTATTAGTTTATTGAATTAGAATAAAAATAAAAAGATTGCTCAGTGAGCGAGAAGAAAAAAATTAATTAAAAAAAAAGCAGTACAGAGAATATAAAAAATGTACAATATTGAAGCAGATCAATATTATATATAGTGTTGTTAAACACGCGAGTTATTCCTAGAGAAAAATATGGCCATTGGGATTAGCTTAATAATCGATACTTATTATTATTATTATTATTATTATTATTATTATTATTATTATTATTATTATTGTTTTATTTGAATAAGATGAATAAATATATTCATTTAAAAAATCTTTCGATATTTATAATTTCCATTCCATTTTTCAATAATAATAATAATTTTTTAATTTTTCTAAAGACGGGTTTTTTTTTAATACTTTTATAGATATTTGTATAGAGAAAAAATTATTGTTATAGACTGGATAGCCAATAAGATGAAAATCTAATGACTTACATTAGAAAATATCTATAAAAATTAAAAAAAAAATAATAATAATAATCACAATAATAATTGTAATGACAACTAATTTTAAAATTAAGTTGGGATAATTAATTATAAAAAAAAAATAAATGGTAATAAATTTATTAATTTAATAAAAGTTTTGATGTAACAATTTAAAAATTTATAAAAAAAAATCAGTAATAAAAAATGCGTTGTTGAAATAATAAAATTCCAAAGTTGATACTTATTATTAAAAACAATAATAATTGATATTTATTAATATCTCTAATAATATTTTGTTTTGTTTCAATAATATTAACTCCAAAAATTTACTGCTAAAATTTGAGTTTCATAAATTTGTAAATTTTTTAATTCTGCTTTAATTAGCTCAATGAAATAGTAACTACAAGTACTTGACTGATAAAGGAATAATTAATAAAAACATCAAGGTTAACATTAACTGAATACTTTGATTGGTAAAATCAAGATATACAATTCATACAACCCGGTTATCACGTGTTTGATACACTTATTGTTAAGCAAAAATAATAAAAATCAATGTGCAATAAAGACTAGCCGACGTTTAGTGTCACGCGATACAAAAAGTTAATTTTTTTTTCATTTCAAGTTCGTAGTATATTGGTGAGTCTGGTCAGGGCCGCGTGTTGGTACGCGGAGAAAAAAACAACTCCAATTAATAACTCAAAATACCCCAAGACTCAATCCGCTAAAAAATATTCTTACATTTTAAATTTTACATCTAGAATTTAAAATTGTTTTTACAGTTACGATTAATGTGTCTTAAGTAAAAAGTTTTATAAGTTTAAAAACCACTTACGGCTCGTTCTGTGTAGTACCATCGTGAAACTAAAATTACTCTAAACTTTTATCACAAAATGATAATAAAAAAAATAAAATAAAAAAAAAACACCTTCCACAGTCTAGTTTACGAGTTTACACCCCCTTTTAGTTTATCGATACACAGTAATTGCCGCATCCGTACAAGTAGAAAAACAAATCACGAAGAAAACATATGTTACAACAAAATTTCTTAACACTTGTTCTTATTATTAAATATTTCTTCACTTTTTACCGAAATTTAAATAAAAAAATTATCGCTACATGTTATCTTCACACTCGGCGTTATGATTCACCATTTAATTATCGTAATTGCCTTATATGGTGCCTACTAATGTAAAAAAAAAAATAAAAAAAACTAATAGTAAATTCAATAAAATATAATATTTGTATTTCTACGTCTGGTTGAACAATAAAAGTTATAAGTTATAACAATAATAGTGATAGTAATAGCAATGCAAGTACGTGGTATTGAGTGTAGCTGCAAGAAAACGAAGTAATAAAGCTCCAGATACGTTGGGGCGTCGCGTACGTCGCAGTGACTGGCAAACAGCTACATTGGCGCCCTCTCTTTTCACCCCCAACTGGCAGGCTTCTGTCTCAGTTGCTCGCGCGCGCATCTCCACCCTCGGCCCTACACATGCTTCATCGCACATTATTTCATTCTTTCTCTCTTTTAGTAGGGGTAACTCGGTGGTTGCTTCCCTTACCTGTACTTTGACGTCTACTACTCCCACTATTCTTCTATGCTTTCCATCACTTTTTTTTATCTTTTTTTTTTTTTTTTAATCAAAATAATAATAATATATGAATTAGAGATCGGTGTTTTTAATTATTAAACAGACAGGTAGTTTTTTTAGCCAAAGTTACTGATCCAATGTGTAGATTTATTTATTTATTTATTTGCCATTACATAAACCCAACAGTCCAAAGGGCCAATAATAGGGTTACTTAATTTTTACAATGTAGAAAATCATTTTCTTCAAAATGGTATTTTGGTTCAAGATTTTGGCTCTTGAGTCAAGTTAATTTTTTTATCAGCGTACGCATGCAGAGTTACATTTATTTTTAATTTCATTTGTTGTTAGCCAGGACCAAAAGTGCCTAAATTAGATATTTTATTAGAAGTTAAATATTGGTGTTACGCAAATTTAGATGTTATTCAATTTTATTAATTTTTCAACCTAGATATTTCGCACAGTAAAAAATATTATGTAAAATCAACACAATTTCTGTGATAAATGCAGTCTCCACAAATTAGTGTTAAAATTCCACACACTTTGTGTTAAAATAATACAAAGTGTGTTGAATTTTAACATTAATTTTGTGTGGACCGTATTAAACAATATTTTTTACTGTGCGGTATGAAATCTCATATCATCCTCAGGTGAAACTAATACAATTGTTACAACAAATTTAATTAAATTTATTTTACAATATATTTCAATATTATTATTATTGTTACGATTATTATTATCAATATTTTTTGAAAATTACAATTAAATTCTATAAATTCATATTTGAATTTTAGAGAAAGAAAGATAGATAGAGTGAAAATAAATATTTTCAATATTTGATACATAATTTTGGATTAAAAGTTAAAAATTCAATATTTAGTTAAAATTAAAGTACAATTATGAGCAAATTTTGTTAATTAAGTATATTTATTGCAATAAATTATAATCCCAACTTTGATCAGTTATTGACATACTAAATGTTTAGTCTATTACGCTGATTAAACATCATCAAGGTTCAATTAATATTTGCCTTTAGTCAACATAAAGTTTCATAAAAACAAAATGACTATGATTAAATTAATATTACATAAAAGTAAAGAATCCCTATTTCTTGAACTAGAACTGGCCTTTACTCATGTTGACCTTTTATCTTATTTTTCTTCATCAGCGTCTTTTTATTTTTCTTGCTCATCCTTTCCCTCTATCCCATATATACCACCCACCGCATCAGTGTCACTATCACTATCACTATATTTTACATTTATTCTTTCTCACTAAAGCTTTTCGCGCTACTTCACCTGATAGGGTAGTACACAGGTCATGTGACTTTATCGCCAACCAATCAGCGCGGTCTGTACGTTACCCAGCGGTTCTCATTCAACAATAGCGTAAAAAGATGTGTCATCATCCAACATAACACACAATTTCTACACAGAAAGAAAAATTTCTTGACTGGAGAACAAAATTCTTGGCTCAAGAAAATTTTCGAGTGCCTGAAGGAAGACCGAAGTTGTATTCTTGGTAGAAGTTATTTTTTCTTAATTCAAATTATCATAAATACTTGATACAATAAATTTTTATATTTGATCAAGATTTTTAGATACTTTTATTTAGGGAAGAAGCGCCACTCACTTCAGCTGAAAAAAAAATTTTCTTACCTTGAGAAAATTTTTCTCTTTAATATTTGATACCTATTTTATATTATTTTAGTGTGCAATTATAAATATCGAATGAAAAAAAATGATGAAATATTATTTGATCTTCCCATTTGACATGTTAATCAACAAAAATATCACTGAAAATTTACTTTTATCTTTATATTTAATTTTTTGGAGCAAGAGAGAAATTTTCTTAAGACAAGAAAATTTAATTCTATAAAGAACTAAATTTTTTGGAGTAAGAGGCTGAATTTTCTGAAAAAAAACAAGATTTTCTTGACTTAAATAAATTTTCTTGGATCAAGATACGTATTTCTTAAAGCAAGAGAATTAATTTTTAGAATAAGTGAAATTTCTTGTCAAAAAAAATTTTTTTTTCGCTCAAGAAAATAATTAGGAAGAAAAATATTTTCTTGGTTCAAGTGAATCTTTTTTCCTTTTGGATATGATGTAAAATATAATAATAATAATAATAATAATAGAGCACATGTAGCACTTGATATTAATATCAACACATATAATGACAATACGATGGATAACATAAAGGGAAGCTGGCGAGTTTCGCAGGTTTAGTTTGTTAATGCTTTAAATCTCATTATATTGAAACAATGATATGACATGAATATTTGTATGAATCCAAATAATAATTTAATTAAATTACACAAAAACAGCATACGCTCATACAAGTATTGTATGTTTTATGCAGAAATAAATTCACAGATAAATGCGGAGTTGAGTATAAACAATGCATCGCTATCTTATGACTATGACAATAAAAAATATCTGGCGGATTTACAGAAGGAGATAGAGAATCGGAAAAGGAGAACAATGTAATTCAAGCTACCCGCGAATCATGTCACGGAGCAGACAGCCGGTGAAATATATGCTTCTAAGGGATTAGGTGATCTCTCGGTATCTGGTGGGACTGTGGGACACTGCAGTTGTATGCAAAAAGGAAGCCGAGGAGAGTTATGGTCATGAAACGTTAAATGCAGCACAGATCAAATCGTATACATATATATGTGGACATAGACGTGCATGGGTATTAGAGTGTGGAGTGTAGAGTTGAATGCAAGGGAGTGAGCAAACAAACGAACGAGAGCTTAATGATGCTCATGAATCATCCAGAGAGCGCGGTTGTGCATGTCAAAGACACCTACATGGCCCAGCTACGTTGCGAAACTCCTGCATGTTAGTTATTCGTATTCACCTGTCTATCGCTTACAGATATGTGACGAATATTCCTCCTAAACACTAGACAATGGCTTTTATCGTCTGCTTATATCGCGCTGTCACTCTGACTTCTGCCTACACTGATTCGATATTACCGACTGTAGTCATTAATAATTTATGTTTTAATGGGACAGACATTTCATGTCAATCTCCCATTTTGGAGTCTCAGATTTTAATTTGATTTTTGGTTACCCCATGGATAAAATATCTAGAAAATGTACATCATTGATAAAAAAATTAACTTGACTCAAGAGCCAAAATCTTTAACCAAGAATACAATTTTGAAGAAAATGATTTTCTTGAGTCAAGAGAATAAATTCTTGAGTTAAGAATAAATTATTCTTGGACTAAAAAAATTTGCTTGTTTCAAGAATTTATTCTCTTGACTCAAGAAATAGCGGAAAAAATAGACCTGAAAAAAATATTAAAGTTATGAAAAATTCATATTATTCCATTAAAATTATTATAAAATAAAAATTATAACAATAATAATAATATTTTTTTAGTAGCAAAAAATGGAGCAATCATTCGGGGGGAGCTTGTTTATCAGAAAAATTGTAGATGTGATACAATTATTATTATTATAATTTTTATTTTATTATAATTTTAATGAAATAATATAAATTTTTCATAACATTGATATTTTCTCCAGGTGTATTTTTTCCGGGTCTATTTTTTCCGATTACCTGATTCAAGAAAATCATTTTCTTCACAATGGTATCCCTGGTTCAAGATTTTGGCTCTTGAGTCAAGTTAATTTTTTTATGAGTGTAGATTTTATATGTCTATACAAAAAATTGAATCAAGAAAAAAATTCTTAAACCAAGAAAATAATTTTGAAGAGTTTCACTGTCTTAAATGAAGACGAAAAATTCTTGAATTAAATAAAATTTACTTAAACCAAGAAAAATTTCTTTATTTAAGAATTTTTCTACTCAAATCAAGAATAAAATTCTTCAAAATTATTTACTTGATTCAAGTAAATTTTTTTTCTATATACGCTGATACAAAAATGAATCAAAAATCATTTTATTGGTTGAAAATTATTTCTTTTGAATCAATTTAATTGTTTTATCGGTCTGTGTGAATGTAAAATTTTTTTTATTTTCATTTCTGTTAATCAAGCATATGTTTTTTTTTTTTGTGGGCGTAATTTTTTTATCATTTTATCATTGATGTCCGAAATTAAATAACATCTGTGTTGAATAGTCCTTTTGAAGCTGCGATATTTATCAAAATTGATTAAATAGATTGTCAAGGGTGATCAAATGATAAAAAGTTTATTTATTATCATTATTACTTATTGAATTTTAACAAAAATCAATGAGCGCGTGAAATCAAGCCCGGTTTTGTATTTTATCAATGAGGTTTCATTTGGAGCCAGAATGAACTAGCTGATCAAAAGGATTTATAAAATCAACTGATACGGTATAGAAAAGTATATAAAAGTATATAGTACGGATTGGATTCGGTGGAAGCTATTTCGTTTTAAGTACAAAAGTAGTGCCGTATAGGTACAGGTATAGATGCATTGGTACATCCAGCTTCGTGTAACCGACAGATACTAGTTTCAAGAGTATCAGTGTACTCGCGTTGGAAATAAGTGAAAGAGAAAAAGGGACAGAATATGTCGTGCAATGACGTTCTATTTCTACTCAGTACAAAGTACATTGAAAGAGTATAAAAGCAGACAAAAAGTAAAGCTGAAGCAAAACCCCGTATAGAGAGCTTCAATTTTATATCACGAATATTACCGAGACCGAGCGTGCTGTTTTTTACCACCAACCTTTTTTTTCCACCTGAAAGTATCACGACTTAATTAATTTAAATAATAGACGAATAATTATCTGCACTAATGACTTTTTTCCGTTCATTGAAATTATTACTATTATTATAAAAAATAAATATAAAAAATGTGGAGAAAATTTTATTTTTATTTTATGAATTTTTTTTCATCATTTTATTTTCTATTTATTTTTTCCTGTACCGTGCTTTTTTTTATTTATCAGCCTCATAGTATGGTCATACTTGGCCGAAATAATCAAGCGAGATAGAGATAGACACAGGAAAGTGTTTCTAACGCAATAACATTTCAATTCGAGGACGGAAATTGCCAAAGGGCATTTTGTCGTCCTCGTAACACTCTGGCACTTTCTGCAGCCTGGGTGGGCGTACCTCTCTATTTTTTTATTTTATTGTTTGATATTTTTTATTATTATCTACATGCCTGATAAATTCTCCTCCCTGCTATTCATTTTTAGTTATGCTCAACACTGTAATTGAATTTAATCAGTTAAGAGCTCAATATTAAATTCAAATATCAATCTAGAGACAATTTAATCATCAGCGCCAAGGGATTTTATCGATAATACAATGAACATGAAATTCATTATTTCCGTCAATATATCAAGTGCAATTCAAGTGGTCTTCAGTTATTGTATATTAAATATACATAGACATTTAAATTGATGCTCTATATTATATTTGTGTACGTAAATCAAATACCACTACTATATCAATATAAATAAATAATAATAATATTAATGGAGTTGCTTCATACTCATATATTATTTTGAGTAGGCATAAGAAATTGTGTAATAAAGAATTGCAAATACTATAATTGTCATTCATGTAATTTTTATTATATATTAAAAAATTAATAAAAAGGATTATTATTATTATTATTTATATTATTAAGAGAATAAGAAAAATTTTGTCTCCAAGATAGTCAATTTATGATGATTAATATTTAGGCTGCATTCGAAAATGCCCTATCTCTTATATAATTAAGAAATTACCTTGTATCTTGTAAAATATTGACATTTTTAAAGATATAAGCTCATCCCGATGTTACACTCATCGAGAGCTTTCATTTGAGTACCCATATCAATTTTTCATATATTTATATATTTCACAAATACCATATATATAAAATATATAAAAATTGCCATATGGGTACTTAAATGAAAGGTCTCGATGAGTGTAACATCGGGATGAGCTTGTATCTTTAAAAATGTCAATAATTACGAAATGTCCTTGTATCTTATCAACTATTGACATTTTTTAAGATATAAGCTCACCTCGACATTACAATCATCGAGACCTTTCATTTAAGTACCCACATCAATTTTTCATATATTTTATATATTTATATATGTATATATGAAAAATATATCAAAATGCATGTGGGTACTCAAATGAAAGCTCTTGACGAGTGTAACATCGGAATGAGCTTATATCTTTAAAAATATCATAAGTTGACAAAATACAATATAATTTCTTAATTATTGACATTTTTAAAGATATAAGCTCATCCCGATGTTACAATCATCAAGACCTTCCATTTGAGTACCCACATCAATTTTTCATATATTTATAAATATTATATATATGTATATATGAAAAATATATCAAAAATGCATGTAGGTACTCAAATGAAAGCTCTTGACGAGTGTAACATCGGAATGAGCTTATATCTTTAAAAACGTCAACAGTTAAGAAAGTACAGTGCAATTTAACAAAATTCATTTAACATTTATTTATAGTTCACAAGTCTCGATAGTCATATAGTGACTGCAAGGTTGCTAGTTATATTATTAAAAAAATAATGACAGAAATAATCACAATAATAATAATAATAATTTAAAGAGAAATAGAGATAGAGGATAACTCTTGAGTGGAAAAACAAAATTACTACAACTCCAATTGTCAGAGTTAAACTTTAAGAGATGACGACAAAAGGGAACAACCTGATAACGACTACAGACTATATATATATTCTACAAAATATCTCCAGTGTGACTGAATGAGACTACACAACCAAAATGCATTAGATAACACAGTACCACAATTGAATTATTGCATTAGTCACTCCCATTGAATTAAACCCACAAAACTGAACTCAAATTATCGTCGCAGTACCAACAAATAGTAATCAAACATATAGTTTGTAATCAAATTTTTGAACTTTTGATTCAATAAATTAATCAAGGGAAAAAACAAAGATATAGATAGAGACGTGAATCCAGATACAGATCAAGATGATCCAATTATCATAGTTTAATTGAGAAAGTTTGTGAACGTGATAAATATTAATTGAATTAAACTCGGTTTGTTTCCTTTATCCTTTATCATATAGATATCATATCCGTGACATATATATTATACACATAGATAAATCAGCCCCAATGATAACAACACACTAGTGAGGAAATAGCTCGGGCCAAACTAATAAGCCTTATAGTTTATCCTCACGAATGAGACGTTATACACGTACGTTTATTTTCCAGCTTCGCAAACTCTATTACCATTTACGCTATAAATCTTTAAGCGTTCCGGTGAGCTGTGTCATGAAATACATAAGAAATTATTTATTTATTTACTAGTTAATGTTTAACTTTTTTTTATTAACCAGTTTTCGGTAAACAGTATAAAATTTTGCGTCATTGCGTCAAAAAAACTTTTTGTGTTAAATATTTAACACTTTTATGTGTAAATTTAACACTTATTACTTATTATATTAAATTGACATAAAAATGTGTTAAATTGTTTATAAACCAATTTTCTCAACCGTGATTTTAAGTGTACTAAGAGAAAATAAAAGTGAAGAATGACCCGGTAGCTTAACTGGTAAAGCATCCCGACATGTTATCGAGAAGATCCAGGTTCGAGTCCTGGCTTGGTTAATTTTTCACGAATTTTTTCAAAGTTGCTTTCGCTCTCAGACGATTTTCGTTTATTAACATCTTTATACCTCGAACAGATACTAACAACTTCCAGCTTACTAGTATTCTTGTTTGATGGAGTCCATCGACCTAACAACAAGAGACAATCCCGTCTCGATCTTTAGCGAAGATGGAATGCTCCATCTCGACTTGAATTAGTTTAAAACTAGTCAAAAAAATATTGATCGCATTGGTGATAAAACAAACTCATTTAATTAATGTGTTAAATATTTAACATAAAAATTTTTAACACAAAATTTTTTACTGTTTCAAAATCATCCGCATACGTCTAAAACTTTTTTTTTATTTTGGAATAGTATTTAATTTTCGAAATATTTACTATATAACTGAACAATGAGTACTTATTATAATGAAAATTAAATAAGCCGACACCTGAAAATTTTTATTAATTTTTTTTATTAAAAAAATTGCTACAAAAAAATAAAAAAAAATTTATTTGTAAAAAATTGAAAAACTTTAAGTGCAATTTTTAATAAATATTTTTTTGTTTCAATTTAATAAATTAAAAAAAAGCCTTATTAAATTTGATAAAAAAATCATTTAAAACAGCTTTCAAGATCAATTTTATCGGGTAAAATTTATTCTCATAAATTCAACATTTTAAAATGTACTTATCAGCTACATGAGATGTTTTTTACTTCCTTACCAACAGTTTGACTTAAAACTAAACCGAAATTTATAAATCTGACCCTTGTTTTTACGTCCAAAAGTAATTTATTTTATTCACTTAAAAAAAAGAAGAAATGTTAGGGAGTAAAAAATTTTCTTCCTTCTCAAAAATTTTTCTACCTAAATATCGAATTGTTTTTCAAGCAGGCTATTGTCTAGACTGGGATCAAAAAAAATATCGACAAGCTACAAATGGAATAATTTTTGCCGTACAAAATTAGTTCGGGGGAAGCATGAAATAATAAATGCGATTTGGTCTAGTTTTTCATCCAAAACTTTTATTTAAGAAGAAGAAGAAGAACGCGAACGAGGTGGGAGTGGTTGGGTCGATGCCGTCAATATTAGGTAGCTTTGAGCGGAATAACGTGCTATGCTGGTAACTGGTAAGACCTAGGTGAACAACGGAACACAGGAGAGATAAGGATGAGAAGAGAAGAAGAAAGAGGTCGATTTAATTTTACCAACTTTGTACTTGGGTCGAACAAGTGCTTGCACGTTCGACTTTCAGCCACTTTACCAGTCGTGCCAAGTACGCCGCCGAGAATTCGTCGCTACTCCTTCTATTCCGCGAATAGTTTTGAACTTACAATGGTCCTCCAACGCCTTTTTCCGAGGATAATATATATATTATATTACCCCATTCACATATCTAGCTACATAAATTTTTATACATATGTTATATACATATTTGTATTCATAAATATTAAATTCAAGATGTTTTATTACGTAGGATTTTTTATTGCGTACATGCGAAATACTTTAGTATTAATTATTATCATTTTGGATTTCAATACTATGATTATTATTAATTTTGAAAAAATTAATTTTTTGTTAAAATTTGAATATTTTTGAAAAGAATTTTTATAAAATTTTTAATGAGTTTTATAACTATATTGATGTTGATAAAAAATTTTGTCATCTTAAATTTTTTAATTAAATTTTTTCACATCAATTTATCGATTTTAAAAAATTTTTTTTATATTTTTGAAGTAAAAAAAAATTTTTTCACAAAATTATAAAAAATTATGGAGTAAAAAATTTTTTTATATGTTTGGAGTAAAAAATAATAGATTTTTATATTTTTGGAGTAAAATAAAAATAGATTTTTATATTTTTGGAGTAAAATAAATTTTTTTACAAAATTAAAAAGAAATTTTGGAGTAAAAAATTTTTTTAATAAAATAAAAATAGATTTTTATATTTTGGGAGTAAAAAAAAATTTTTTCATAAAAATTAAAAAAAAATTTGGAGTAAAAAATTTTTTTATATTTTTGGAGTAAAAAAAATTTTTTTCACAAATGTATATTTTTTTTTTTATCATTAAAAATTAAATTTTTTTTTTCCGTAACTATTTTAATTTTAATAAACTTCGTGGAAAAAAATTAATTTTAAATATTTTGGATCATGCAATTAAACAATTACCAACTTTTTTTTATCAGTATAGTTTCTTGAGTTATAAAGTTCAATTTTATCGAGCTAATGAATTCTTATTCCACCATCGATATATATAATAAAATAAAATAAAATAAAAACAGTTGGAACATAACCAGATTATTACAAAATAACTAGAATAATAAAACATATATATTATAGAGCCGTTAAAAACAAAATTTATTACATCTTCCCGAGCATGTGTCGCTGATTGCGTGCCGAAAAAACTTTGTTAATATTTTCTAGTGCTCGCGTTACTATCGCATTAAATCAAAACTATTATCCAACAAAAAAGAAAATTTATCAAACTGGTATATATATGGTATTAGATGAGATATAGAAAAAAGTTTAAGTGGGCACTTAAAAACTCACCGAGAAAGACACTGTCGTCATTGTCGAGATCAAGGTCGAGACTGCTGTTGGTGTTAGACTGCTGAGTTTGCCTGACGAGGTCCATGTTTGGGTCAACGGAATAGGTGGATCCCTGGCAGTCCTCCTCAAGACACCCCGCGGCCAGCAGTTCGGTCAACAGTGTAAGGTACGGCGAGGTTACAAGTCGCGGACTGGTTGTTCGAACGCAGCCGGGTATCCAGAGCCCAAGAAGACTATAGGGTACCGCAGGAACCGCTCCCGCACTCACAAAACCGCCGTTTAACAATTCTCCGCACAACATAGGTGGAACAGAGACTCCTCACGTGTTACCTCCAAGAGCGAGAATTCTCTATCTGTTCAAAAATATTTTTTTTATTTTCATTTTGTCAATTATTCACTATTAAAATTATTATTATTTATTATTCTACTTCGGAATTTATTTTACACTCGATATTTTTTTTTATGAAGAAGAATATTTGAATATCGATTGATTTTTAATATAACCATCGATTTTATATAAACAGCACACACAACTTTGCTGCCATTGATGCTGACACTGATATGGTACTGGTTCTGAGTCTGCTGGCGTGGGTGCAGGTTTTCTGATGATGTCAAGGATCGCAGGACCGTAACTACTTTTACTTTGAGTCGGGTTTAATTTAATTCTCATTAATTATAATTTTATTATACCGAAATCTGACATTTTTTATCATTTTTTTAAACAAATTAATTTAAAGAAAATTTTACATATTATAATTTTAAAAAACAAGAGCACAATTTTTTAAACAACATTTTTTTGGTAATAATTTTTTTTTTTTAATAAATTAAAAAAATTAAAGTTTAAAAATTGAGTTTTTATAAAATAAAATTGTAAAAATCAATACTTAAGATTTTATTTTACAAAATATTTAATTAAATAAAAAAATTTTTTTTTTGAGAAAAATGGAAATTTTACTGAGGAAAATTCAGTAGTTAGGGTCAATGAATGTTGAAAACTAAAAAAAAATTTATTATACTGAATATTTTATAAAATTATTATAATTAAAATCTAAAATACATATTTTACATGTGTATGATAAAAATATTTTTGTGAGGGAGATGTGACGGAAAAAAATTTTTGTGAGGGAGGTGTGACGGAAAAAAATAAGGGTGAAAAAGAATTTGATAAAAATTTCTTAAGGAATGTTGGTAGAAAAATTCTTTCAATGTGGTAAAAATAAAAATAAAAATGCATGTAAATAAGAAGAGTGAGCATGAAAAATAAGGAGACGGAACGAGGACTCACGTGTGCTCTGATCGGTGAGAAAAGCACGCATGTATATTATATTAATCTCATAGAAGAGTAACAGTAGCAGCAGCAGCAGAATGCCATCAGATCGACTCAACCGAAATTGGAAGACCTCGAGCGAGACGAGACTCGAATAATTTTACGGTTCGTGTCATATGCTGCAGTTCCAGCGAACCATACACTTCTGTCATTGGAATATCAATCATCTCTTAAATCCGTCATTTACGGAAAAAAGTTAAAAAAGTAAACTACATTGTAAATTTTTTCATTTTAAATATTTTTTTTTTTCGTTTCGCCTGAAAAATTTCAATAAAAGATTTTTTTTTAAATACACTGATAGAAGAATTTATTAACTATTAATAATTTAATTTGTTTGGAGGCAATTATTTAATTTATTAAATTTTAATAAATATTTTTTAACATTCAATAAATATTTATTTAGGAGGAAAATACATTTATTAATAGTTAATAAGTATTTATTGATGAATAACAAATATTTATTAACATTTAATAAATTGTATTTAATAAATAATTTATTGACTGTTAATAAATATTTATTATATTAAATTTTAATAAATATTTTTTGACATTCAATAAATATTTATTAAATCCTATGATGTTAAAAAATCATTTATTAACAGTTAATAAAGCTTATTAAATATAAACAAATCCTTCTATCAGTGTATGTTAACATTCTATAATATTTATTTATTTATTTAATTTAAATGCCAAGGCGAAAGCCGAATGGCAAAATTTGTACATAGAGTAACATAAGTATTTGTAAATCTATAAACATTGTCAATATCAATATCAATATTCTGCATTATAGCTAATAAGTGATAGTATGAATATGAAATATAATAATAAAATATAATAATAAAAGATGGAAATATCGTTATAGTATTTGATATAAATTGAAGAGCCAATAGGTAATTTATAAATTATAAATTATAATTACAAAGACGTCGATAGGTCTTATAGGATTCTCATTAATTGGCGAATAATGGTGTAACTTTATCAAAGCTGTAGTACTATAGTCTCATTATCACAACAGAACTAAAGAACATTGCGCTATTATACCGCCACGGGCCATACGGTGGGTTTTATGATAGCTTTATGAGGCCAACCAGGGCCGTCATAGATCAGTGAGCGCCAGGGATAAAACCTTATTTTATTTTTAAAAAATTATTATGATCATTATTATTTTGATAAAATATTTGAACTTTTATAAAATATAACAGGAATAATATTGAGAGTTTGTATACAAATTATCTACATATTTTTTATTTTTAAAAAGTTCCAAAGTGAGTAATTCATAAAAAAGAGGGTAAAAAATTTTTTATAATAATCCCACATGAATTATTGAATAATTCAGGATAAAATATTTTCAGATAATAAAAGTAAACTTTTGAATTATTCAAAAAGTTAACATATTGTGAGATATGTAAGAACAAATTGTTGCAGTTTAATACTTACTTGGATAAATTATTAAGCAAATAAAAACTTAACTATTTATCGAAGAAAAAAGGTATGTACACCATAATTATGGTATATTTTAAATAACATCTCACGATCGATTAACTTAATAACTTTAAAGCGAAGCATAAGAAACTTCCTTGGTAATAATTAAAAAAGTTGTTACAGCGAAAATAAACTGACGAATTAACGTCCAGTATCGAGAATATGAAAAGTTTGTTTTTTAATCGTAAAATAAAGATGAAGAAGGTAAAAAGTAGTTATGAATATTATGCAAAATAGATTACACAATATTTTCATTCTTTATTTGTTGCAACGAGGTTCGTGAAGCCATTAACTTGATTTATTTTTCTATCTTTATATTCTTTGCTTTTCTCCCGTATATAACACGAACCCGGAAAGCTCATGAAACGAGTCAAGTTATAAGTTTGCTCTGAAAAGGTTCGACTACATATAAATTTTCCCTCTCTAAGGTGAAATCTCTCGCTTAGTTTTTCTCTTTTCATCCTTTTCATCCCTAGTCTGGGCAAACATTCAAGCCAAGTCGTTACCAACCTTCTCAATTTTACCCACCGACTCTCTCTCTCTGCTTTTATAAATCGCAAGATAAAAACATTTTAAGAATGTAATTATAAACAAAAAAAACTCTATTCGTCTGGATATTAATTATCAAATTCAATTTTCACTATTTTACAAAGAAAGAACTTTGATTATTTCTCCGTCAAAAGAATATAAAAATCCCTTGTTAATATTCCTCTTAAATTTAATTACTCGTGTTTTAAAAAAGTTAACTTTTAATTTAACTTATATTCTTCACATAAAATAACATTTCGATCACGTAAATTTTATAACGCAATAAAAAAACAAAAGGATCTAATAAAACTCAATGGATAGCGATGTAAATCGAAGCTTATTTTATGTATGCTTCAATTTATATCTTATGAAATTAAGCTTTGATGTTTTATGTGAAGATAAAGTCAATTTATCAACAAATTTCTTCTTTTATTTTTTATTTATAATTTTTTTCATTAATAACAAAATAATTAGGAACAATACTTTACTTTGGAGTGACAGTTAACTGAAAAAAAAAAAACGAATTTACCCAACAGACAGACAGACCGGTAGTGTTTTATTATACGGTGCGAAAAACCACTAAAGTAAATTGCTTTTTGTTAATTTATCGAGAGCTTACAGGCTATCGGCACTGTAATTGACGATTTATTTCAAAGCTCCTCAATGTTTGAGCAAACTGGTTATAAAGAAACACAACAATAATAATAATATAAGTCTAATAATGACCAAAATATCTTATACAGATCGATGAATTTTGAATTTTATAGCTCGAATGAATAAGCTAAGTGGATAAAAGAATAAAAAAAAGACAGCGGGTTAAATAATGCTAGAATCCTGATGGAATTATAACTGGTAGTTTTATTTTAGAATCAATTTAATGGAATTTTATTATTATTATTACCAGGGAATTTTTCGTGCTAGCAATCATTATGTTGATTGGAAAAAAAGTTTTTGTTTAAACACACAAAATTAAATATGAAATCTTTTTATCTGTTTACATTGATATTGAAATGATGAAAGTCTTTTAAAATTATATTGGTTTAGCGAATCCATTAGCGGATTCTGTTGGCATTGCCCTCAAATCCTTTGAAGGTTTAATATATTATTGATGTAACATTTGTTATTTTTTATTTGCAGTCGAATGTAGTTAGAAGATTTAGTTTGAAAATCTATATTATTGAGAGAATAATAAGAATTTTGTGTCCAGGATAGTCATATGATAAAATCGGTTTTTTAAATGAAGTATATTTATTATGATAAGTATTTAGGCTGCATTCGGCAAGGCTCTATTTCTAAATACAAAATTAAGAAATGAACTTGTATCTAGTGAACTATTAACATTTTTAAAGATATAAGCTAATCCTGATGTTACACTCATCGAGAGCTTTCATTTAAGTACCCACATCAATTTTTCATATATTTATATATATTATATATATGTAAATATATGAAAAATATATCAAAATGCATGTGGGTACTCTAGTGAAAGCTCTTGATGAGTGTAACATTGGGATGAGCTTATATCTTTAAAAATGCCAATAGTTAAAAAAGTACAGGGCATTTTAACAAATATCTAGTGAACTATCGACATTTTTAAAGATATAAGCTCATCCCGATGTTACACTCATCAAGACCTTTCATTTGAGTACCCACATCAATTTTTCATATATTTTATATATTTATATATATATATGTGTCGGAAAAGCATTATTAGGGGCGTTAGTGCAGTCCATTGGATTCGTTTATTCAATTATTTATTAATTTAGAATAATTAAACTATAACACTGATCTAAATTTTGAAATATAATGTACGCTAACTTGTATAAACAATACTACGATTAATTATCCAAATATAATTAATATACAAGGTAAAAGCGCTGAGGAATAAGACCGAGAACGAATCCGGGGTCAGCAGGATGTATGCGATCTTTACTTGATCAATGCTCAACGAGAATTATACGTCTAAGTACCCTAAGTACTTCTCTCTAAAATATTTCGACAGCCCTCATTGTCTGTCGATATCTTTAACTGTATACTTTTTACTTCTATCCTGTGACCTCGGCTACGTTTGGTGACCATTGTCACTCCGGACTCAAGCCCATCGCCATAATCATAAAAATTATAATCGGCTTAAGTTATAAATAATTATTAAATATTCTATGCTTTACAATTTTGCTTAAAACTAACAGACAAACTGAAATATTGGGAATTTTCTATCTCTGGGAAAACCCAGCTCGATATTATCTCCGACATATGTATATATGAAAAATATATCAAAAATGCATGTGGGTACTCAAATGAAAGCTCTTAACCAGTGTAACATCAGGGTGATCTTATATCTTTAAAATATTTATTATATATATTACATAATTAAAAATGACTTTGTATCTCGTGAACTATTGACCCGACATTACACGCATCAAGACCTTTCATTTGAGTACCCACATCAATTTTTCATATATTTATATATATTATATATATGTATATATGAAAAATATATCAAAAATGCATGTGGGTACTCAAATGAAAGCTCTTGATGAGTGTAACATCGGGATGAGCTTATATCTTTAAAAACGTCAACATTTAAAAAAGTACAGTGCCATTTAATAAAAATCATCATTTAATAAAGCAAAATTTTATTTATTTATAATTCACAAGTTAAGGCAGTCACATAGTCACTGCAAGATTGCTATTTTATTCTTATTTTTGTAAAATATTTTTTTCCTGCGATTTTAATCAAGTACTAAATTAATGAGTATTTAAATTTTTGGTCTTGATTATTAACTTCAAAATTATTAAATTATAATGATTGGCAAATTGAAAAATTCTGTTCACAATCAAGAATTGAAAAGCCGCCTAAAAGATGATAGGACTAATGAAGAATAGAAATAATTAACTAGCAAGTGAGTAGTAAAATAAAGTGAGTGAATAGTGTACCGGGTCAATAACTAGAAACGCTGCTGCAGCAGGTTGATTGATCGCGATTGAGGCTCCAGTCAACCTGGCGCCAGTCCAGCGACTCTCAGACCCAGACCTAAAACAATTCTTATGTATGTATTATGTATTAGTCGAGTATATACATATATACGTTTGATTACAACCTGATGATGCAGCCACGCAACCGCCAAAGCACATATACAGCACCCACATAAACGTCCAAGTGTGGAAACAGTGAGTAGTATACTTATTGGCGCCGTGCTGCTCGGGTACGAGTTTAAAAAATAATAAAATAGCCGCTACTCGTCGAAAGCCAAGTCAACTAGTATAGTATACTATAGGAGTGTACTAGTCTACCCCATCGACTTTATTTTATGTCAACAATTACGATGCAATTACGATAAGACTTGCCGACCGACATTGTTATTTTTTCTTCCTTGCATTAACACGCTGGAAAAGTACTGATTATTATTCTAGGAATGATAAAAAATTTAATAAAGACATACGTTTTTTTTTTTTTTTATTGATATGGTTAATTACTTAATGTATTTTAGAGAATTACGTAAAAGTAATTAAAAATGGATTTATATTACAAAAAATTTGATTTTTGAGTAATTTTAATTTTAAATCACAAATTTTTTATTTTTTAATAAACAATTTTAAATAAAAAGTTTTTAATTTTTTATAAAATGCAATTTTAAATTATATATTCTTAATTTCTAATCAAAAATTTATTTTTGAACAAAAAATTTTTAATTAAAGGTCAATTTTAAATTAAAAGTTTCTAAATTTTATCAAAAATTGAATTTTAAGCCATTATTTTTTAATTTTTTATTAAAAATTTTTGTTTTAAATCATTTAGTTTAATAAAATTAAATTTTGACTCACGAATCAATAATTTATTTTTAAATTGAAAATTTTCAAATTTAATTTTAAATTGCACATATTTTCAACTTCTAATTAAATAAACCACTTTAAATTTTTATGAATGTCAAATACATCAATTATAATGATTATAATATTATTTAAAAATATTCTTCTTAAAAACTTTGCGCAGTATAGCGTAAGTATAAAGCCAAAAAAAAAAAAAAGTAAAATGCAAATCACTAAAAAAGTGAAATCTCGATGGTACTCGTTAGATCAAAAGTGGAAGTAATTTAAGCAACTTGTTAAAACCCATGTTTACTACTTGAGTATATAATAGTTGTCTAAGTATTATGAATATGAATTCATCAAGTAAAGAGGAAGATACTTAAGCGGCATATCACAAGCACGGCGATATTTCGAGGCATTACTGCACATTGAGGCACAGGAGGGAAAATGTCAAAGGGAAGAATAAAAGCAAAAAAAAAAACATATCTGAAAAAGACCAAAAAAATAGTATATAAACCGTGATTTTTGCTGGTAAAAAACAAATCCGCGACACAGAAGAGTACTTGGTCACGTTTACTAGAGAGGTGAAGATAGAAGTGTAGTGTGCAGTATGGTTAGTAACTATTATGTGTAGCAGCTTCTATTCAGTGCAGAAACGGATGGTACTATAGGTCGTAAAAGTAAAATGGTTGGTCTACTTTGTAGACAGTGTAGTACATAGCGCTACTGTAATTTCACCCCTATGTATTATATTGTATCTAACAATATAAAAACTGCGGATGATGATACCTCTAAAGGGTGACAAAGTTAACTTTGAGTCACTTTTTATGCTACCGAGCAGATACAGGTCGTGGTCTTCAGAGATGTCTCATACATATGAGAGACTCTAAAAAGTTCCGTCTAAAGGATCGTATTCAAGGATCGTTGACCTACACATGTGCAGCTCTGATGCTTTGAGAAACTTAAGCCTCTTACTTTTAATTAACATTTCTTTTTATTTAGCTTCAGATTTTGTTTACGCGTCATAGAAATTTGGGTAGACATTTCAGAATTTTTTGAGATTTTACTCAACAGCTAAAAAATTAATAATTTTTCAATTGTTTGATTTCAATAAAATTCTTTATTTCTTCTTTCAAAACAAGTGAATTTATAAAGGAATTTTTAGTAAATTTCATAAAAATCTAACTATTGCATTGGACCGCATGACGGAATTTTTGGAAAATTTTGCTATATTTCGACTTAGCTCAATAAAACGTAACTTACTTATTCTTAAGATGATTTCTGAGGTTAAGTTCTAAGATGACCCAAATCTGTCGATTAGATTAGAAATAAGAGCAATTCAAAAATTTAATTTCTGTAAATTGCATCTGAAAGCTTATTTAATAAACTTTAATTTGGATACTTATTGATTTTTCCAAATTGAATAGTATAGGAATGGCAGCAATTCAAAAATTTTTGAAAATCGCAAAAATATTCTCTTTTACCGTATTTCCGTGCAATTACAATTGAACGCGATATCCTATCAAAACTCCGTAAATTGTATCTGAAAGCTTATTAAATGAACTTCTATTTGCATACCTCATTATCAGTCTAGATCCAAAAATTACCTACTTTCTCAGACAGATTTAATGAAATTTTACTTTTGCATTCGTTTTGATGCCATCGTTTTATTGTAATAGAAGTTGTTTATTATTATTAATATCATTTTATAAAAAATATGTTTTTTTATTGGAAAAATCTACTTCCATTTTGGCTGCCGAGTGGTCTTTTTAGCATTTAAATTTAGTTTTGGTCAATGACAACAGATGGCGCGACGTCCTTGAATATAACATAGAATGTACATGAAAAAGACGTTCTAAAAAGTAAAAATGAAATTTTTTCGAGAAAAATATTAAACAATTAAGTCTTTAAGTCGTAATTCGTTAGAGCAAGTAGAATAAAGAATGAAAATTGCTCGGACGGTGACATTTAATGTTTAGCTATAAATAAATAATGGTAGGGTCGTATACCTTATTCATATTACATACCATAAGAATTTAAAGAATGTCGGTTGACATTACCTGTTTTATGAGTGAGAGTAATATCGTTAATGTCCGTCTTTTATTAGTTTTTTCCGTAACAAGCGGTCAAATTACTCTGTCTAAATAATGAAATATCTTACACAATTCATTAATCAACTTCTATTATAAAAACCGGCAAACAGACTGTTACTTTTAGTATATATTAATGCCAGTGATATTTAATTCAGACAAAGCTCGAAGCTTTTTAGCAAAGCCTGAAAACATTCTCTTGGAGTCAAATAAAAAAAGTTTATAAACAATAAAAAGAGGGGAAGAGTACAAAAGAGCTGGCGATTAATGTGGTCCCTTAGTGAACGTAAAATGCGTGACAATGAGTGTGTGACAGTAGACAACAACAACAAAAACAACAGTATAGAGCTAAAGCAGAAAGGTTGCATTTATTCGCCTTTCTCATTTTTACCGAGAGCCAGCACTCTCATTCTTTTTTATTTCAAAGCCGAGGGAGCATTCAGGTCGGCTGAAAGCTAGGCCAGACTATTTTTTATTATCATTTTTATTATTATTATTACTATATGCTTTTCTTTTATTTATTTTTAACCTTACTTTTTCTCTAGTGCATCTCACAGTAACTCGCAAATGAATTCAAGTCAGCAATTCTAACGTTTCTTATCGTGCATCCAAGTGACATTTTAATCTTGCTTTATTGCAAACCTCAATTCCGTCGAGCAGATTAAAAAAGCACTTTAATAATGTCGAACTTTTCCAAAATAATTACTTCGCCAATGATTGCTTTAATTTACGAATTTATAGGCTTGGGGAGAAGAGAGTAGTTATAGTGCGAACATTAAAGAGGAAGTTTATTGCTACTACGGCAATTTTGTTTATTTTATCAGTTGTAAAAAGTCAAATTTATTTTAGGATTATTTGAATTGTTTCACCATATGTTACCGGGTATATTATGTGAGATTAGCATTTAAATGTCACGTACTTGCGTATTAAATTTATTCTATTATTATTGTCAGTGTAATAAAGAGAATAAAAAAATTTTGTCCCCGGTATTTATTTGATAAAATTTGTTTTTTTTTTTAGTGAAATTCGGTATCAGTAGAAAGGTCTTGATATAAATTTGTGCCTTTTCAAGGTTTTATATATTTTTTGGTAATAGTCAATTTTTTATGTCAAGTTTTTTGAGAAATTTTGAATAATCTGTTGGTTCTATAAATTTCTACCATGACATTTGCCCATTAATTAATTGGTAATTGATCTTGTGATAGCAATATTATTTTTAAAATTTATTTCAAAAGTATCCAAACTATGAATATTATTTCTAAAAATATAAAAAAATCATTAAACTAAACTTTTGGAAGTAAAATCGTTATTTCAAGTTGCTAATTGTTATTATTATAAATTTTTTTTTTTTTTTCAAGAAAATTGGAATCCTCCAGCTACTTGTTTTTAATCTTTTGATCTATTAAAAACATTTTTTTACCATTGAAAAAAAAAGAAAATTAGAATGAAGTTTTATTGGCTAGAACTCGGTATTTTTGGGAGCCAATAACAATTTTTATTTTTTTTTTTTCGGGGGTTCAAATCGAAAAAATTAGGTAATAAAATTTCTATCTTATGTTGTTACTAAAGTGCATTGGTATTGGCATTATTTATTTGCACCAGTAGCTTTTTACATCCGTATGCATCAAAGAATAAAATTCAATTCTATTCTACCGAAAGTAATTGAAAAAATCACTGAAACGAAATAGATAAATCCTCTGCAGACGATTACTTAAAAAAAAAAAAAAAAAAAACCAATTTTATTTGTAAAGTTGCGATTGACATTTAATGAAAAAATTCAACAAGTTTTACACGCTATCACTT
Source organism: Cotesia congregata (assembly GCA_905319865.3). Classification (NCBI taxonomy): domain Eukaryota; kingdom Metazoa; phylum Arthropoda; class Insecta; order Hymenoptera; family Braconidae; genus Cotesia; species Cotesia congregata. The sequence continues at coordinate 19,342,857 of CAJNRD030001123.1, forward strand.
ATCAAAAATCCGAAAATCTATTCAATTATGTAATCAATTCGATCCCTAATGAATAAAACTAATGACTATTTGAATCCTGAGAGATTTGCATAGCCATAGACATCAAAAAGTCAGGATCAGATGAAAGTTTGAAAAGAAAAAAAAATTTTTTTTCTGTTGATTAATTTATTTTTACCACGAGCCGTTTGACCTCAGAATAATGACTTTATGCTTGTCTATTGATGATGGTGCTGCCAGTGTGGATACGACTGAATTTAATCTAGCTCGTCCTATTTCCATGGAAAAAAGCAAAGGAAACTCGAAGTAGATGTGGAAATATAAAGATAAAAAAAATGTTTAAAGCTTGGCACTGTTCCCAACCGACGATATGACTTAAATAACGCCTTTTTAATCAGCCCAGTCTATTCACTCTACAGAATATCGATTTTACAATTTTATTAAATAAAAAATATACATATATAGATATATTTATTTAAATTAAAGTGATATTACGGATATATGTGCCGTGTATTTATATATACACACACCTAGAATGCTACGAGACGAATTGACGATCGATTCTGGTAGGTGTTCGCAGTTGGCTGGTTGCACGTGCGCGTTCGACAATAATTAATGTGGTTCAGAGTATATATATTGTTGAAATAAACTGATATGGTATTTTATGTGACATAAGATATAATGTGACATGCAAGAGGTCAAATTAGTACTAAAAACCATCAGTGTTAAAATATTGATATTTTAGAAAGTTCATTTTCTGTTTTCGTGGATTCAAATTATATTTTCATGTTAAAGATGCACATAGAAAAAAATTCAAGTAAATAATTTTGAAGAATTTCATCTTCTTGATTTAAATAGAAAAAATTTTAAACTGAGAAATTTGTCTTGGTTAAAGTAAGTTTTATTCAATTCAAGAATTTTTTGTCTTGATTCAAGACAATGAAACTCTTCAAAATTATTTTTTTGGTTCAAGAATTTTTCTCTTGATTCAAGATAATTTTTTTTCACTGCAGGGAAAAAAGAACAATAGAAAAATTACATTATATAATCTAACGTGGCGCTTTAATTTCACAATTTTCTACTTTTTTTTTTTGAAATTGTTCATTTTTTTTGTATTTTTCAAAGAAAAAATATCTAAATAAAATCAAAGAGAAAATTCTTTCAAAAAACATAAAAATTATAATGATGGACCCCACTTGTAAATTATTACACTGATAAAAAAATTAATTTGACTCAAGAGCCAAAATCTTGAACCAAGAATACCGTTTTTAAGAAAACGATTTTTTTGAGTCAAGATAATAAATTCTTGACTCGAGAAAAATTTTCTTAAATCAAAAATAATTTCTTGTCTCAATAATTTATTCGCTTGACTCAAGAAAATCATTTTCTTCAAAATGGTATTCTTGGTTCAAGATTTTGGCTCTTGAGTCTAGTTAATTTTTTTATCAGTGTACAGTTTCAGAATGTAATTATTATAGATTTTATAAGAATTACATTGTAGAATGTAATATTTACATCAAAAGTTCTAAAAATTAAAATTCAAAGTTTGAATTTAAAAAAATGTTAATTCAAACTGTAATTTTTCTAGTTTTTAATACGTCGGGATACTTATTACTATTTATAATGTAATTTTTCAAGTTTTCTTTTTTCCGTGTGCAAAATAATAAAAAATTGATAAGGACCTTTTTTTGTAGAAAATTGAATTTCTTATAAATAAGTACTCTTACAATTTTTGATATTTAATCAAGAATCATCAATTGAACTTTAGTTTATATTTTTTTATTCTTATATGAAAAAATTTTTAAAAAGATATTTGAATGAAAATTTTGCTAAAAATATGAAAGATACAATAAAATTGATGAGAATCTTTTTTTATAGAGGATAAAATTTTGGTTTCAAAATTTTTATCAGAATTTGAGATTCAAAAATTTTCTTTCTTCAGAATAAAAGCTTGAATCTTTAGAAATATTAAGAAATATTCTAAGATTTGAACTACTGTTATCTAACGAGAACGTGATGTAATTCGAATGTTGACTTGAGAGAGCGAACAAAGGATTGACAAGAGCACATGCACGATAACAATGGATGTAAACGTGTATCCCGAGCAAACAGCAACCCATTTGCCTTGTATAATAGAAGCACGTTAGTCTGCTGGTTCATCGACTTAATTACCGGCAGAATCGCTGACTGCCTTACATACTGTCTGTGTAGTACGTACGTGTGCCTATGACGTGTATATGTCTTGATGCTGGTAAATGCTAAGTGTAAAGCGCAAGTGTCTGCCTTTATATCTCATGATTATAACTCTGACGTAGTACGTGTATTATAAGTTACAAGCTTATTGATCAGAGGGAAAACGAAGAGATGGAAGAACCATCCAGTCTTTAATAATTTATTAATTATAAGTTAAAAAAGTATGATTAATTTTTTTTATCAAATATTATCCCAAATTATCTCAATGACAAAAAAATATTCTTATCAATTTATTATGAAGATAAATAAAAATGAGGACATCTATCTAATCTGACCTTTAATGTAATAAATGTTTTATCGTCTGCAAGATATGCGCAATTGCATAAACAGATAGTGAAAATCCAGAGAAAGATTCAGTTTGCACTAAAATTTAGCAGTGAAAGTTCATTACAATTAATCGACGTGATAATAGCGTCTAAAAATGGAAATTTACTGTAGTATTATCGCGGCAACAATAATAACAATTATCATTTACAGTGTGATAAAATATTCATCATCAAAAACGAATCTAAAGTATGATATAGCATGTGTGCCGGGAAAATTACCATTTATTGGACATAATTTACCAATTATTACAATGCGCTCTAGCTTTCTTTACATGTTCAATATTGACTTTTACCATTTGTTCCCAAATAGCAGCATGATGGGTTATTACAATTTCTCCGTCCCCGGAATAATAGTCCGGGACCCGAAATTAATAAAGCAAATAATGACCACGGAGTTCATAAACTTCAACAAAAACACCTCCTCCTTGGACTACAATTTGGATCCCTTGTTATCGATAAATCCCTTCTTCACTTCTGATGATCAGTGGAAAAAAAACCGGACGATACTGTTGAACGGACTAACCAGCCAAAAATTGAAGCTAATAGCCCTCGGGATAATCAATGTCGCCGATGAATTCACAAATTACCTCGAACAATTGATAACATCATCATCTTCGAAATCGGGAGCGATAACAGTCAATGCCCTGGAATTGCTCTCTCGTTTTACTGCTCAAGTTGTAGCAATAGGAGGATTCGGAATAAATGGAAAATCTTTTAATACCGAAGAAACGGAAACTTTTGAAAGTATGGTTAGACCAATGTTACAACCGGGAAGTTTTTATGAATTTATCAGCATTATTACTTTTTTCTTTCCGTTTATAGCCAAAATTTTACGCGTAAGATTTATGCCAAAGAAAATTTACCATTACTTTGTTAACATCATAAAAACCGTGCTGGAAGCTAGATCAAGCGGCAATCAAAACCCACACAATGACTTCATTGAAAAAGTCTCCGAGTTGTGCAGAAATGAAGAAACTGGAAAAATTGACGAAATTTTAGTTGCGTCTCACGCAGCCTCGTTTTTTCTCGACGGGTACATAACCTCTGGAGTGACATTGGCGTTCACAGCTTACCAAATTGCAAAGCATGGAGAAGTCCAGGAGAAACTCAGGCAACATGTGATTGATATTCTGAAGAAACATGATGGAAAGCTGACATACCAGACGCTGGAAGACATGAAATACATGGAACAGGTTATATACGAGTCAATGAGACTCTTTCCGGCGTTGGGGTACTTGGGCAAAGTCTGTACCAAGGAAACCAAACTGGTTGGCTCTGATGGTGTCGAGTGTTGCGTAAAACCAGGCACCGAGATGATAATTCCCGTATTTGGACTGCATCGTGATCAAAAGTATTGGGACAACCCGGAATTATTTGATCCGGAAAGATTTTCACCGGACAATGTTGGTAACCTTAATAAGTTCGTTTTCTTGCCGTTTGGGGGCGGGCCCAGGCAGTGTGTGGGAATGAGGGTGGCCATCATGCAGATGAAGGCTGCTTTAGCGATGTTGGTTAAGGATTATTGGATTGAGGTTGATCGAAAAACTGATGAACCTCTGAGAGTTCATAAACTATCGGGGCTGTTTACTGCTCCCCATTCTGATATTTGGATCAGAGTTTGTAAACTAAAAGATCGGAAGTAGGAAAGCTTCAGAATTTGAAGAGATTTAGAAAAAAATTCAATAAATTTTTTTGAATTTTTGAGAATTAATAAAAGATCAAAAGTTGTTTATTTCTTACAATTTTTTTTTTTTTTTTTTTTTTCATAAAAGCTAACTTTGAATATTCTAGTACAGTATAAAACCATTAGAAATTAAATCGAGTGCATTGCATGCTCTTGAAACAGTGACAATAGAGTACATGCTTCGTTTTAAGCGCCAATATCGAGATTAAATTCTGAAATGGCCTCGAGGTACCTTTGCTTTAAAAATTTATAAATATCCGCTTACATTCACTAAAATTTATTTTGTAACAAAAAATCTAGTTTATTATATTACAATAAAAAAAGGTAATTATTTACAAGTTTAATTTTCATTTTTTTTGAACGAAATTTCTATTTGATTTCATTGACAGGTTTTTTTTAAATACAAAAAAAATGAGAAATTAAAAAAAAAATTACTATCACAATTTTAACAAATTATCGAAAAAATTTATAAATTTTTTAGAAAGTTGTGATATTCAACTATTTTTTTCAAATTGTTCGTTTTTTTACGTACTTTTATAAAAAAAAAACTATCAAAAAAAGATAAAATAGAAATTTTATCCAAAAATATGAGAGCCAAAATTTTTCCAATTTTTAAAGGCAAAAAAGCTATCGAAATTTTTATATTTTCCTTTCACGACATTTTTTATCATAAATGCGCCGTAAAAATAAGCAGAATAAAAAAAAACTGAAAAATGTTAATTTTTCACCTAAATATGGCGAAAAATATAGTGGACCTCACTTTTAAATAATTACCTAAAAAACTTAAACTTGTTGCCTCACAGTTGGAAAACTCTAAATTAATACAAAAAGCTCTTAAAAAAAAAATTTAGGTTGTGGATAAAAAATTCTGATAAAAAATCAATGCAATAATCAAAAGATAAAAAAAAAAAAACACTTGAGTTTATAAATGAATTTCATTGCTAATATAACTGATACTTAAACTTTGTTTTCATATTGTTATCTTTTATTATTCGCATCACTCTTTTAAAATGAGTAGGAAGTAAGCAACAGTGTCTACTATTAAATATACGCAGTACATCTCAATGACATTAAGTCGCATAATATGACATCAAGGATGAATTTTATAATATGGTCCCCTCCATTCTGCAACACATATTTCAGTCTCCGACGGTTCAATTCACCGACAACACCTTGTTATCATCGTCGTTTTATAGCGAGTGCATTATACAACGCAGATAAATATTGTCCGTGATTTTAATGTTTGTCAAAAAAGTGAATTAAATAGCTTAATTTGAAAATGGATTCCATTTCTTGGTACTCTATTTACCTGGCGTCAATAGTGGTTTCGATGTTTGGAATTTACTGGTATTTTATGGAAAAACAAAAGTACTGGTCGAAGCGTCGCGTACCATCCATCAAAAGCAACGTTCCATTTATCGGAAATATGTGGCCGGTAATAACGATGCGTAAAAGTTCAGGCGAATTGTACGACGAGTTTTACAAATCGATGCCAAAGAGCAGTATGGTCGGGCTTTACAGTTTCGGGGAGCCAGAATTGCTGGTAAAAGACCCAGAATTAGTGAAAACAGTTCTGCAAACAAACTTTTCAAGCTTTCAAAGAAACGCAATGCAAATAAACCCAGAAGCGGATCCACTTCTGAGCCGCAACCCATTCTTTGCAGAAGGAGAACGTTGGAAACAAGGACGTTCTGTGTTGACAAACAGCATGACGAGTGGTAAACTCAAAAATATGGCACTTGCGGTCCGAGATGTTTGCTTTGAATTTATTAATTACCTAAACAGCCAATTAAAGTTGAACAGCGGTAAAAATGTTGAAGTTGACGCACAACTCCTGTTTGCACGTTTCACTTCGGGTGTAGTTGCAAAAGCTGGATTTGGTGTCAACGGCAACTGCTTTTCTGATGAACCAGGTAGCTTTTTGGAAATGGCAAAAATGATGTTTGAACCTTCTTCATTTTCTTCCCTCAAAAGCATGCTCGTGATGTTCTTTCCGATGCTTAACAGCATCCTCAAAACCAGTTTCGTGCCTCCCAAAGTTGATCACTACTTCAGGAATATTGTAAAAGAAGTTTTGGATGCTCGAAAAGATGGCGCGAGAGGCAATGACTTTATCCAGCACTTGAGTGACACTTACAAATTAAACGCAGAAGAGGCTGATGGAGATTTGGATAAAAATGACATCGACCTTTCAATCGCTGGACATGCTGCGTCGTTTCTGGTCGACGGCTATTTGACGTCCAGTTTCACGTTGACGTTCATCGCATATGAAATAGCCCGTCATCCAGAAGTACAGGACAAGTTGCGAAAAGAGGTGAAACAAGTTTTGGCGAAGCATTCCAATGAAATAACCTACGACGCTATTCAGGATATGAAGTACATGGATCTAGTGATCAAAGAATCGATGCGGACAGTTCCAGTGGCGCAAATCCTCCAGAAAATTTGCACTGAGAAAAGCAAATTAGTCGGGTTTGACGGTGCTGAGTGTCAGGTTGAACCTGGTACTAAAATAACCATTCCTGTTCAAGCTTTGCTCGGAGATTCCAAGTACTGGGAAAATCCAGACAAATTTGACCCGGAAAGATTTAGCGACGAGAATAAATCTCAACAGCATAAATTTGTTTATCTGCCGTTCGGGGGAGGACCCAGGGTTTGCGTCGGCCAAAGAATGGCCTTGCTACAGATCAAAGGCGCGTTGGCTGTTTTGCTTGACAACTTTCAGCTTAAACTCTCCCCAAAGACTAAGCAACCTTTGGTCTGGGCTCCTGCTGTTGCCCTCAATATTCCTGAAGGTGGCATTTGGATAATGATTGCACCGCTGTAATAGATGCTTCGACAAGTACCTTATTAATTATAATCATAATCATAGTCACAGTTATGTTTATAATAACAATAATAATAATAGTTGTTAATTATTGATCTTTTTTTTAGTCAATAGTTTTGATTGATCAGTTTTTCAATAATTGGTTCTGTTAGTGATGGCTTGGTTCTGATGATTGAAATGACACTTAATTGACAGTGACATGATACATATGTTAGCTGGTAATTTTTTTATTATTGACGAGAATGATTTGTGGATTATTGAAGTGTCAAATTGTTTGAATTGATTTTTTTTAATATCATTATATTAAGAGAAAAAAATACTTTTATTGATTTTATTTTTTTTAGAAAACATTGAGCATGTTTTTTGTCTGAAAAATTGGTTAAATTAATTAAAATAGTCTAAATAAAGCTAAATTAATAAAAAATTTTCATTTATATATTGATATTCTTCCTTTGAAAAAAAATTAATAAGTTTAAAAGGTGCAATTAAAAAAATTCTTATTTAAATAATATTTTTTTCTGTTAGTGCATTAAAAAAATTTTGAAAATTACACTGAGAAAAAAATTAGAGAAGAGCATTAATATTTATCTTTAGGTAATAGATAAACAAAAGAATAGCTTTATTTAAATTAAGTAAAAATTATTTCAATCAATTTAACAATTTTTTGAGCTAAGAATATATATTCTTGAAAATTTTCAAAAACACAAATCGACGGTCTAATTAGCAATTTATCTAACTCCTTATTTTTTAGAGGGTGTTTTTTTAACATTTTAACGTAGCAATAATCCAATTATAAATTATTTGAATGATTCAAACCTAAATATTATATCTTTATTATATAATAATGATATTAGATAGTTTTCTAAAGTGATAATAAATTTTCAACTAATTGTTTTTTTCGTATAAATAGAAGATTCACTAAAATTAAGTTAGACAATTTGCTAATTAGAACGTGGAAATTTTTGTATCAAGAAAATTTTCTTCATAAAAGTATTTTTTTTCTCAGTGTAAAAAAAAAACAGTTTTAAATATTTATAGTATAATAATTAGAAGCTTAAATGTAAATAATAAATGAGTAATTTTAAAATCTTTTTGTTCATCTATGTATAAAAAGAATTTTTATAAAGTAAAATATAAGCATGAATAATTTATAAAACATAAAATCTAGTCGGTCATTTATTCATACATTTACTAATAACACGTAAGTACGGTTAATTAATATTCAACGACTATGATTATTGAGCCATCTGGTTCCTCTACTCAGCGGTTTCCCAACAATGGTTCATTAAAAACTAATTCTATATAACTAATATTATGTGGGTATGTATATACATGTATATTATATTGTAATAATAATAATAATAATAATATTTTAATAAAACCCTCGTGTAGACCTCTCGCCCGGTTAATTATTTTGAATTAATAACTTTTCCTCGCGGTAATCGGCGGTCGTTATCCAGCGATTATAAATGATTAATAATGTTTAAATTTTATAATATTTTTACACAGATGGAAACGGCTGGGTGCTTATGATATTTTCCACAGGAATAATACTGTGTTTTAATTAAAGCTCAAGTACAATGCGTGTATTATGGTAATGAAAAGATTATCAGAATTTAGTTTATCCTCTTTGTTTTTTAGCGATGACGCAAATAGAACAATGATGGGTTGGAATGTGCTGGATAATGGGGCGTAGTTTGCGAACAAGGAGAACAATAACTGTAATAGTGAATGAGAGTGAGAAGGTAGAGTGTACTGCTAAAGCATGAAAGACCAGAAACAATACCCCTAATCTCGATCATTCACAATACTAGACTTTACTTGTGCTGCTGAAACTGCTGCAGTTGCTGATATATCACTACTACTACTTCGACTACTGGCTGTAATACCTAGAGAGTTATATTTTCGCTGTATTATGATGCTGTAGATTTAAGCTCTTATTTTTTTATGTCTGTTCTCAATTGATCAATTTTTATAGGCTTACTTTAGTTTATTAAAATAAATTGTTCTGATGTCATAGGATGTGTACTATATAAATATGATAATATTTAATGATTATTTGTATAAGTTTTGTTATTTTATTTTTTATTTATTAAAACAAAATTTTATTTTTGTCTTCAATCAAATTTCTATTTTTTGAAACATTTAATTTTGTAAAATTATTTTTTAATTAGTAATTTCTAGCAACCTTGCAGTCACTATGTGACTGTCGTGGCTTGTGAACTATAAATAAATAAAATTTTGCTTTATTAAATAATAACTTGCACTGTACTTTTTTAACTATTGAGGTTTTTAAAAATATAAACTCATCCCGATGTTATACTCATCAAGAGCTTTCATTTGAGTACTCACATGCATTTTTGATATATTTTGCATATATACATATATGTAATATATATAAATATATAAAGTATGTGAAAAATTGATGTGGGTACTCAAATGAAAGGTTTCGATGAGTGTAATGTCGGAGTGAGCTTATATCTTTGAAAATATCATTAGTGAACAAGATAGCAATGTCAGTTCTTAATTATTGACATTTTTGAAGATATAAGCTCATCCCGATGTTACATTCATCAGAAGCTTTCATTTGAGTACCCACATGCATTTTTGATATATTTTTCATATATACATATATATAATATATATAAATATATGAAAAATTGATGTGGGTACTCAAATGAAAGGTCTCGATGAGTGTAACATCGTGATGAGCTTATATCTTTAAAAATGTCAATAGCTCACAAGATACAAGGTCATTTCTTAATTATATATCTATATAGAGATAGAGCATTTTCGAATGCTGCCTAAATACTTGTTATAATAAATTGACTATCCGTGAGAATGATGTAAAACCTTAAAAAGGCACAAATTCAAGTCAAGATATTTGTAATGACACTAAATTTCACTAAAAAAAAAACCGATTTTATTATATGACTATCCTCGACACAAAAATTTTCTTATTCTCTTAATATTATAGATTAAGTGTTTGATGAAAATTTATTTAAAAAAAATTTTTAATGATTTTTTTATGGAGACTGATTTTTTTTGATAATTTTTTAAATACTGCAATTTTTTAAATTTATTTCTAAAAAATTATTAAAAGAAAATTATCAATCATTTATACATAAATTTAAAATAAGCATTAATTAATAAATTATTCAGATTAACAAATGAGATTTTTCATAATGATATCATTAAAAAAATATTTTTGTTGTTAAGTAGATCTAAATAATAACCAAAATAAAATTTTAATAACAAACACGTGTTACTTAAACAAACAAACAAAAATGACAATCACTCTGCAAACAAATAAAATAATTACTTAAAAAATATGAAATACGGGAAAAAAGTTACAGAGACAAGAGAGTCGCTAGGATTATTATATTTTACGGCTGTTGATGTTTTGTTCCCGGAGAATTTTATAAAATACAAAACGAGAGCACCGAGGGTGAAGTATATACATATTTCATATACAAACAATGCAGACTGTGTTACTACAGCCATTTTGGCATCCAAGCGAGCGAGCGAGCGAGCGAGCGACCTACTTCGCAAAACACTCGTCTCTCCACTTTTGGTTGTATATATACTTCCACATCGATGTATGAAAACTTCAACCTCCACAATTAGTTTGAATTTTAATTAAAACTATAATTGAACGATTAATAGTTTTACAAATAAATAAATAAACGTTGTCTAGACAGTTTCTGAAAGATAGTTTTTGGCATTAGTTCTATTCGTTCTATTCATTCTATTCCATTTTGGGTTATATTAGCTCCGAGTTCTATTCTGTTCAATTATTTCCTCTGGATGGGCTTTTTGGTGACCATCCACTATGCTACCTTCCTTCCTGGTTCCTTCCTGTTTCCTTCCGGAAAGTGCTATTTCTCAGCACTCAAAATCGAGCAAACAAACTAGCTACTATCATATCACAACACTAGATTTATTAGCAAACTATTTCTGATCATTGATCAAGTATAAAAGAAATCTTTACAGAAAAAAGGTTCACTTGAACCAAAAAAATGTTTTTCGTCCTAATTATTTTCTTGAGCGAAAAAAAATTTTTTTTTTGACACAAGAAATTTCACTTATTCCAACAAAATTAATTCACATGCTTTAAGAAATACTTATCTTGATCCAAGAAAATTTATGTAAGTCAAAAAAATATTCTTGTTGTGAGAAAATTCTGCCTCTTGCTTCAAAAAATTTAATTCTTAATAGAAGTAAATTTTCTTGTCTTGAGAAAATTTCTCTCTTGCTCTAAAAAATTAAATATAAAGATAGAAGTAAATTTTTAATAATATTTTTATTGATTAACATCTCAAATAATATTGAATCATTTTTTTTCATTCAATATGTATTATTGCACGCTAAAATAATATAAAATGGCTATTAAATATTCAAGAGAAAAATTTTCCCAAGGTGAAAAAATTTTTTTCTCAGCTGAAGTAAGTGGCGCTGCTTCCCTAAAGTATCTAAAAATCGTGATCAAGTATAAAAATTTATTGTATCAAGTATTTATAATAATTTGAATTGAGAAAAAATAATTTCCACCAAAAATAGAATTTAAAAAAAATTTTTGCGTCGGCCAATACAAATTCGGTCTTCCTTTAGGCACCCGAAAATTTTCTTGAGCCAAGAATTTTGTTCTCCAGTCAAGAAATATTTCTTCCTGTGTAGGGAAAATTATGAAAAAAAAAAAAAACTAGAATTCACACCGACTGCAAAAGTATCAATTTTTCGTGGATATAACTTGGAATTAATCTTATAAATACAAATATTATCTCTTTTTATTGGAACAAAAGTTGATTATCTCTCCAGTTGTCATTGCAAAATTCACTCTGTAAATAGAGGAAAAATAATGAATCTGAAGAACAATGAGGATCAATAAAATGAACTTTAATAATGAACGAAGAAGACAGTTGGAGACGAGAATTTAATTGAATTTTAAATAGGTCACATTCATTTAAATATCACTCTCTGATGTGTTTGTCACTCATATAAATTATCAGCATACATAATTAATTATATAAATTATTATTATTATCATTTTTTGAATTTTGTAGTTAAATTACAAACAAAATTTTATTTTTAAATAATATTTAATCTCATTCATCCAAATTTACTCGAGACGTCGATTCGAACCGTGGACCTCTACTCCGGGTAAAATGCAATTCATATACTTTACCTCACTTGACCACTTACAGTCCAATGCCATTACAATATACGTCAATCATTTTTACAAAATTCTTTATTTTATAAAAACATTTTCGCTTTTTTCAAACTAAATAAATTTGGATAAAAAATTTCTATAGCGCACAATATTGAATTCTTTTGATGTCTAGTTCCTTGTTTACTTTTTATTACAGTAAAATTTACCGTGAAATTCAAGTAACTGAAAATCATTTTGTTCCTTTTTATTTCTCTTTTCTTTTTTCTTCCATATGCTGTTATAGTTTTTTGATATAAAATGCATCTATAAAGTGGTTATCCATTTAATTGAAAATAGATTTACTTTTCGCTCGACAGGCTCCGGCATCGCGGTTTAATTCGTTTATTTTTGAAAACGTTTTAACGAACAAACGAACGAGCGAACGATCTAGAAGAGGATTACTCGTTCCAGTATTTTCAACCAAGCGTGTTAACTGTTAAAGTTTTATATTCACCCGAAAAGCTTTTAGAAGAATTAAAAGATATTTTTATCGGTTTTCATTTTCTGCCGAAAAATATTTCCTAAATCATTGATTAGCTTTTAATAAACATTTAAACTTTGTTTATGTTTATGGAATTTTTAGAATCATCATTAAATTTTAAAATTAAGCGAAGTATTATAACTATTGTTAATATTCTTAAACTCTCCGAAATATATTCTATGTTTTGCACGTTGCAATAATTCATTTCCGGGGGTTATTCTCTCGGTCTTTAGCTGCTAAATGTTATATTGCATATCCCACATTGTTCTGCTCAGCTGCAACCCAACACTACCGACACTGGGCACACTGACACGTGTGTAATGGTGGTGAATATATAGCATTGCCATTGCATTATTCTCATACTTTACCTATACCACTAATAACAATTAAACCGGCGTCTGTGTGTTCTATATTATATTCGCACCACACCCTATACTAGACTTCTTTTATTCATATAGGTACACGAGGAATTGTTTATTTATATAGAATAATTGTCTAATATTAGAGTAGAATACACCCATTATTTTCACGATCAATACAATGTCGGATCAATAGAATTTAAGGGAATTGTTCTAAACTTATAAATTGCACTTTTGCTTGAAATTTTTATAAATAGATTTTTTTTAATCACAAATGAAAAATTAAAAAATTTTTTGGAAAATCCTAAACTGTTTTGGAGCAAGAAAAAAATTTTTTTTGCTCAATAAAATTATACACGAAAAGAACAAGATGACACGATATCATCCCAGATTATACTGAGTGAAAAAAATTTCAGATAGTAGATAGTATAATTCAGATTACAATAAGTATAATCCAGATTATAATTATAATCCAGATATCACGCAGTATAATCTGGATTTTTTCAGCTACTATCTGACATTTTTTTTCACCATAAATATCACTGAGTATAATCTGGGATTTTTGTTTTACAAAATCAGTTTTTCTTCCAAAATTTTTTTCTGTGTAAAGTTCATAAAAAAACAAAAAAATTTACAAAAAAAATTTTTTTTTAATGTAAATTTTTCGATTTCAGTAAAATTTTTTTCAAATTAGAAAATTTCACTTTTAATAATGTTTTTTTTTTTTTTATAAATTGATTTACTCAAAATGAACTTTAAAAAAAAAATTTGTTAGTGAAAAATTTTTTTATTATTTTGTTTTCAGTAAATTTAGAGAAAGAAAATTTTATAACAAAAAAATATTAATCATGTAAATTCTTCAATTTTTTATAAAATTTATGGCTGAAAAAAAGTGCGATTAAAAAAAAATGATCAAAGTTAATTAAATAAAAGCAATAATTTTCACCGAACAGAAAGTAAAACTTTCATAAACTAGAACAAAAGGAAGTTAACATAATTTTTGTCCATTGAAAAGAACAAAAGCCATAGAAGTAATAGCCAAAAAAAACTATTTTATTTGAGGGGTACAATAATGTCGTGTGCAAGGTGTTAACATTTTAACGCTTCCTTAAGCTCATTTATAATAAAATACTAAATTTCTCAGCGTGTACCGGCCTTTGTTTCGCACTTGCTCTTTAAACTCGATCATCATCTTCATCTCTTTTCAGTCTATTCTCGTTCCCATTCTCAGCCCTTAGTTCCAGCGCGCGTTAGAGCTGAACCCACTTTAGCTACTCCGTACCCGGCTCTAAATTTCACTAAATTCCAAGATCTCTACTCTACTGTGTACTAGCAGAACCATAAATCCAACTCCTCGGACGTACATATCTCTCTTTAATGCGCAACTACCTATACTACTACTATTCCTTTCATGCATCATCTCTCTCTCTTTCTCTCTATATTCACGATAAATTTATACAGCGGTGCCGAGTTTAAATATTTATTTTAATTGACCCTAATCGGTCAACTTCGCTCCTCTATCGCATTGCCCAATACGTCTTACCGATACCTTAAGAAACATCGTCTATTTTTTTATTCTAAATTGATTTAATGATTTCTTTAATTCAGAAGGAAACGTCAAGATTTTTTGTCCCCATTCGTTGACTTTTACTACTGAATTTTCAGATATTATATTTTTAATTGAATTTTTCTTTTTTAAAAAAAAATCCTAAACCTTTTCCTTATGAGAAAAATGTATATCAACAATGGATTAAAAATAAATAAAATGTTGCTTTATTAAATAATGACTTTTGTTAAATTGCACTGTACTTTCTTAACTATTGACATTTTTAAAGATATAAGCTCATTCTGATGTTATACTCATCAAGAGCTTTCGTTTGAGTACCCACAAGCATTTTTGATATATTTTTCATATATACATATATATATTAAATTGACTACTGGTGAGAATTATATGAAACCATGAAAATGCACATATTCAAGTCAAGACTTTTCCAACGATACCAAATTTAACCATAAAAACCCATTTTATCATCTACATACACTGGCCACAAAATTTTGCTTATTCTCTTAATAATATAGATGATATTTTCAATATATTATCATTATTATTTTATTTGTTATGAAATTTGAACTGTTTTCATATATTTTTAATAGATTCTAATGATAGTAAAATATATAAACTTGACCGAAAGTTCATTATTGAAAATATAGTCTTTATCCACAAATAAAAAAATTAATTTGATTAAAAAAAAAAAATCTTTAATCAATAAAATTACTTTTAAGAAATTTTTTATTCTAAATAAAGAAGAAAAATTCTTGAATTGAAATGAATTTTTAAAATATTTTCAATACATAAAAATCCTCATAAATTGAATCAATATATTTTTATGCCTGAACCATAAATAATAATAATAATAATAATAATAATAATAATAAAATAGATTATTGATTTAATATACCAGCAATCTTTCGTAACGAGAATCATTACGATAAATTTGTAAGAAAAAGTAATAAAAAATAATAATTTAAATTGGAAAATCCGTAGAATATAAAAACGATCCTTTTCGGTGGGATTTCATTTCACAACCCGTCGCACAAGCTCGTTTCCGGTTCCTCTTTACCTTTTTTTTTTTTTTTTATTTTTTTTTATCTTTTAGCGGCCCACCCTTCATTTCCACATCCCACAAATCGTTGTTAGAAAGTAGATCAATTTTAATTCCCGGCAATAAATTTTAATATAGATATCGGAAAACCCTTAGCTTTTATATGTATGAGAAAAAAAGAAGAAAAGAAGACAGTATAGTAGTAATGCTGTACAATAATAATGTATCGAGGAAGTTGCCCGGATTTTTAGGTGAAGGTTAAAGATTTTCTCCGGTGAAAATAGGCGGGTAGTTTTAGTTATTTTGTTGGCGTTTGTTTGATCGACTCAGAAGCAATAAGTCAGAAAGTTTAAAGTTATAAGGAAACGCTAGAAACAGAAGATGCGTACACAGAAGGATGTCGCAAAGAGTATTGACGTCAACCGGGTTTTAAATATTGTATCCAAGTCACGTTCCAGAACCACCCGTATCTACCCTCTTCTTTCTTCCTCTTGTCCTTTACCCACTTCACCTCCGCTTTTACCGCCTCTTTCACCTCAACCTCAACCTCGAGGTATCCAACGCCCCACCTAACCCCTGATAGTGTATCTGAACGTCGCATAACTACCGCAAGGTTTCTAAGGAGACCTAAAAAGAAAATCTACGAGAAGACGAGCTTTTTTTTTTTTCAAGAAAATAAAATTTAAAAAAATATATACCAGCGAAAAAAAACTTTTGTCTCAGCCAGGTTCTCGCTCTAAGTAATAGAGCTTAATACACAAACGCTCAAGTTAGTTGGCTCAATGCTAAGCAGCTTGATGAACAAGATATCTTCTTGTATATATAGGTATACACTTTTTTTAAAGTTTATAATCCGCAATTAACAGGCGAAAATTGTGAACATGGATAATTATATTGTTATAAACTTGGGGATTACTTTTTAATTTAAATCTGTCATTTTCTTGACGTTTCATTTAATATTTAAATTAAAATTTTTTTTATTATCATTTTTTTAATTAAGCAACTGGTTATCCGGTTCTGATAATTTATAATTTGAACCAGATTTAATTATTGTGTCAATAATTTAGTTGCGAATTTTATTTCAGGTGAATTAGGTTAATCTGAGTGATAGGACGATTGCTTAATTAAAAAAAAAAAAAAAATTGAGATAATATTATTTAAAGCTTTTATCGTGATATTATAATTTTCAATTTAAGTATTTACTGTAATATTACAGAAGTAAAAATAACTCTAAATAGAATTTAATCAACTAGATAAGGATTTTTATTTTCAGTTTTTATTGATGTCTTTTTAATCTTAATTAATCAATCGCCAGCTCTTACATCAGTCTTGGGATATTAAATTCAATATTACTTAATATCTAATGAATATTCATTGAGTAAGGATATGATTCATTTATTACCATAATCATTAATTCTCTTTGATTTTATGGTAATTTGAAAATATAAGTTTTGCATAAATATTGAATTTTATAATTTTCAAGAGTTATCATTTATTATTTAATAATAATAATAATAATAAAATATATTTTATTCAATTAGCTTACAGCTATTTGCATTATACATAATACATAAAATGATACTTTTTTACATACATTATCGCATAGTCAACTAATATCATATTTCTGATGATCATTATCAAATTTTGTTAGCATAATTAATATTCAATTTGATAAAGTTTTTATGAAGCATTTTAAATACATTTATAAGATTCTCATTTTTTATTTAATTAATATAATATTCATAATAATAATAAAATATAATAATAATTAGTAATTAAAAAGGTTGATTAATTCTTAGCCAAATTCCCTGATCCAAATTTTGGATGGTAATGAATTAATAAAATTTAACTATGTCTAAAATTTGGATCGAGGAATTGGGCGAAGAATTAATAAACCTTTTTACACGGAAAAAAGTAAACTGTAATATTCACTCGGATTCCGGTTAATTTTTATAGTTTCAAACAGTGAAGCGGACACGGGGTGGCAAAAATATAAATATTACAGAACTTGATGTAGTAAGTATAAAAGCCACAATTTATAATTTAATATCCAAAATAAGTGATAGTTGTCACTATAGTAAATAACGACTTTTTCATCTTAAAAAATTACAGTTTCAAACAGTAAAAATTGCCATTTCAATATATAATCCATATTATGAGAAGGGGAACTCAGATGAAAGAGAAGGGGGTCTCACTCTGGGAGAATTTAACATTAGAAACAGTAAAAATTATACTTTTAAAATATAGATTTTACCAGTCCAAGCAAGTCAATAATTACAGTTTGATTTTTAGCGTTGCGTTTAAAATTTACCATTTTACTTTGTAAATATTTACGTTGCTTGTATTGGAAATTTACTAAATTTATTTTATACTTTTTACGTATCATAAGATTATTTTTTAGGTACCAAATGATAAATATCAAAGTCTAAATTCTTAATTATTATACTTTAACATGTTAGACATTTACATAGCGAATATTACTGTTTGAAATAGTATTTTCTTCCATGTAAATAATAAATTGTAGCATTTAAATGATAAATATTATATAGTGAATAGTAAAATCATGATTTTACTGTTTGAAATGGTCATTTTTAGCAGTTGATCATTACTTATTATAAATCAACAGCTGTTATTTATTACAGTTTATTTTTTTCCGTGTAATAATAATAATAATAATAATTTTAAAAAAATAAAAAAAAAGTAACTCGCTAAAAAAATAATAATAAAATAAAAAATCCTTATTACTTATTTTTAATATCAAGCACTTACCATTAATAATCCTTAAACCCAGTCCTCAAGATATGATACTTCTCCACTGTTAAAAAACAGTCTAATTACCATGAAATAACCAAAAAAAAAAAACGGGAATAAATATAAATAAATAAATAAATACCGCACAGTGGAGAGTTACTTGCACAATATAACAACACCAACTCAGTGAGTACTAAACTCTGCGTGCGTTTGACGTGAAACGTAACACGAGGGTAACTATTTCTTCCTTTTTTTATATTTTTTGGTATGGTCTTTTACTCTTTTTCTTGGTTCTACTCGCCCTCACCCTCGCGGCTCACCCCTCACCCCTCGACACTCTTTTCCGACTCTCTCACACACTCTCCGTGTGGCCTTGACACGTGACGTGCAAGCGAGCTAACCGCTGCCAGATGCACAGCAACAAAATGTTTAAAAGTTTATATTAAATATAAAAAAAAAAAACATTGTAAAAAAAAATAAAGAAAAATTTGTACGATCTGGTGCTTTGGTTTTGCCGCGAGCGCGATGAGAAATTTGAAATTATCGAGTAGAGTGTCGAGCTAAAACGATGTACCAGTACCCTTGGTACAAAGACGCGAAAACGTGACACTTTAAATGAAGCACGCAGCCTAGGTATAGTGTGGGATGATGCAAGGGTGAGAGAAAGAAAAAGAGAGTGATGGGAGTCAGGTAGTTGTATAGTGCGATAAATAGAGTAAGTCGCTCCACTCGCCTGCGCGTATGCTTCACTAGGAGGGTGTTATGGCGCTGGTTTTGGGGTGAAAGAGAGACTTTGAAGGCTACACAGCCAACAGCCTTTTCCCCCTCCATAATACCAATCTAACCCCAGCGACCGCGCGACCGTGCGCAACCCCTCTTCCAACCCGCTCATCCATCTCAGGGGTGTATTTTCTTTTCACAGTACCCTTTATTTTTTATTTTATTTATTCTTTAGACTATCCATGGTTATTTTTGTAAATTTTTATTTTTTCAAGTACTTTTTTTTTATTTTTTTCTTCATCTTACATTGACATTTATCAATAATTTTGTTCTTTAATTTCTTATTAATTAAAAAACTCAATAGAAAAAATCTTGGACCAAAAAAATCATTTTGAAGATTTTTTTTGTCTTAAATAAAAAAAAATTTTTTATAAAATAAAATTTAATAAAATCAATGGAAATTTTTTAGATTAAAAATTTTTTGCTTGATTTATTACACAAATTTTAAAAAATGTTTTTCTTCAAAGTTAAGTAATTTTTTTTTATCAATCTACAATAATTTTTAAAAAGGAGCCATTTAATTTTGACATTGTTCACAGTAAAAAATTTTGCGTCATTGCGTCCAAAAATTTTGTGTTAAATATTTAACACTTTTATGTGTAAATTTAACATTTATTGTGTTAAATTAACACAGAAAAATGTTAAATATTTAACATAAAAATTTTTAACACAAAATTTTTTGATGCATTGACGCAAAATTTTTTACTGTGTTGAAAATACTTTATAAAAATTAAAAATTGAAGTTTAAGGATCAATAAAATTGAAACTTTAGAAAAAAAAAAAACAATATAAATTTTTATACTAATAAATTAATTAGTGAGAGAATACCAAAGGATATATTAAGTCTTATCAACAAATAATATTTTTAATATATCTTTGAAATATTTAATAGTTATTACCTTATTAAAAAAAGTTTAAAAATTTTTCTTTCTAACATCTAACTAATATTTATATATTAAAAAAAAAATTGTATAAAGTTATGCAAATAAAACACATAATACTAATAAATTAATTTGATTTTTCAGCTAATTACAATAACATTTCTCAGAAAAATAAATATTAAAACTTTACTTAAAATTGACATTTTCATAATTTACAAGAGCGTGAAGAAATAGCGAAAAATTGATAATTTATTAAAAAAATAATAACAATGATAGCGATGAGCACAATAGGCAATTGATCGAAGGCAGTTAGTAGTGACAGAACGATTACTAATCTTTTACCAATTTGCTCCATTTCTTGTTCGCCGGCAATAAAATAGTCGCTAATGGTCCAAGCACAATGGAATAGCGGAAGAGTACCAAGAGAGAGAGAGAAGAAAGGACGTTAATGGCAATAAAAATGGAGGTAAAGATGATGGCGTCGATTACCGATTCTTGATTCTAAAGAGAGAGTACTTTGCAAATTCTTCAAAATTTATTTGAATCTTATTTTTTTAAAACTTTAAAGTCGAAGAAAAAATTTTTTTTCCAAATTCTCAACAATATTAAATTAATAATCGACTAAAATACGGCAATAACAGAAGCACAGCGAGTTTAAACGCTTGATAGAAATAAATTAACTCGAGTGAAGGCATTAGAAGGTGATTGTAATTTCACACATGAGGTAGCGACCCTCCCTCTACCAGAAACTCAGATTATTCGTTTTCCTCATGTCCTCCCTCCAGACATACCTTCACTAACAAACTCTGTATTGTATATCGCAGATCGTACATTGTATACTGTTTCGCGAGCACGTGTGTGTATATTATTCCCTCATATTCGAATTGGGTATTCGCAGCCTTATTCGCTATATACATTAACTCTGTTGTGCGTTGATCCTATTCCGACTCGACTCATACTCGCGCTCCTCTACCTCTTCCACTGTTGCTATACCGATACTCACTCACTAATCCAATTAATTTTCTCTCTTCGTCTATGGCGACATGTTTCACTGTTCCCTCTGTATACTCTATACCGTTGTACTACTGTACATTGTTATGTTGATTTAATTACTCCGGAGGTATTATCACGGGGGAGGCTCAAAATAAACTTCTGGTAAATAATTCGCCTGATCATTTGGTGGATTTTAAAAAATAGACGGAATTAATATTTTTATTAAACATTTATTTATTGAAAAATAAATTATTTTATTTAATTTTCAGATAAGAAACTTCTTACAAAAAAAAAATTCTTGATCTAAAAAGATAATATCTTTAATTGAAAAAAGGAATTATTTTTAAATACAATCCTCAAAAATGATGCTAAAAATTTTTTTTTTTAATCACATTTTTATTTATTTTAAATTTTTTGAAAAAAAAACTTTTCAAAAATATTTTTTATCAAAAATGAGATTGCTTTTTTTTAAAAAATAAAAAAAAAGTTATTGAACAGTAAATTTAATTATTTTGACTAAAAATAATAGAGCATCACATTAATCATTATTTAGAATTTTTTTTAGGAATTACATTTTTATTTATTTTAAGTTTTTTGAGAAAAACTTATCAAAAATGAGATTGCCTTTTTTTTTTTAATTAAAAAAAAAATTACTGAACGTTAAATTTAATTATATTTATTAAAAAAATAGAATATCACGTTAATCATTACTTAGAATTTTTTTTAGGGATAACATTTTTATTTATTTTAAGTTTTTTGAAAAAAAAGTTTCAAAAAAATTTGAAAAAAAAAATTTTTTATTAAAAATAAGATTGCCTTTTTTTAAAAAATTAAAAAAAAAAGAGTTATTGAACGGTAAATTTAATTATTTTGACTAAAAATAATAAAGCATCACATTAATCATTATTGAGATTTTTTTAACGTACATACTTAAAAAATAAAATTATTAAAAAGACAAAAAATTCAAAAAGTTTTCAATTAAAAAAATCAAAAATTGTGAAAAGTTTATTCTGTAAATTTTCATAATTAAATTATAAATTCGCCAGGAAATAAAAAAAAAATATTTTAAAACATTTTTGATTTTCTAAACCAAAAAAAAAAAAATTATCTAAACATAAAACTAAAAAAAATCTAAGAAAGAAATAATAATAAGTTTATGGTTTCGAAAAAATTTCCCATTATTCAGATTAATTTTATCTATCAATATCTATTAGATAATTTGAGTTTCCGTGACCTGCTAAAGAGCCTATAGCTGATAAAAATTTCCATGTACTTCTCCCTTGGGACTCCTCTACACAAAACAGCATTAAAATTCGCTATCCAATGGATATAAATTCATAAATATAATCCACAAAAGAAAAAATTATACGAGGTCCCTGTGGGGCGTATCTACATTCCTCCTCGTGCATTATCGAAATTTGATTGCACGAAAGCAACCGTGTATCGAGGCACATACATAATCTTATTTTAATATACCTCGTAGGTAGATATAGGATATTATACAAGCTACCTTACCCGATAATTTAATGTCTACGCTGAACCCTATTTGAGTGTAACTCTGGCGTGTTATCTCGCTGGATATATTAAACATTGCACCTAGAATCAGCAGGGGCATTCACAGTTACCGTCTAGCTTTCTTCTCTCTAGAGAAAAATTTTATACATATGTACAAAGAAATAAAAAGTTACCGAAAAGAACACCAGAGAACGAAGCTAGCTTTGTATACATATATAAGTCTTATAAAAAATTAAAATTTCATCTGCTCCCTCGTTATACCGCGATACAGCCTCTGTAATCCTCACAGTTCACCGCCGGCTTTGGTAATTAATTTCGACTAACTTTGGCCCAACTTCAATCTTATTTATTGAAAATTACGAGCAATAGTGAACTAATTACTTTATATTTCCGTGGGGAAACCTTCGATAGATTGTTCAGTAATTATTATTTATTAATTGTCTTGAGGACGATAATCACTCGTTAAGAAACTCCTAATAATTTATGATGTTCCATCAGTCTTAAATAAAATGGATAGCTCGTTAGTTGTTCGCTGATGTACTCAAGAATTAATCAATTTATATGTAAGAGATTATTCATGGCATAATATCAAATATTAAAGGTCAATTATTTTTTAACTTAGCTTATAAGATTGATTTTTTTTATAAAATATTTTCCAGGCAAAATTATTCAAAATTTTATTTTTATAAATTAAATTGAATTTTAATAAAAAAAATTTTTGTATTAAAAATTCGTTGAAAGCGAAGAATTATTTTTAAAAAATATGTGGACTAGGACCGTGCCGGGAATCGAACCCAGACCTTTCTGATTATATTTTAGTAAATGGTGTATAAAAAGCAGGCCCGGTAAGACGTGAAAAATTTAATTATTATTAAAACACATTTTTGTTTTAATTAAAATAAAAGTCTTTTAGACATTAAAAAAATTATTTGAGACAAATTTGACTCAATATTAATCCTGAATTTTTACACTGAAAAAAAAATTAATTTAATTCAATTTAAAAATTCTTGAAACAAAAAAATCACTTTAAAGAGCTTTATTATCTTAACTTTAGTAGAAAAATTTTTAAATTGATCAATTTTTATTGATTTAAGAATTCCACTTTATTAAAAACTATAAAACTCTTCAAAATTATTTATTTTCTTAGTCTAAAAATTTTTTCTTGAATCAAGTCATTTTTTTTTCAGTGTCCTTTCTCCAATTAAAATTGGCCAAATAATAAAAATTTGTCGAACAATAGACTGTATTTTCGGTCAAATCATCAATTTTCAAAGTAAAAAATAAAAATTCGATTGATTTCAAGTACAAGTTATTTTTTGCTTCTTCTAAATAATTTACTTAGTTCAAAAGTTTTTTTTTTTTTTTTAATCAAACTAATATTTCTTGACTGTACAAATTTTTTCC
Organism: Cotesia congregata; assembly: GCA_905319865.3. Taxonomy (NCBI): domain Eukaryota; kingdom Metazoa; phylum Arthropoda; class Insecta; order Hymenoptera; family Braconidae; genus Cotesia; species Cotesia congregata. The sequence continues at coordinate 19,366,920 of CAJNRD030001123.1, forward strand.
CTTAAAAATAAAAAAATAATTTATTTATCTGTTAAAATATTGTCTAAATGATAATATTTCGTACGGAAATAATTTACAGGATTACAGAAAAATAAAAATAAAAATATTGACAGATAATTCAGGGGTTGGATCTCGTACTCGGGGTCAATCTATTGTCGGAATTATATTTTTTCCTTTCTTCCCTCGTACTTCTTACCATACATGCACTGCACGTACACTCATCCTCACAACTTCTTCATCCATATACTTACGTATATTTTGTACGTATATAAATATATATCTTGTTCTTATTTTGTTGAGTTGGCGACCCGACGACCCCGTTAGAATAGAAATCATTATTTCCACGCCGGCAATTGTCAGAGACGGTGCTCTCTCCTCCGCTGGCATCGATCCAATACTATCGATTCTTCGATGTCACACAACCAATAATCGGTTAAAAAGACCTCCGACTACGACTAATAGTCCCAGATAATAAAAGATAATAATAACAATAATAATAATAAAATTTTATAATTATTACCAACGATTTTATAATCTGTTGGATATCAGCTATTCAGCGCAGTTTACAAATGTCCTCACGCTTAATCCTTTTACATCCTTCGCATTAGCAGTTAACAGAGAAAACAAACAAACAATTTCCATAAAATAATCACAATTATTATGCTTGCTTTTTTAACTTTTTTAACATTAAAAAATAAACTAGTGTAGTTCACGAGAAACATTTTAAGACTTATTTTTTATATAAAAATTTTTATCTATAAAAATAATAGAATAAGTGAAATTTTGTGGCCAGTGTATTAATATGAAGAAATGGGTTTTTATGGTTGAATTTGGTATCGTTAGGAAGGTCTTGACTTGAAGTTGTGCCTTTCTATGGTTTCATATCATTCTCACCAATAGTCAATTTATCATGATCAAGTATTTAGACTACATTCGAAAATCCTCGATCTCTAGATACATAATTAAGAAATTACCTTCTATCTCGTAAACTATTGACATTTTTAAAGATGTAAGCTCATCCCGATGTTACACTCATCAAGACCTTTCATTTGAGTACCCACATCAATTTTTCATATATTTATATATATATATTATATATATATGTATATATGAAAAATATATCAAAAATGCATCTGGGTACTCAAATGAAAGCTCTTGATGAGTGTAACGTCAGGATGAGCTTATATCTTTAAAAAGGTCAATAGTTAAGGAAGTACAGTGCAATTTAACAAATATCTTGTGAAATATTGACATTTTTAAAGATATAAGCTCATCCTGATGTTACACTCATCAAGACCTTTCATTTGAGTACCCACATCAATATTTAATATATTTTATATATTTATATATATTATATAAAAGTAATTATTTAATAAAGCAAAATTTTATTTATTTATAGTTCATAAGTCACGGCAGTCACATAGTGGCTACAAGGCTGCTAGAAAATTAATAAATTATTATAAACAAAATTTTATTAAATTCTAATGAACAGTTTTTGAATTAATTAAGTTTTCTTAGTTCTATTAAATTTTTTTGGTGTAAAATTATTAAATAAAGAAATTTCTGCTTTTCACATAGAAAAAAAAATTTTCTTTCGAGAACAAATATTGTATTGAGAAGTAAAAATACTTCAACAAATTCTAATTATAATTTTCTTTAGTACACAAAATTTTGATTTTTTCCAATCAAAAGTGAATTTCTCTAATCAAGGAATAATTTTACAATAGAAGTCGCATTAAAAAAAAATACTTTTCATCAAATTAAAATTTTTATTTCAACGTCTACCAATTAAATAAAATTAATGTGCGAAAAAAATTTTTTCCTTATATGTATTATAAAGAGAAAGAATAAAAAATTGTGCTAGATAATAATCTGATATATTAGCATCGATAATTGTAATTTAATTAGATATTGAACAGTGTCATCCTTAGATAATGTAATCGATAATAGATCAATTATATCGAGTAATTATAGTTGTATATCAATTACGATAAACTTAACCATGCAAGATGTGTATAGGAGAGCAGACATGTACCTATGTAGATATTATGTTTAACAACAGATAACAACTGATGCTTCGGGTAAACTTGTTTGAAAATAAACTTTCCATTTAAACTCCACCACGATCCATTAACCAAACAGTTATTGCTATTATTATTATTATTATTATTATTATTATTATAAAGGGAGTACATATGTAGTCTTGGTCTTACCCTGGGTCTTCCTCATGGCTAGTGTGTTCCACGTTAGTATGAGCGCATACAAGATGATGTATATGTAGGAGGTGCAGCCGAGTGAAGAGTTTAAAGGGTATTATTGATTTCCAAAAAAACCGGATAGGATGAATAGACCGCTCGGGATCGATGCACCCTGGACTTTAATAAAAGGTTCAAAAATCAGAAAAGGACTTTCCTTTGGAGCTGAAGAGTAAGGAGCAAGGTTTTGTTGGCTTACCACAGACTTACCCTCCGATGGCGATGGATGCTCGGATGAGCTGAGCGCCAATAGCATCAGCAATACCACCGTAAGAATAGTGATGCAGTTTGATCCTCCTTTTTCCGGCGTAGGTTAGAGCACCTGAGGGACGAGTTATATATTCCCCGGTTTTATACTTACTTCAACAAAATCTCACTTTAAACTTACTGCGGCCATGTCCTCACTTTTTTCTTCTTTTAGTTTTATTTTAAAATCTTGTATATTGTGTTTTCTTCCTTGGGATTTTCTGCTTTATTTTTATTCCGCTGTTACATCTCAGACATTTCTTCGAGGTACTTCAAATGGCCTGGCTGTGAGTCAACAACTTTTTTTATATTTTATTAACTCCGGGTCTTTCTGTCAGACTGTTAAATGGAAGCTTCATTCGCTTTTTGTCAAATACAAAAGCTTCTGAGTTATTTTTTCTTTAAAACAAGCAGAATTAAGTGAAACTGGATATTTACTTTATTTGATGTGAGTTCAAAATAAAATCTTTTTAATAAAACGAGAAGACTTGTGATTGAAATTTCTAATTTTTATCAAATATCTAAGCTCAAATTTTATTTTTACCTTTAATACAATTTTTTTTGAAAAAAAAAAAACCAATGATTTACTTGATGAAAATTCAAAAACTTTTTTTTTAAGGTAATTTGGAAAAAGTGACAGCGTGTTTGACTAAAAATCAATAGATGACATTCTAAGGAATGATTCTAGACTTATTTGGCGAAAAATTGCGGTAATTTTCAAACTTTTAACTATTTTTCAAGCTGGAGAGCTGAGAAATGACCTTAATTAGGTGTTATTGATGAAATTTTTGCAAAAACCTCTGAGCAGAGGAAAATTCAATGAATTTTTCTTTAACCTGACTAGAAATCAATAGATGACATTCTAAGGAATGATTCTAGACTTACTTGACGAAAAATTGCGGTAATTTTTTAATTTTTAATGATTTTTCAAGCTGGGGAGTTAGAAAATGACCCTAATTAGGTTATTGGTGAAATTTTTTCAAAAACCTCTGAGTTGAGGAAAATTTGATAGATTTTTCCTCAACCTTCATCCAAAATTTAAACTTTTTATTAAATACAAAAGCTTTAAAATTTTTTTTCCTTTTAAATCCTTCATTAAAAAGTTGATGTGACGTTTTCATTGCTGTCGCTTTTCGTTGCTATGGTAACCAACGGTTGATTATTAATAAATAAAATTTGTGAAAATGAATTAAATTGTCAATAATAATAATTTTAACAGAAACGCGCAAAGCGCGCTCAATTTTCTAGTAAGTATAAATAAATATTTATTTGATATAGAAATATCAACGAGACGATGTTATTTTTATCTTTAAAAAAAATTATGACTCATTTTAGTTAAATATTCATTTAATAGAAATTCAAAAAAAATGTTTTTCTTGTATAGATTCGATCTAATTATGATACTTTGACGGTTTGGTTGACTGAAATTTCAATTATCTATCAAATACGGAATCTATAATTTTATTTTCGATTTGTCAAATTTTTGGTGATAACTTCAAAATTTAAAATTCTCTTTGCGACCTCAAAGGTACTTCTAATGACCTTAAAATCATTTTTTGAACCAAAAAAAGTTTTTTTTTAAAATAAAAAAAAAATATTTTTGAAACTAAATGAATAATATTTTTGAATATTTTGAAAATAAAAAAAAAATATTACGTGATACGAATTTCAGTAGAGAATTAAAAACTTCACGATTTGTTATCTTGACCTAAAAATTCCAAAATTTTATTTAACTTAAACAACTCAGTATACTATCACGCAACGACCTGCCCACAATATCTAACAAAATGCTCACATAATTTATTCACCTGCCCAATTTCTGCCAAACTAGTCACGCAATCGTTAATTTTTTTCCAATAATATTATATATAATTTTATCTAATTGCCAGTTCCTCCTTGCTGACTCCTAAATGTATAATTACATTAATAAAAATGTAATTAGCGGTAAGTCAACAATTAAATTTTGTGGGTTTAAAAAATTAATAAAAAATAATTAGGAGGTAAATTCGTGTAAATGTTAAGTTATTGCAGTATGATATTATATTATAACATTGCACATATTATTCGTATCTCAAGGCTCAGGAATGCGTTTGTGGTTGGATGTGGGCTTTAGGTGGTAAGAGAAAAGCGACAGAAGAGAAGGGTATGCTAGTATGGTTTTCCCCAGAGAGCTAGATGAAGCTTTAGGTATAAGCTGAGGCATCCCTGAGGCCACCAACCCGTATGTAGCCGATCTGCCGGAATAATTCTCAAGCAGTGGATCATGTTGATATTGCATTCGTATTGCAAACTGCTAAATGTCGAGAGTTATTACTCTTCTAGGAAGGGTATTTTAATCCTCATTTGGAATTCATTAATTAGTGTGATATACGTACTATTTCTTTCAAAAATTCATTTTTTTAATTTAGAAAATATTCATAAAAAATTGAATCTCATTTTTTTTTTAAACTTTTTTTTAAAAAGTAAAATTTTTCAAAAACTACCCTACCGATCAGTTTCAAATTTTTACATAATTTTTGCAATTATATTTTTTAATAACTTATTAGCAACTTTGCAGTCACTATGTGACTGCTGTGACTTGTGACCTATAAAAAATTAAAATTTTGTTTTAATAAATAATGACCGTTGTTAAATTACGCTGTACTTTCTTAAATATTGACGTTTTCAATTATATAAGCTCATCCCGATGATACACTCATAAAGAGCTTTCATTTGAGTACCCACATGCATTTTGATATATTTTTCATATATACATATATATGATATATATAAATATATGAAAAATTGATGTGGGTACTCAAATGAAAGATCTCGATGAGTGTAATGTCAGGATGAGCTTATATCTTTAAAAATATCAATAATTTACATAGTATCTGTTAAATTGCACTGTACTTTCTTATCTATTGACATTTTTAAAGATATAAGCTCATCCCGATGTTACACTCATCAAGAGCTTTCATTTGAGTACCCACATGCATTTTGATATTTTTTCATATATTCATATATATAAATACATAAAATATAAGAAAAATTGATGTGGGTACTCAAATGAAAGGTCTCGATGAGTGTAATATCGGGGTGAGCTTATATCTTTAAAAATGTCAATAGTTGACAAGATTCAATGTCATTTCTTTATTATTGACATTTTTTAAGATATAAACTGATTTTTATGTTACACTCATCGAAACCTTTCATTCAAGTACCCACATGGCATTTTTTACATATTTTATATATATGGTATTTGTGAAATATATAAACATATAAAATATATGAAAAATTGATGTGGCTACGCAAATGAAAGGTCTCGATGAGTGTAATGTCGGGATGAGCTTATATCTTTAAAAAGGTCAATAATTCACAAGATATCTGTTAAAGTGCACTGTACTTTCTTATCTATTGACATTTTTAAAGATATAAGCTCATACTGATGTTACACTCATCAAGAGCTTTCATTTGAATATCCACATGCATTTTTGATATATTTTTCATACATACATATATGTAATATATAGAAATATATAAAATATATGAAAAATTGATGTGAGTACTCAAATGAAAGGTCTCGATGAATGTAATGTCGGGGTGAGCTTATATCTTTAAAAATGTCAATAGTTCACAGAATACAAAATCATTTCTTAATTATGCATCTAGAGATAAATGGAGTTAGCGGGAAGTTGCACGGATGGCCTTAAGAGTCAACCGTATTCCTAATGTTTTTAGTGGATGTTTATCAATTATAATATTAATCAATTAAAAAAAATACTTGGAACCATTGAAGTAACTTTAATTGTTTCTAAAATCGGAAAACAATAATCTAAAGTTTGATTAAAAAATAAATATTCTTTATAAGTTACAATTATAAATATAAAGATAGTAGAGTTGGAAGAACAAGTAAAGACACTGTAGGGTGGGATTGTCTCGGGAATCGCGTTGTTATTTCCCTTCCAATTTCTTGTGTACGACCACAAAATTGGATGGCACAGAATTACTACTATATATTCGCAGTGTCTCTCGAGACGTGGTCTCAGGAAGATGCGCTAGGATCCAGGATTCCCATCTATACCTTGTACAGACTACTGAAAAATAAAAGCAAAAATTGCGCTTAAGACAGGCAAAAAAATACCCAACTAAATAATGACAACAATAAGAATAACTGCGAGACAGAATGAGAAAGTGGAAGGTATAAACTAAAAGATAGTATAATCCACCGTCGGGCTTGGACAAAACTATATGAATAATTGAATCACAGACGGTCCGAGTTTAACTGAGTTTAACCCAAGTATCGATAAAAAGAGCTATTTTAACTGAACTCTCTTTCTTTATTCTTCGCTTTATGCTTCTCGGGGCAGCTTTCTTCAGTGCACCAACAAACCCATACGTGTAACATTAGTTTTTACGACTGTTATACCCCAGAGTCAAGTTGTGCAATGCCAATGCTCTGCTGATCTTGCTGCTATTAGATATGTTCCTCTTTTCCTACCGTACCAATGCTTAAATATCTAAAGGCGCTTCTTTTATGTATAAAATACCTTCTACAAGACACTATTACATGCTTGTAGTTTGTTTATTTCAAACAAATTATTTTTACTCGCTTCAAGCTAAGCTTGAATTTTTTATTTAAATTATGGTAATTATTTACAAGTGGGGTCAACCTTACTTGGGCCATAACTATTAGAGGTGAAAAATTGACATTATCAAATTTTTTTTTTATTCTGTTTATTGATGATAAAAAATGTCATAAAAGAAAAAAAGAAAAATTTCAATAGCTTTTTTGCCTTCAAAAGTTGGAAAAAATTTTAGCTCTCAAGTTTTTGGTTAATATTTCTATTTTATCTATTTTTTTTTAAAGTACAAAAAAAATGAACAATTAAAAAAAAAATTAAATTTCATAATTTTCTAAAAAATTTATCATTTTTTTTGAAAATTTTGTCAAAATTGTGATAATCAACTTTTTTTTTTTTTTTTAATGTCCATTTTTTGTGTTTTTCAAAAAAAAAAATATATCAATAAAATCGATTAAAAATTTAAATTAAAATTTTTGACCCCACTTGTAAATATTTACTTAAATAAATTCTACAGAAACTTTTAAAAAATGATGTCTATTAATTTCAATAAATTATTTAAAAAAATATTTTTGTTTTATTGTTTTCACAATTATATAATTTCAGATACACTTTTTTGCCACTCGGCTTATAATCAAGACATGAGATTGAACACTTTTTAGTCGATGAGTTTAATTAAAAATTTAAAAATAAACATATTTATAATTTATAATAGTAATAATTTAAATTTATGAGTGAATAACATGAATTTTGATAAAGTACTTTTTTTTTATAATAATAAGTGATAGTAAAATTAATAAAATTAATTGACATTAAGTAAAGGAAGATTTGTGGTATAAATAAATAATTATTGATAATAATTAATATCGATAGTAATATAATAATAATTATCAGAATGGACGCTTGATAATATTTAAATGTGATGTAATGAGTATTACTATAACTATTTGAACAGTTACACGAGGCAAGGCACATATCAATGTGTGTTATCTCATCCCATACATATATGTATTTATTAAATTTTTTTTAAATTTTTTCATTGAAATTCAAATAATTAATTTAACAGTAGTAAATACATGAAGAATCAAAAATATATAATATCATCTCTGAGGAGTTATTTAATGTATATATTTTATATATATCAGTGGGTTATGTCCGTAGATGATGCATGCGTTGAGCTCATTAGTCTACTGCGTGCCATAAGTAAATACATATATATTCATTTCGTTTGTTCATATATAACTGTTAATGAGACTTAACATAAACTTAAGCTCAACGCAAAGCACAACTATATTCGTTGCTAGTATTAATCTTATCATAATGACATGACAGCTAAAATTATTTCATTTACAAGCTATTTATCTAATTAATTTATCTGATAATTTCACGATTAGACATTTTGTTCTTATAGAAGTTTTCACTGTTAATGTCAGTAAAGTATACAAGCGATATGAATACAATAATGAGATGCTTTGGTTATTGTCATGAGGAGTAGAGGATAATGAGTTAATTTGATAAATCTAAACCAAAAAGGCCGATCATCGTTGGCTATTGTTCGCCCAGCATTTTGAACAGTAATAGTCATTTTCAGGCGATCCGAAAAATGGACAATCTTCAGTGAGACATTCTCTGACAGAACCGCTGTTCCTTTTGAATTCATTGTATTCTCTCGGTTCTGGCGCTGTTATGTTGTTGTAAAATGTTGACCTTTAAAAATAAAAAATAAATTAATTGAAAAAAATTAATCATCTATATTATTATGAGAATAAGAAAAATTTTGTATCGAGGATAGTCATATAATAAAATTGGATTTTTTAGTGATATTTAGTGTCATTAAAAAATGCTCTATCGCTAGACACATCATTAAGAAATGACCTTGTATCTTGTGAAATATTGACATTTTTAAAGATATAGGCTGATCCCGATGTTACACTCATCAAGACCTTTTCATTTAAGTACCCACATCAATTTTTCATATATTTTATATATTTATATATTTCTACAAAAACTATATATATGAAATATGTAAAAAAATGCCAAGTGGGTACTCAAATGAAAGGTCTCAATGAGTGTAACATAAAAATGAGTTTATATCTTAAAAAATGTCAATCATAAAGAAATGATATTGAATCTTGTCAACAATTGACATTTTTAAAGATATAAGTTCATCCCGATATGACACTCATCGAGACCTTTCATTTGAGCACCCACATCAATTTTTCATATATTTTATATATTTATATATATGAATATATGAAAAATATATCAAAATGCATGTGGGTACTCAAATGAAAGCTCTTGATAAGTGTAACATCGGGATGAGCTTATATTTTTAAAAACAGCAACAGTTAAGAATGTACAGTGAAATTCAACAGATATCTTGTAAATTATTGACATTTTTAAAGATATAAGCTCATCCTGACATTACATTCATCGAGACCTTTCATTTGAATACCCACATCAATTTTTCATATATTTATATATATGTATATATGAAAAATATATCGAAATGCATGTGGGTACTCAAATGAAAGCTCTTGATGAGTGTATCATCGGGATGAGCTTATATCATTAAAAATGTAAATATTTAAGAAAGTACAGTGCAATTTAACAAGAGCAATTATTTAATAAAGCAAAATTTTAATTTTTTTATTTTACAAGTTACGGCAATCACATAGTGACCGCAAGGTTGCGAGTTTACAAATAATCCGATAACTTACCTTGATAAATATAGAGTACGATCTTTATTCGTATTTTTTGGTTGTAGCTTACTGACACTAGCATGGCTGTTACTGTCACTGACAGTATAAAATTTTGATTTGCCAGCCCCATAATTTATTTCAGTCCCTGAGGCGTCTTTCTGCATCTCCAAGTATCTAAAATAAAATTTTTAAATTAATTAAGCTAAAATTATCTTATTACGCAGTCTCTTGAGGCTCATGAAGGTAATGTAAGTGAAGTGATACAACCCTAATACTTATATCAATATTTTAGACGCGGCTCGTTACTTAATATTTACCCTTGAATTTTAATATCACTTTCATTTTAACCATACATTACAAAATTACTTACAAAACAAAAAAATAATCACCTTGAGTGAGCGCACTGGAGATAATTTTGTAGCATCTGATCAACATACTGATGCCGGTGGCTTTTAAGTTTAACACACAGAACACCTTCGGTAGTCAGTCCAGCCAACGCCGAAGTCGGAGGACTCTTGGGTCTCTTGGCCATTGAAGACCAGAGTTTTTTACTCATTGACTTCCCGATTGACCCAAACTGCTTAGCGACACCCAGTAGCTGTTTAGCAGCTTTGCTTTTACCAGTCAGCGATCCATCAGTGTCTGAAAGTCTGTCCAGATCTTCTGTTGTTAGTGTTTGATATTCACAGTCTAAGTAATCTCTGATAAGAATCTCCATCTGGAATTTCAAATAATGTCAATTTATTAATCATTTGTCTGTCAATTGTCTAACAAATAAATCGCGTTACTAATACCAAAAAGTTGTAGCTCGTAATTTTTGGCTTTACAGAACCAAAAAGGTAAATTTTTTTTTTCTCTAATCAAAAAGGGAATTTATAAAAGTAGAAAATCATACGCCCAAAAAAAATTTAAAAGCCAAAAGCATGTACATGAAAAAATGATCTAAATAGCTTTTAAAGACCTCAAAGCGTCGAAATATATAAAATTGATTTTTTGTAATGATAACATTATCAAAACCCACTATTTTGAAAATTGATATTTTTTGTATTTTGTAGAAATTCATAAATAAAATTTTTAAGTTCTTGAAATTTTTAATTTTTCATATTTTGTAGAAATTCATAGAAAAAATTTTTAATAAAATTAAATCCTTAAGAAGGATTTACATTTTTTTTTCTCTCTTGCCCTCTACTGGACAAGCAAAAGTATCTCTATTATACTTGTACAACAAATGGAATCTTAAAACGCATTTTATGCATAAATAAAAGCAAATTTTTAAAAAAGCGCTTCGCTCCGATAGATAATTTAATAATCTATCGAAGAGCGAAGCGTTTTTTTCGAAATTTTATTTTAAACGTGAACAAAACACGTTTGAAAATTAACTATCAACCGCTGTTCTTAAAAAAATTCGGCTGTAGTAGTGTTTTCAGTTCAATTTCCAAAAATCAATTTTTATTTTTTAGATCTCGACGTTTTAAGATTCTTAGAAGCTATTTTTATCATTTATTTATGCATGTACGTCCTTTCGGCTTTAGAAATTTTTTTTCTTAATACCAAAAGGGTATATTTTATAACCAAATTTTTACTATTATATACAGTATATAAATGCAGCTGCTCAATTTCAAAACACAGTAACTAACAATTTTAAGATTTTAAAAAATTTTTCTTATTAAAAAAAAGTTTTCGCGCCAAATTAATAAAAAATTTAATTTATGAATATAAATATTTTTAAGAAAAATTACTTGAAATTAAGGTCTAAAAGTTATAAGAACTGCAGAAATACTGAAAAAAAATCAGGTATAAAGATTTTGCAGTTACTATGTTTTAAAATTGGGCAGGCGTACTTCCAAGTTGATTGAAGAAAAAAAAATTTATACGCCCTTTTAATTCTGCAAAGTCAAAAGGACATATATTTTGAGATATCCCCTTTTAGGATTAGTAACGCGAAATAATAAAAATAAAAATAAAAAAACTAACAGTATCTTGATGACAAAGAAGGAGATCTTGAGAAGCGGTCCAATCCCAGTCTGGGCCAGGGTCAACGGCGAATAAGACAGGAAGTAATTGCCCAGTATCAGGATCGACAAGAGGTATACTAACGCCCGTGGTATCACCAATTCCGTTTGCACTTGCAGCAAACTCATTACCACAGTCGACAGTTACCAAAGGAGAGAAATGAGCTGAGTGGTAAGCTAAAAGCAGGGGCGTCCGGTGACACTTTGCTGGGGAAACTTGAAGTGGAAGATATACTCCACCAAAAGGAATTGGTGCCAAGGCCACCCCTTCACAATCACGGAGCATAGTTTCCGCAATTACGATTATTGGTCTGCGCAAAACATGCGCCAGTGCAAGGACATGAACCTAATAATCAACAACAATAATAATGATGATAATGATAAAAGTCCAATGACAATATTCAGTATTATCAGAGATTGCTTGGAATAAATACCAAAGACATTGTTGACAATACACACATACCTCCTCAAGACTCTGATAAGAAGTTGCGGTCTGCGATCGTGGATTCGCAGATGCCATTTCCACAATGCTTTGCCATTCAGTTAACCACTCGGTTTCCGTATACGCCAACCCCGCGGCGGCATTCAACCCCATCTGCCTCCATTTCCATCGTCTGAACAATGCGTCCTTGTATTCGCCTTTAGACAGAGTATTGTGTAAAGCATCCCTTAGAGTCAACAGACGATCATGGAAGCCCCACATTCCTAACGACGCAGCATGGAGTAAGCAATTTCCATCTCCAGTGGTTGCTAATGGCCAGAGAACCCTAACGCTACTGCTGTTCTTGCCACCGCACCACCAATTTAATCTTCCTGCTGCCTCTAGAGACGTCAAGCAGCCTCCCTCGATCAAATCTCTCTCCAAAAATTGTCGAAATGAATCTAACAGACAACAATCATTAATTAATCTATTTACATTATTATTTTTTGCGTATCTGAGAATCTGACGAATCTTTATTATTAAAAGAATAAGAAAAATTTTGTTTACAGGATAGTCATATGATAAAATCGGTTTTTTTAGTGAAATTTAGCGTCATTGCAAAGGTTTTGACTTGAATTTGTGCCTTTCTAAGATTTCATATCATTTTCACCAATAGTTAATTTATTATGATAAGTATTAAGACTACATTCGAAAATAATTAAGAAATTATATCTTGTAAACTATTGACATTTTTAAAGATATAAGCTTATTCTGACATTACAATCATCGAGACCTTTCATTTGGATGCCCACATGCATTTTGATATATTTTTCATATATACATATATTTATATATAAATATATGAAATATAAGAAAAATTGATGTGGGTACTCAAATGAAAGCTCTTAATGAGTGTAACATCGGGATGAGTTTATGTCTTTAAAAATGTCAATAATTAAGAAATAACCTTGTATCTTGTGAACTATTGACATTTTTAAAGATATAAGCTCATCCTGACATTAAACTCATCGAGACCTTTCATTTGATTACCCACATCAATTTTTCATATATTTATATATATATATATATATATATATATATGTATATATGAAAAATATATCAAAAGTGCATGTGGGTACTCAAATGAAAGCTCTTGAACAGTATAACATCGGGATGAGCTTATACTTTTAAAAACGTCAATATTTAAGAAAGTACAGTGCAATTTAACAAAAGTCATTATTTAATAAACTAAAATTTTATCTAATTATAGTTAAAAAATTGCGGTAGTCACATAGTGACTGCAAGGTTGCTAGTTATAATCATAATTACCAGGGTAGATTGATAGATCAGGTAATGAAAATGTAAATTCAGGCGTGTCAACAATCCCCAGAAATGTCAGCTGCGATCGTGCGTGTGATACTATTGCTGCATTTTCAGTAGCTCGTGAAATTCCTCTCGCCAATTTTTTAGTCGTCCCACCTCCTGCTCCACCGACTCCATCAGTACCTCCGGTGCTAAGGGTGGTTGAATTATTTGTCGGTACATCTGGTTCCAATCCATCGTACATCGATAAAGTACTACTCATAACAATCCTATGGATTTTCTGTAAAAATAAATTTTCTTTTTTAGTATTTTCAATAATTTAATCAGAAGTATTTATAAGTATTGATAAAAATTAAATATAGAATTTTCTATAAAAAAAAAAAAAAAAAAAAAAATAAAAAAAAAAAAAATGAAAATCTTATATTAAAAAGCACAAACTCAAGTTTAGATATCTTTGGTGATATCAAATTAAACCACATACATTTATCATTTAGATGTGGTTTTAATTTTTTTTTTCCTTATTCTCTGAATAAGAATTATTAAAAAATAATAATAAGTTAAAAATGATTAATACTTACGGCTATTGAATATTATAGTTCAGCTTGATTACACAGCATCAGTTCTGAAACAATAAGAATAATTTGAATATGTTGTTGTTATTATGTAATAACATAAAAATAAAAAATGTTTCATCTGGCTGATTAGGTATCGTCGTATTGAGCTTAATCATTATTAGTTTTATTATTTAATTTATTGTGCAACTGTATGCAAAGAGTAAGTTAATTGACGACCCGGGTTCTATTATTGGCAATTTAAATAATTAACAGAAGAGATTAATAATAAATAAGTAGTAAAATTTGGATATTATTTTTAAATATATTGGTAATGTCTAACAATAAATAAATAATTTTTTATCACAAGCTAACACGTGTAAAATTCAATACAAATCAATTTCAAGAATAAAATTCCTAATCTTCATGAATACTAATCATTTGAATAAATATGTTTTGAATAGTTTTCAATAAATTAATTTCATTGTAATGAAATTCAAACATTTTTATTAGCGTATAAATAATATTTTTCGTATGAATCATTGAAGATAAAAAATTAATTTTTGTACATACGTCTTAAAATGACAATAAAAATTAAAATAATTATTGATTTTAAAATATTGAAAAATAGACTCTCTTTTTTTTAATATAATATTGACAAAATACGTCTATAAAAAATGTTAATTACTCGAGAGCGTCTAGTCTCATTGAAGCGATTGTTCAAGTTTATAAATACATTTAAGAACAATGGATAAAACAAAAACTCACGTGCTAGTAATTATAAGAATTTAAATTTACAATACATCACAAACTATAATATAAATATTATTTAGTTACACACACGGTCATACTGACGGCCTTGCTTTTTTAACCGGTTATGTACTAAAGAGCGAAAAATAAATAAAATTTTAAATTTTATTTATGAATTATTCATGAAAATTTATTTAGCAGATATTTAATAATTTTAAAAATTTTTGTAATAAATAAATTATGGATGAAATTAAAGTTAGGAGTCACTTGATAATTTTTCAGTTTTATTTAATGAATAAATTTGCTCCGAAATATTCTTTCTAAAAAATTGTATTTTTCATTTATTTAATTTTCTAAATGTCAATTTTTTTTTTCTTATTTTCTTTGGGATAATTTAATTGTTAAAAAAATTATAAAATATCTACTAAATTAATTTTCATAAATTATGGCAAAAAAAATTGACATGTAGAAATTTAAAAAAATAAAAAATGCAATTTTTTTTAAATAATTTTTTTAAATAAATTTGTATGTTAAAAAAAATAAAAAAATTTTCAAGTGACTGCTAACTTTAATGTCATGAATTATTCATATAGCAATACACGGAATACAAAATACAGAATAATTGCTATTATCATATTGTCGCTACAGCTCTCACAACCGACACTCGAAAAATTACTCGAAAATTTTTAAGTTAATAAATTTTTTAGTATACTGTCTGATGTTTTGCAAAAAATAATTATATTTACAGCAATATAAAATAGAATAACATACACTGGCAATAATAATTGTGTGTATAGTTATTTACAACTTCTAATAATATCAATATACATATAGAGCAATTGCGTTTTACAAAAATAGTTGTATGCTCTGCTCTCAGTAGCCGTTGCGTTCAAGGTGAGAATTAAAAAAATTAAAAAAAATATATTATGCGACCACATTAACGCATATGTGTGTTAATATTAGCATATATGTATGAAATAATAATTATTTGAAGCATTTAATTCCAACAGGTTTTTCGTATTACCTATCTGTGTTCAAAAATATCATTTAAAAATTTTTAGTATTTAAAAAATTATTAAAATAAATTTTAGATAATTATTAATTTTAAAAAAAAATTGTAAATAAATATTTTTCATGTAAAAAAATTTTTTTTAAATGTCTTTTGTTGTGAATAAAATATAAAATGATATTCTTCAATACAAACTAGATGCTTACATATTCAGATGCTTATTACTAGCACGAGAGTGCGTATTAATAATACGGTTTATAAACATAAACTTTCACTTGCAATTAAAACATAAAGAAAAAATAAAAAATTAATTTTAATGATAAACGTCAATAAATAACTGAATGAATGAATGAAATACTTACTGAATAAAAATTTTGATCTTGAATTAATAAATTATAAGCAATGCGTGGGAACAGCACTAACAATAACAACAGTAATAATAAAATAGTCTTAGAACTTATTTATCATCAAGTGACATTTATTTAGTACAAGAATTAAGAACGCCAACACTTTTGGAGGTCATACTTCGATCGGTTTAATTTTTTAGTTAAACTGACAGCAATCATGCCGAATTTTTGCTGGTATTAATGTAGTATTGTTTTATTAAATCAATCATAGGTGTATTTGTTTAAAACTTTATTAGATAATAAAATTCAGCAGAGCAGTAATAAAATATAAGTTTGTATTTACATACATATATATATATACCTATGTTTATTTATACTTGTTGATAATAAAATTTGTTGTTTATTTATTTACAGACACCACTGGGGTGTGTAGATATTTAAATGTGTAGCTAAGCGTGAACGATGATAAATATACATTACACCCACAATCCACAATGTTTAATTGAATCTAAGGAGTTTAAGACTGGTAATGGTAAACATTGTTAAAGAGACCAAGACCAAGACCATCAACACTACACACTCAACAGTTCTAAACTTTACTACTGTTGATTTTTATACATAATCCTCTGTTCTTCTCTCTCTCGCTCTTGTGGTCATGACTCATGGATCCTTGGATCCTACCAGCTAAGGTTACAAATATATGACACACAGATATGTATGTGTGTAATTAAATATGCTGGTAGAAATATGAATGTGCTGCTGTTTTGTCGTTACATGAAAATTGGCGTTAACTCTGAAACAGGTACAAAATTTTTATACGAAAATTAATGAAAATTAAGTTAGCCGACATCTAAAAATTTTTACAATTTTTTTTATTAAAAAAAATAAAAAAAAAAAATTTCATTTGTAAAAGACTAAAAGTGCAATTTTTTAGCCGACATCTTGAAATTTTTAGAAATTTTTTATTGAGAAAATCATTATAAAAAAATTTCACTTGCAGAAGATTAAAAAAATGATGTGTGCAATTTTTTTTAAGTATCTTTTCACTTGCAATTGAACTGTTGAAAAAGTTAAATTTAATAAACATCTGATTATTTTTTGGTTTAATTAAAAAAATTAATTATATTGAAATTGATTGAACTATTTGTCAATTTTTTGGATTTTTATGATAACTAAATTATGATGAAAAAATTTCATAAAAAAAAACTTCACATTTAGAAATTAAAAAAAAAAAAATAACAAAAATGTTATTTTTGTAAAAATTTATTTTAGTTTTTTTCACAATGATTTATTAATTAAAAAAATTTTTAGATTTTATTATTTTAATATTATTATATTTACACTTTTTATATATATTTTTTTTAATAAATTTTTGTTATTTTTAAGATTCAAAAGTGAATATAAAATGTCAAAAGAAAATTTTATGATTGAGGAAAATTTCAAACTAATTTACAATTCACATGAAACAGTAAATTAAAAATCCCTAGATAATTTCACTAGAGTAATGACATATATTACTAGAATGGTATATATATATATGTATATATATATGTATATATATATGTATATATATATATATATATTGAAAGTGGGTTTCGTAGACCGTCAATCACGCAAAAACTACTGAACGTATTGACATGGGACTGAGACCATTCGACGCGGAATGAATTGTAGATGGTTATAGGCTATTTTTTGAATTCCATCAATCCTTGACCATTTTATTTCTATTTAACTTTGATAAACATTTTTTCCCGCCGATAAAAACAAAAGACGAGCATTTTTCTTCAATTCATTTGTATATACCAACGTGTGGGCGGATGCGTGGATGGATGGGTGGGTGGATGCATAGGCCGATGCGTGGGTGGAAAATTTCACTTATTATTTCATTTAGGCATGAAGGGTATCACGTTTTTTTTTTTTTTTTTTTGAGAATTTAGTTCCATCTACCAACGGGATGCGTGAGTGTAAAATAAATGAGCGAAATAGGGTTTCTTTGACTAAAGTTGATGTCAAAACCACTAAAGCTATCGGGATAGGGCCGCTACCATTCGACGCAGAATTTTCCGTAGATGTTATGGGCTACTTATTTTTTGGATTTTATCAACCATTTCTCATTTTCTTTACGATTTAATTTCACATGCATTTTTTCCCGCTAAGAAAAACAAAAGACTCTTATTTTTTATTCATTTGTTTTTAATACGATTTTCTTTTGTTTTTTTTACATAACCTTGATATTTGATTGATTTAACGTCATTTAAAAAAAGTTCAAGAAAAAGAAGCTAATTATTTTTGGTGAACTAAGTGTCGAAAATTTCTGTTTATATGCTGATCGTATGTTTGGTTATGATTATTATCTAAGAATTAATTGGTTTTATGAAATAAAATAGTTAGATATCTATGAAATCTAGTGAAAAATGCTGTTGTTTATAAACTAGAACTTTTTGAAACATGAAACTTCGACCATATCTATTGAGATTTAATAACATTTACTAAAAATTTTCTTACACCAAACGTCTCCTTTAGCAGCGGGAAAAAAGTAATTGTTAGGTTTCCAAAACTTAATATTACATGTAGTAATTCGGTCAACGGATTAAGAATTTTATATACATGTTATTTTTGCTGATTACATAACTTATAAATTGTTCTTATTGCGGGATCGCGGGAATGTATTTGATTAAAATGAATGCATTTTCCAAACACTGGGTATATGAAAAGTAAATTTGGCTACCTATTTAAATAGAATTCGTAAAAAAAATATGTTAAATTTATTTTCTATAAAATATTGATGTCACTGAGAAAACTTGAAATAACAAAAAAATTCTTCGCAATTGAAGCTATACAGATTATTTCAACGCTTTACTTTTGAGACTTGCAATGACTTTAACTAAACTTTTAATACTCAATTAAAATCTAAGCAAATCAAAACAATAATTAAATTTCAAGTCTAGATCTAAAAATGCAATTTTTTAAAGCGCCCAGCGAAGCGGGCGGGTAACAGCTAGTCTATATATACATTGATGTATGCCTCGATGTTGGCCGAGCGGTTCAATGCGTTGGTCCGTTCGTACAATTCATGTGGCGAGGCGCGGGTTCGATCCCCAGCGAGTCCAAAGATTTTTCACATTTGTTAATATCTTTCGATTCTCTGAGGTTCGCTCCAGCGCCGCCTAGGTTAAGGCAAGTTCCTAACCAACACAGCTACCCCCACCACACAATCTACCAACGGCCGAATGGAAAAAAATACCCAGAGCATAAAGAATATACTACTACTACTACTACTACTACTACTACTACTACTACATGTGGAATAATAAGCATGCAGCATGGTCGGCATAAACTTACATGGTTAAGTTGACATTACGTATGGAAAAATTAAATAAATAATTATTTAATAATAAAATCCACACATGTAATTAATTTATACAAATTCAGATAATAATATATATATATTTACAATGAGTTACATGTGTGGAAAATTGTGTTCAGCTATCTTGTTACAACACTTTGGAGAAACGGTTGAAAGTGTAGGAGATTGTTTATTTAAAAACAATAAACAAACAGTACCTTTTATTATAAGCAAACTTCGTCTTCCACCAAACAAGGTATACATTATTTTATTTGAATTATTGTTGTGATTTTAATTGTTTAAAAATGACTAATGATATATCATATGATTTTTTTTGTCAACAGGTTAGAGAGTCACTGTGTGTTTTGATTAGATTTGGATTAGTTTCATATGAACAAGAAGAAAAGGAGCCTATTCGATATGTACTTGATTATGATAAAGTATTAAATATTTTACGGTATTCAAGGTAAGTGACAGAAGTTTGATGAAAATAAATGACACTGAAATTAGCAGACACTTGATCATTTTTTAATTTTATTCGACAAATAAACATACTACTAAAGTTAGCCAAAGTTTATAATTTTTTTTTCATTTATTAAATTGGAACGACAAAATGTTTTTTAAAAATTTGCATTTGTAGTTTTTCAAGTTTTTTACAAATGAAAATTTTTATTTTTTGTAATAATTTTTTTAATGAAAAAAATTTTTAGATGTCGGCTAACTTAATTTTCATCAAATAAACTAAGTTTTGTAAATTATTGAAAAAAAAAAAATTGCATTTATAAT
The DNA here is from genome assembly GCA_905319865.3 of Cotesia congregata. NCBI lineage: Eukaryota > Metazoa > Arthropoda > Insecta > Hymenoptera > Braconidae > Cotesia > Cotesia congregata. The sequence continues at coordinate 19,387,230 of CAJNRD030001123.1, forward strand.
TCTTTACAACTTTTAAATTAGAAATTTTTCTTATAATTTATTTGTTAAAAAAAAATATTGAAAATTATCAAATGCTTCTCAATATCAGTGTCATGAAAATCATTGATTATTTTTATTAATATTTATATTTTTACAGATTCATGTTGTTTATAAAAAAATGCAGCGGAGATGAAAGCGAAATAATGTTTGAAGAAGTGTTAAAAAATGGATATGAAACCGCGTCTCAAGTTATAATCAGAGCGTATGAAAAAATATCAAAAGGTAAATAAACGTTGATCATAACACTACTTAAAAAAGTAGTTAAATATTTTTTTTTATGTTAAAAATATTTATTTCAGTTAACAAAATACCTTCTGTCGAGTTATTGTATGAGCAATTTCAAACAATGGTAAAAAATCAATTTTTGATACGGAATACCCCAGAAAATAATAAAAATGACAAGACTTCGTCAATCGGGAACACGGATTTTGATGTTCCAAAATTAAATTTAGAGGAAATTCAAAAAATTGTAGATAAGGCAATCAATTCTGAGGGTAAAACTGGTTTTAGTGATGACAATATCTACTGGAAAGTTAATTTTGATAGATTGATTCAAGATTTAAGGTAAATTAATTTTTTTTAATAAGATAAAGATTAAAAAAAAATTAAAATGTAATTTAAAACATCATTTGTTGACAGAGATGAAATAATTGTAGAAACAGTCGGAAGGATTTATGATAATGATGCTGCTGAGTTGATGCGTCGTCTGATTTTTTTAATGTACACGCGGACAGCATCTTGGGCGCCAACATCAAATCCAATTCCTTTTCACGAAATCAGAGAAGATATCAGAAAATTAAATATTCCTAAACTTACTCAATACCTCGATCAATATTTACAAATAATTGGTAATTTTTTCTTTAATTTTTTTAAGTAAGATAAATACTAATTACAAAATAATTACAGTTGAAGATTCAAGGAGATTTGTAAAACGTGTTGGTGATTCAGGTGGTGGACAATTCAGTATTGATGTGAAAGAAATAATGTCTCAACTTGCTTGGGCCACTGTAGAAAATGTTGTCTTGGAACGATTTGGCTCCAAAGCTGCTAGGATATTCAGGTTTTAATTCAATTATTTATTAATTAAAATATTATTTACAAGCTTAATTTAAATTGTAAGTTATGAGACACAAAACAATAAATAATTATCCTTAGGTTGGTTCGGCATGAAAAATTTATAGAAGAAGATAAAATTAAACAGATTGCAATGATGCCTGAAAGAGAAATTAAAGAACTGATGTATATATTGTTAGACAAAAACTATTTACAAGTTCAAGAAGTAAAGAAGTCAACCGCTCCGACTGCTCCAATGAAAGGGATATTTTTATTACACATTAATTTTAACCATGTGGTACGCATGGTTGTTGAACATTGCTATCATGCATTGTACAATACAATCCTCAGGCGGAATCATGTTACGACTACCAATGACTCTCTTATGGACAAACATTTACGTCTAGAAACAGTTTTAAGTAATTTAGAGGCAATGAATGCTGACCCAGCACAAATAGATCAGGTTAATTTTTATTTATTGACTCTCAAAGCTTATTCTATTATTAATTTAAATAGTTGAAAATTTTTATAATAAATTCTATCTTTGTTTTTGTATTATAGGTCAGACTTCTATTGACACCTGCTGAAAAAATTCAGGTGGACAAAGTTAAAACTACCACTAAAACATTAGGAACCGCAGAGTTATTCATCGAAGATACGTTATTTTTATTAAAAATGTATTTACGTTATCACTGATTAATTGCGATATTTTTTTATAATTATCGCTCTATTGTGAATATTAATTATTCAAAAATTTTCAATAAAATTTTGTAAATTATTATGATTAATTATGTTTTGATTTTTAATTTAATTATTAAGTTAAGTTAAATCCTGAATTTAAATTTTAATAAATGATTAATAAAATGACATTAAAATTAGCCAACGCTAAAAAATTTTTATATTTTTTTTAACAATTCAATTTGCTTGCAGTAAAAAGATAATTTTTAAAATTTTCTCCATGTGAAATTTTTTATGATAATTTTTTCAATAAAAAAATTCTAAAAATTTCTAAATGTCGGCTAATTTAATTTTCGTAAATTAGCAGACATCTGACAATTATTTGAATTTTTATAACAAATCAATTATTATAAAAAGAATATTTTAATAAATTCACACTCTTATAATTTTTTTAAATTTCTACACGTAAAATTTTGATGAAAATTAATTTAGCAGATATTTAATAATTTTTCGAATTTTTTTAACAAATAAATTATGATAAAAAAAAAAAAATGAGAACAAAAAATTGACGTAAAAATTATAAATACAATTTTTTAAAAATAACTTTTCGAAGCAAATTTATTTATTACAAAAAATAAAAAAATTATCAAGTGACAGCTGACTTTAATGTCATATTTTTTTCTTTACAACTAAATTGTTATAGCAATCTAAAAAATTGTTAGATGTTTATTAAATTCAGTATCATTTAACAAAAATAAATATTTTAAATATAAATTACAAAATTTAAGATACTGCAGAACATGACAATATCGATAATGTTTTGCTTGCGACAAGAAAAAAATGATACGGAGAGTTTCTACCAGAGTATATACTCCTATCCAAATCACTTGATTTTTAGTTTCATTAGTATTTTTATCTTCATTAACCATTTTAACAGGTAAAGTATTATAAATAATAAAATAATATTAAAAATTATTAATAAAATCTTTCAATTCTCCATAAAACTTGACAAAAAAACTCAAAAGAAAAAAAAAATTAGCAAAAATAAAATAAAAAAAATAATTTTTAGGTTATAATATTAATTAAACCATATATTTATATTTATCAAATCATATTTATATAACTAGATAATTATTCAACACCCAAACTAACAGCTGTGTTTTTTATTTAACAGTTATCTAACTCCGTGACAAAAATCTGGTGGTAGTAATCTAGAAAAAGACTTATCAGGGGCCACAATGGCCACCTGGGACGGCTCCTACCCAGGCGATGCTCAGGACGACCGTAAATCGTACGACTATTCAAACTCACAAAACCGAGTGACAGATGACCGTTCTTGGAACCAGGACAACAATCAATCAGCTCCAGCTGCTAATTACGTTGACAATAATCAACCAAGTGCAACTTATCCCTCGTCATCTACAGAATTAAATACTTCTGGGAGTTCAACTTGTTACTTTGAAAATAATCGACAGTTCCAAGCATCATCAAGTAAAACCGATTCTAATTCCTTGGTTAAAAAATCTAACTTACACCCAGGAGCTAGTGAGTTTATTCCATCTGGCATTAATAATCACCCGACTGAGTTATCAAAGGCATTTTTTTCCGACAACAGAAACAAAAATTACAGCCGTAAGTACGACAAAAAAAATAATGCTAACTACCGTCAAGACGGAGATTATTATCAGAGAAATTCTTTTAAAGCTTATGACAAATCTAGGAAGAATAACTTTACTAATAGTAATACAAATAATAGCAACAATAATCCATTTTATAATTATAGTAATGATTATGAACCTCATAAAGATTATTTTGACGTCAGCTTTGATAATAAATCAAGTAATAGCAAGGACAAGTACAATAATAATAATAACAGAAGACCAAGAAGCCACGGAAGATATAATAATAATAATAATGATCGATATTCTTCAGCAAATCGTCAGTCTAATTTAAATTCTAATGATTATCAAAGTACTAGTAATAATTTAGAAAACAGGCCTAGAAATTTAAATCAAAATAGTTATAATTATAATGATAATAGCAAAGATTCTGGTGATGTTTCTCAGAGTGAAAGACATCCAAAAGGAAAGCAAACTCTGAGCAGAGATCCTCGTGATGAAAGATACCGTGGATTTGCTGGTGATAGCTCGGATGATAGACAGATGTTGAAAAAAGACAAGCGACGGGGTAAAAATAATAAAGATTTTTATAATGATCCACGAGAGGAGAGATATAGAAACTCTAGCAGACGCAAGGGAGATTATTCTGATTATTATGAAGAAAAAGGTTACAGAGAAAAAAATCACCGTGATAATAAATCGGAAGTTAGGCAGTTTAGGGAAGAAAATGTTGGTAAGGATGATTTTGTTCAAGAAGATAAATTAAATAATTGGCGGCTGAAGAATAGTCCAATTAAGAAGAATATCAGCAAGAAAAAAATGGAGTTAGATGACGCTGCGACGCAGAAGGAATGTCTTACTGAGCAGCTAAACAGAGGACACCTTGAGTGTCTGGTCTGCTGTGAAAATATCAGACAGAATGACGCAGTCTGGTCTTGCAGTAACTGCTACCACGTTTTGCACTTGAAGTGTCTGAAGAAATGGGCAGAGTCATCTCAGAGTGAGAGCGGTTGGCGATGTCCGGCTTGTCAGAATATAAACTTGGTGATTCCTGAAGACTATTACTGCTTTTGTGGCAAGTCTAGAGATCCTGAGTGGAACAGGCAAGACGTTGCTCATTCCTGCGGCGAAGTTTGTGGCCGTACTCAAGCTAAGAACAACTGTCTTCACAAATGTACGCTACTTTGTCATCCAGGGTCGTGTCCTTTGTGCCTGGTGATGGTGAACCGCTCCTGCGGTTGTGGGAAGACATCACAAAGTTGCAAATGTAGCACAGACTCTCAATTGTCCTGTTCAGCCACTTGTGATAAGTTGCTGAACTGCGAGAAGCACAAGTGCGAGAAGACTTGTCATCATGGTAATTGCGAGGCTTGTGATGAGAAAGTAGAGCAGAATTGTCACTGCGGGAAGAAAAGCCGATTTGTTGAATGTTTAAAAAACACAGAGCCTTTTTATTCTTGTGGAGAAGCTTGCAATAATTTATTGGACTGCGGTAATCATAATTGCAGTGATATTTGTCATCCTGGACCATGTGGCTCTTGTTCGCTTAATACTGAGCTAGTAACTCACTGCTGTTGCGGGCAAACTCCGCTGACAATAAAACGCGCAAATTGTCTGGATCCAATTCCTACTTGTGATAAAATTTGCTCGAAAAAATTAAAATGCGGGCAGCCAAGCTCTCCTCATTCCTGCAAGGCGCTTTGTCATGTTGGAGATTGTCCTCCGTGTGATTTAACAACCTGGGTCAAATGTCGGTGTGGTAATATGGACCGGGAGATTCCTTGCTGCGATTTGACGACAAAAGCCGATGATGCAAGGTGTGAAAAAAAATGCCCTAAAAAACGCTCCTGCGGGAAGCATAAATGCAATCAACTTTGCTGCATTGAGATTGAGCACATTTGTCCACTGCCGTGTTCAAAAACTCTGAGCTGTGGTAAGCACAAGTGCGAGTTGACTTGTCACAAAGGCAGGTGTCATCCTTGCTACCTGAGTAGCTTTGATGAATTGTACTGCGAGTGTGGAGCTGCTGTAATTTTTCCACCTGTCCCTTGTGGTACTAGAAGACCCACGTGTTCTCAGCCGTGCTCACGCCAGCACTCTTGTGGTCATCAGGTACTTCATAATTGTCACAGCGAAGCTTCTTGTCCTCCTTGCACGGTGCTGACTCAAAAGTGGTGCTACGGAAAGCATGAATTAAGGAAAGCTGTACCTTGTTACTTCAATGGGATATCTTGTGGAATGCCTTGTAATAAGCCGGTGAGGTGTGGCAGGCACAAGTGCATCACCCTGTGTCATCCTGGGGCTTGTGAGAAGCCCAAGCAAGTTTGTGTCCAGCCTTGTACGGTTCCTAGGGAAATTTGTGGCCACAATTGCGCTGCTCCGTGTCATGATGGCAAGTGTCCTGATACTCCTTGTAAAGAGATGGTCAAGGTAACTTGTACTTGTGGGAATAGATCTATGACTAGGGCTTGTGCGGAGAATTCGAGGGAGTATCAGAGAATTGCAAGTGGGATTCTTGCTAGTAAAATGATTGACATGCAGCTGGGACACTCGGTTGATTTGGAGGAAGTTTTTGGTCAGGGCGCGAGGAAGCAGAATCAACTGAGGACTCTTGAGTGTAATGAGGAGTGCAGGACTATTGAGAGGAACAGGAAACTTGCTCTTGGGTTACAGATTGTTAATCCTGATCTCAGAGGCAAGCTCATGCCACGCTACAGTGAATATATGAAGCAATGCGCTAAGAAGGATCCGCCTTTATGTAAGATGGTTCATGATAAGTTGACGGAGTTGGTACAGCTTGCTAAAATTTCTAAGCAGAAATCGAGGAGCTATTCTTTTGATAGTATGAATAGGTGTAAGAGACAGTTTGTTCATGAGTATTGTGAACATTTTGGGTGTGAGAGTCAGGCTTATGATGAGGAACCTAAGAGGAATGTTGTAGCTACTGCGGTTAAAGATAAGGTAATAAAATTTTGCTTTATTAAATAACCTTAATGACCTTTGTTAAATTACACTGTACTTTCTTAAATATTGACGTTTTTAAAGATATAAGCTCATTCTGATGTTGCACTTATCAATAGCTTTCATTTACTCAAATGAGTACCCACATGAATTTTTGATATATTTTTCATATATACATATATATGATATATATATATATATATATATAAATATTTTGAAAAATTGATGTGAGTACTCAAATGAAAGATCTCGATGAGTGTAATGTCGGGGTGAGCTTATATCTTTAAAAATTTCAATAGTTCACAAGATACAGGGTCATTTCTTAATTATTTTAAATTGCACTGTACTTTCTTAGCTATTGACATTTTTAAAGATATAAGCTCATTCTGATGTAACGCTCATTAAAAGCTTTCATTTGAGTACCCACATGCATTTTCATATATTTTTCATATATACATATATGTAATATACATAAATATATAAAATATATGAAAAATTAATGTGGGTACTCAAATGAAAGGTCTCAATGAGTGTAATGTGAGGGTGGGCTTATATCTTTAAAAATGTCAATAATTAAGAAATTATATTGTATTTTGTCAACTTATGATATTTTTAAATATATAAGTTCATCACGATGTTACACTCATCAAGAGCTTTCATTTGAGTACCCACATGCATTTTGATATATTTTTCATATATTCATATATATAAATATATCAAATATATAAAAAATTGATGTGGGTACTCAAATGAAAGCTCTCGATGAGTGTAAATGTGAGAGTGAGCTTATATCTTTGAAAATGTCATTATTTCACAAGATCCAAGGTCATTTCTTAATTATGTATCTAGAGATTAAGGATTTTCAAATGCAGCCTAAATACTTATTATAATAAATTGATTATCGGTGAAAATGATATGAAACCTTGAAATAGGCACAAATTTAAGTCAAGACCTTTACAATGACACTAAATTTCACTAAAAAAAAAAAACAATTATATCATATAACAATCCTGAACATAAAATTTTTTTTATTCTCTTAAGGAGGTCCTTTCGCCGCCAATGTAAAATAAAAAATATTAGATTATGAGTAAATTCTATTTTTTTCTAATAGTTAAGGTCCTTATTTATTTAATAGTGAGGTTTAAATTATACTTTACTGGACAAATTTTTGAAAAAATAAAATTTTTAAATGTTAGTATTTGTTCAGAGTCTTACGAGGAAGTCAGACGTTTGCAGTATTTCTCGGATTATACTATCAGTCATGGATTAGATGGAGTAAAAAAAAACTAAAAATTAGATTTTTCGAAATATTCAGGTTTCTTTTTTTGTAATAAAATATATCAGTTACCGAGATATTTATTGAGAAATTAATATTTTAAAATCACAAAAAATTCTCAAGTAACCTACATTAATATATGGAGTCAAAATATTTGGCAACGTTGCGTAGCGCGCGAGCTTCAGACCATTTAATAAATTCAAACTAATTTATTTATTTACACTGACTGCAAAAACTTAAACGTGTTTAAGGTTATATTGTGCAAATGAAAATGTAAACAGCCGAAGTACAGCGTTGCCAAATCACGGACAGGTTACTAGCAGTTGATTTGAAAGAGTCAAATTAATTTTTGTATTTAACTATTTTTTTTTTTTTTTTTTTTCAAAGTTTCAACGATTAATGCCTCATATACTATTTATTATTTAATTTTAGGAATTTTTATGGGTTTCTTTTTTTAATTTATCGTATATTGACTACTACAATTGTTTTGACTCAACTGGAGCGAAAGGATTTCCTTAATAATATAGATTGTAATTATTGTTATTTTTTTTTTAGTGCTGGTTACCAAGTTACAGCCTGTTAGAAATAGTTCAGAGGGAAAATGGTCAACGTAAAGTGCCAAGACCATTGTTAAATTCTGTTAAAACTGCTACACCAGGGTAAATAATTATTTTTATTATTATGTATTAATTGTTAAAAATAAATATAGTAATAAAAAAATTTATAATCAATAAATTTTTTATTTCAGATCATCAGAAGTTTTACCATCAACTGCCAGCAAATCTCAAAAATTACCAACTCCCACTTGGAGTACTTCTAAATCAACAGAACTAGAAATAGACTATTTTGACTATCCAAATCCTAAATGGAAGTAAAATAAATTCAAACCCATGGATCAATAAATAAATAAATAAATAAATAAACAAATAGATAAAAAAAAAATTAACATTTCAAAATTATATTCCAAAGATATTTAAAGTTTATTTCATCTCTACTCTGCATACTTTTGAAACATTTATTTAACTCACCAACGTGTAACATTCAGTTCGGATTATTACAAACAACATGTTTTACAGACGAATATATTTATATAAACATTTATTTTATTAATTACATAATACTTAATTTTTTATTGTTATTTATATATTATAAATAATATTTATTTATCGGATTTTCAAGTGTTCTTGGTAACAATGTTAATTATGACAAACGCTGGATGGGTGATGTAAGAAATAATTTAATTCTAAAATTTCATCAACACTACCGTCATTTCCAGTAAATTATACAATTTAAATTTATTTTTTATTCATTTCTCATGGTTTATTGATGTACACAAGGGTATGATATATATTGATTTAATAAAACAAAAAATATACAGAGCAAAAAAATGTTTTTTTTTTTTTCTAAACTCTCATTATAAATTTAAGATACATCTTACTTGTTAACTTTTACATAATTAATTATTAAATTGTAACAATATTACATAATTAAGAAAATTTTTTTTTTCAAGTATCAATTATTTTTTTTATATCATTACGATACTCTATTTACATAACATTTATTTTAAATTATAATCCAGACTAATGGAAAATTTTGATGCGATAATTTTCTTATAATAATAAAAAAAAAAAATTATTTTATTTAAAATATTTATAAATTAATTTTTTTATTAATTTAATTAATTTATTTTTTTATTATAATAAAAAAATTAATCTCACTTATGTAAAAATTTACTACACAATTAATTTAAAAAAAAAAAAAAAAATCTATTAAAATTTTTTACCTTAAATAATTTTTAAAGAATAATTTTTATTTTGATAATTATTGTGCATCCAATCGTATACAAATAACATTTTAATGACGATAAATACTCAAGTATTTATTATTATAATTTTTATTTTATATGAAGTATATGAAAATTTGATATATTACTGTATATTTAAATATCTTATACATCATCATCATTAATAATATTATTATTTTAATCCATAAACATTTAAGTAGATAACACGCTGATTATTTGGCACATTAAACACCTATATATATATATTAAATCTTTTATTTTTAAAAATTATAATGCTGAGTGATTTTCAGTAGTGTTATATTTGTTTGCGAGGTATCGGAGATTATTTGTTTTGTACTTGGATGAAGAGATTTAGTTATTTTATTAAATAATTATAATTGATGCTTGTTTCCTCACATACACACATATGCATAGGTAATCTCTGATGAAACACAAGTTTTCATTTAATTAATTCTCGAGATTATAGACATCAAGATGAATATCACATTAATAGAATCACAACACTGGTGTATATATAATATTTTTTTTTTTATGTATATTTATATTTATATTTTTTAATTATTAAAATGTTTGATTGAACAGTGATAAACAGTTAGGGCACTTGGAAAGTCGGGTTCGAAGTATACAAACCATGTACATATATTTTATTTATTTATAAGAAGAAATATTCAAGAAAATCTATTCTTTGATGATTAAAAATTTTTTCTTCCTTAAACTTGTATATTTAATTGTAAGTACTTTTGATTATTGTAATTGATATTTTAATTAGAAATTTACGGTAAGATATTAAGGTCCTCAAGAGTAACTCACACTCGCTATTTTTTTTAAATTAATTAATAAATAATTATTGTTTAAGCTATTTTAGGATTTAGTACAAAAATAAATTAATAAACCATTTGATGGTTTTTTTTTTTTTTTTTTCTTAAAAAAATCTTGTTTTTTTTTTCTCGGAATGTTTGATATAAATAATTAATATTAATATGTTTAATAAAAAAAATTTTAACAAAGCTTTGACATTAATAATATTTTTTTTTAGTAATTGAACACAATTATTTGTTCTTTAGAATCAGTACCGATCTATTGCGCAATCTGGACAATAATATCAACCGACGTTGTATTATATTTAACTTAATTTACTATTACTATTAGTATTATATACTAGTATTATTTTAAACAACATTCACAGCAAGTAAAGTTTATGTTCCCAAGATAGATTTTCTCATGATAGTAATAAAGTATTAATAAAACGTAAAAATTTAATTTTATAATCAATGATCAAATGGATTTACTTGAATTAATTAAATATTATTATTTTTAATCTAATTTTTATTTAAACGAATAAATAATAATTATAATTTTGGCAAACTTTTATCGAAATATATTGCTTACTTTTTATTAATAAATTATTTTACTAATAATAATATACTTTTATACTTTAAGTATTTTTATATATAAGGAGTATCTCGCTGTTTGAAGCGATAACTGTTATTGTAATTATTAAAATACTGATGCCTTGGACTTATAGATGATTGTTTAGTAATACTTGCCATGCAACAGCCCATTATTAATTCTAATCCACGACAAATAGTCTGATATATTATCCAAGGTAATGGTTTTGGATATTTCACAGCTTCCAGGCGTTCTCCGTAATTTAAAGTAGCACCTAGCAGTCCTAAAAAATAACCAATATTAAAAAAAAAATAATAACAATACTAAAGTAGCAACCTAGTAGTCAGTATGTGACTCCCATGATTTGTGAACTATAAATAAATAGAATTTTGCTTTAATAAATAATGACTTTTGTTAAATTGCACTGTACTTTTTTAACTATTGACATTTTTAAAGATATAAGCTCATCGCGATGTTACACTCATTAAGAGCTTTCATTTGAGTACCCACATGCATTTTTGATATATTTTTCATAAATACATTTATGTAGTATATATAAATATGTAAAATATATGAAAAATTGATGTGGGTACTTAAATGAAAGGTCTTAATGAGTGTAACATCGGGATGAGCTTATATTTTTAAAAATGTCTATAATTAAGAAATTATATAGTATTTTGTTAACTTATAATATTTTTAAAGATATAAGCTCATCGCGATGTTATACTCATCAAGAGCTTCCATTTGAGTACCCACATGCATTTTTTATATATTTTTCATATATATATATATATATATATATATATGAAAAATTGATGTGGGTACTTAAATGAAAGGTCTCAATGAGTGTAACATCGGGATGAGCTTATATCTTTAAAAATGTCAATATTTCACAAGACACAAGATAATTTCTTAATTATGTATCTAGAGATAGAGCATTTTAGAATGCAGCCTGAATACATCATAAATTGACTACTGGTGAGAATGATATGAAACCATGAAATGGCACAAATTCAAGACTTTTTCAACGATACCAAATTTATCCATAAAAACCCATTTTATCATATAAATAAACTGGGCACAAAATTTTGCTAGTTCTCTTCATAACATAGATTATTTAAAAACTAATCAATAAAGTTAAAATAATAGACTTACCGTATGGTCCAAATATTCTAGCAATGTCTATAATACATAGAATAATTCCCAAGACAGCTGTTGCATAAATAACATGAAGAACTCTGCGTACTTGTGATTTACGACTGACTCCACAGGACGATTCTATTTGAAGTGGAATGTCTGTTTTAGCACGATTCACATTTGCAATGTGATTTAGAATAGCATGAAGAGTAAAGTCACTTCCTCCCTGAAGAAATAATTTTATTCATGAAAAAAAAAATTGTAATGCATGAAATAAAATATTTTTCTAATAATAGACAATCTGGTAAAGAAGAAAAAGAAACAAACAAACAAACAAACAAACAAACAAACAGTTATTTATAAAAATAAAAAGTAAAATTTATTACTCTATCAGACGCTGAGTTGTTATTATCAGGCAGCAAACTGCTCTCAGCAGTGATATCTTGATCATCTTTAAACTTGTCAATATTTTTCCACGACAAGCTTTTTTTCCGTCCTCTGTTATCCTCTTCTTTAGACTTTGGCTTATCATTATTCATCAGCGCAGCCTTTTCATTGCAGTAATCATGTTGATCTGAATCTGATTCCGATTTATTTTCCAATATCTCCATCTTAGGTACTGTGCTTTGAAAGTGTGTCGGGCTTTTGTCCAAAGTTTTGATACTGACATCACTAGTACGGCGATTCATAAACAGCGGTCGAATTTGTCCTATATCTGAACTGCGTCTGTAAGAAATGTCGGAATTGCGCCTCGACTCTGGTATTTTAACAGCAGCCAGACCACCAAGATCTGAATTTCGCCGCGAACTACTAGGACTTACGTCAAGAACTTGCGGCAATCTTGGTTCGTCTGTTGGAAGCATTCTTTTTGGCGTTCGATTTCCAAAATCGGAATTTCTTCTCAGCTTTGTCGCAAACTGAGAAGTTCTATTCTTCTCGTGACTAAAGTCGGAGCATCGACGAAGATCTTTAATGCTGCCTGTTGGGGTTTGTATGTCTGAGTTTCTCCTTAAGATTCCTTCCGGTGTAACCGGTCTGTCAGTAACAGGAGATTTTTTTTCTGCAATAGACGAGTTGTCTTCTTCATTTATGAACTTAACACTGCTTGCTGAGCTTCTTCTAGATTCCCGGCCCGATACGTCGCTACCCCGTCGGCTGTTCGCCAAAGAGCTTCGCCGACTTGGACATGACACTGTTATTATTGGAAGAACTGCTGATGGAGTTGGAGTGGGTGGTCTTACGTATACTTCTGGAACTGTTGATGTTTGCTGCTGCTGCTGCTGCTGGTTTGTGTAATCTTTATTATTTTTAACATTTGATATTGCTGTTGAATTGCTATTAAATTGGTCCCTTCGTTCATTTTCCATTTTAATGTTTTCATTGCAATTGATGTTTATTATTTCAGTGTCTTCAGACTTTGTTCTTTGGCTAAACAACGTGGGAACTAGAGCTGCAGCAACAGAGGAAGCCAGATTATTGTATGGAGCCAACATTGCTAATTGCATTATGCCTAAAATAAAAATATAAGTTTTTATTAGATGCAAAGCTTTAGTTTTTTTTTGAAAAATTTTTTAAATGTATACTTGTCTTGCTTTTGATTAAAATTTTGTTAGAAAACGTCAATATTATTATTAATGAGCATTAGAACATGAAAAAGTTGAAATAAAAAAAAAAAGTTATGATTGGAACATTTGTAGAAAATTTTTAAATTTTGGTGTTTTATCAACAATTTAAAATATTCAGCATTAAAAACAAATTAATTTTAAATAAAACTAGCAACCTTGCAGTCACTATGTTACTTCCGTGACTTGTAAACTATGAACAAATAAAATTTTGCTTTCTTAAATGACTTTTGTTAAGTGGCACTGTACTTTTTTAACTATTGACGTTTTTAAAGATATAAGCTCATCCCGATGTTATACTCATCTAGAGCTTTCATTTGAGTACCCACATGCATTTTGATATATTTTTCATATATATATACATATATGTAATATATATAAATATATGAAAAATTGATGTGTCTACTCAAATGAAAAGTCTCGATGAGTGTAATGTCGGGGTGAGCTTATATCTTTAAAAATGTCAATAGTTCTCAAGATATTTGTTAAATTGCGCTGCACTTTCTTAATTGTTGACGTTTTTGAAGATATAAGCTCATCCCGATGTTACACTTATCGAGAGCTTTCATTTGAGTACCCACATGCATTTTTGATATATTTTTCATATATACATATATGTAATATATAGAAATATATAAAATATATGAAATATTGATGTGGGTACTTATATGAAAGGTCTCAATGAGTGTAATATGAGGGTGAGCTTATAACTTTAAAAATATCATTAGATGACAAGATTCAATGTCATTTCTTAACTATTGATGTTGTTAAAGATATAAGCTCATCCCGATGTTACACACATTGAGAGCTTTCATTTGAGTACCCACATGCATTTTTGATATATTTTTCATATATACATATATATAATATATATAAATATATGAAAAATTGATGTGGGTACTTAAATGAAAGGTCTTGATGATTGTAACGTCGGGATGAGCTTATATCTTTAAAAATGTCAATATTTCACAAGATATCTGTTAAAAAAACCAATTTTATAATATGACTATCTTGGACATAAAATTTTTCTTTTTCTCTTAATAATATAGATTAGTTAATTTTTATTTTTTTTAAATTTTAGTTGTAATTGTGGTCAATTTTATCTATTTTGAAAATGTTGAAAAATGTTTTTTATTATTAGATTTTTGTGTTAAAAAAAAATATTTCAATCATAATATGAGATTTATTTTTAATCTGTAAAGTTTTTACAATTTTTTAAAGGAAAAAAAAAAAAAAGGATACTACTGTAGAAATTAAGAAATATCAGTGAAAAACAAGACAAAAAAAGAAGAAATATAAATTTTTGTGAGTTTCTTAATGAATTATTGGCAAGTTCTTTATTAAGAAGAATAAAATAAAAAGAGGTTGATTTTTAAGAACCAAAAAACAACAAAAATACCTTTTTGATTACCCAATGAACTGTCACGAATGAGTGCATTACTTGGTAAAGTCCTTACGATATCCATTGCTTTGTAGCCGGCGTGAAGAAATGTCAGGTACAAGATAATACTCCAGATGAGGAAAAGCGTTTGTACAACGTATTTGGTAACGTAATGATTGTGAAAAGCCAAGGCAACGTCGCTTGCAATAACAAATGAAAAATGGGAAGTTATCACAAAACTCAACCATGATTCCTTTTGCAGTCTCTTGGGGCCGAACTTTATCTGTCAAGTGTTTATTTATTAACAAAATTTTGTTTGTGCGGTTGTTTGAATATTAGATTACTATTATTATTATCATTATCATTATTACTTGGGTAAGTTGAAGGAAGGCCAATTGAACGAGGCAAAAGGCCGAGGTCACACAAGGAAATCCAATGTCCCACATTATTGAGCCAATTACTTTCGGCATCGTCTAAAATAATTATTCATTAAATGTACTGTTACTGCTATTGATTATCAATTTACTAAATTATTTAGTTATGTTAACGTAATTTAAATAATTATTAAATCTTAACCTCTTGCAGATTATAAGGATCAATAAACAAACAGCCACTTCGGGATGCTCCAAGAATACATAGGAATACGTTAATTGTGATCATGAAAGGCCGACTAGAGATAAGAGACCTGTCAAAAATAATAAATATGTTTTCAAATTATTTTTTAATGACATTAAAGTCAGTAGTCATTTAACAATTTTTTTATTTTATTTTATAAAACAAATTTATTATTAAAAAATTGCATTTTTAATTTTATTAAATTTCTACTTGTCAATTTTTCTTTTCTCATTTTTTTGCAACAATTTATTTGATACAAAAATTGTTAAAATTATCAAATATCTGCTAAATTAATTTTCATTATTTTTTAAACATTATTTAAATATTATATAAAATTATTAGTAAATCTGATAAACATCTGATAATTATTTATGACATTAAAGTTAGCAGTCTTGTCCATTTTTTAATTTTTTTTTAGCAAACAAATTTATTTCAAAAAAATTGTATTTTTAATTTTTTAAAATTTCTACATGTCAATTTTTTTTTCTGTCAATTTTTGTTTGCCATAATTTATTTATTAAAAAAATTATTAAATATCTGCTAAATTAATTTCCATCAATTATTTATGACACTATAGTTGACAGACACTAGAAATTTTTTTATAATTTTATAACAATAAAATTATTGTGAAAAAAAAATTTAATAAAAAAATTCCAATTGTGAAAATTAAAAAAAAAAATTAATAATGAAAATTTTTAGAAGCATTTTTTTTATTATAAAAATTAAAAAAAAAATTAACAAGTGTCAGCTAGCATGAAAATTAAGTTAGCCGATATATTTAAAAATATTTAGAACTTTTTTTTATTAAAAAAATTATTGCAAAATAATAAAAAAAAATTTTCATTTGTAAAAAACCTGAAAAACTCTTTCAGGTGCAATTTTTAAAAAATATGTTTTAGTTCTTATTTAATAATTAAAAAAAATTAAAAACGTCGGCTAACTTTAGTGTTATTTAGCTAACCAGTATATCATCATTTATTTTGACTTTTATGTAAAAAATTTGCACTTAATTTTTTTTAATTTTTGGACATAGAATTTTTTATAATAATTGAGTTATTATAGAAATAAAATTAAATTTCTATTAATTTTTTTAGTATTATAATAAATATACCTTAAATTTAAAATAGAGAAGAGAGTATAGAAGCTCAGTACAAAGAAGAGACACGCAAATCCGTAAGAATGTAAAGGAAAAATCCATTTTAGATGCTGATTAACTGCTGTCCAGGATGGTGCAGTTACCAGGATTTCGTCGCGTGACAAACTTGTAGCGTTGCCGCAATTCTGACCGGGCTGTGACGTCGTTCCATTTACACCTGTTAAAAAAAATAATTATAAATAAAATTAATTACAAATTCAGGTAACTTTTTATAATCCGCCGAAAAAAAATTATAACAACAATAATTAATCAATAGAACCGGTGACTGCGTATTTATATCATCTTCTTTTAAAAAAATGAGCTTAAATATCCGACCAGCGGGAAGAAATAAAAAAACAGAGGCACCAAATAATTGAGAGCAATCTGTGCAAAAAAAGCAAAAAAAGTACTAAAGAAAACTAGAGTATAAATAAATAAAAAATTGAGTATAAAAGTTAGAAGAGTGAGTAATTAGCAAAATAAAAAATATAATAGTTTATTTTATTAACCATAAGTCCAATCAGGAAGTCTATCCATAATCTCTTGAATGCAGCTCACCACACATCACTAAGTGGCCCTTTTTAATTAACCAGGTGTTAGTATTTGGGCGGACTGATGAGATATATTATGGCAAGTGATCAAGGAACGATGGCCAGTGATCAGTTGATCAACCGATCAGTTGAACAAGCTTAAGGCAAGCAAGCAAGCAAGCAGGCAGATGAAGCACTCACTACTGAAACAAGTTGCAAAGTGCAGCAGCAGCAACAGGCTTTGCTGGTTATAGTACTTTAATTTTCGCCCCTACCACCTCTGAAGCGAGATGAATTCTGTCTCTCTGTCTCTCTTGGGCTGGGAAATATTGATCTTGGTCTTGAGAGAGGGTGGGAAAGAGTGAAGAAGGGTGTCAGAGAGAGTAGCGGTAGTGTTATCCACCCGACTTGGGTACATACTCCTATCCATAGGCGAGCTGCTATTGCTACTTCTCCTACTGCTGCTGATATGATGCTGAGATACTTTTTAAATTGGTTATTTTTGGGATTCAATTATATTTAACTCTTTATAAAATATCTCATTGTACTTTACTTACAAGTACAGTTTTTTATCAATTGTTTACAGATATTTACATTCCACAGGAAGAAGAAATACTGCTTTTATTTGGAGTCTGGGGTGAAATAGTCGACGGTAAATTTTAACTGATTTTAAAAGACCGATAAGACGACCCAGTTATCTCAGGGAGATACTGCTACAACTTTATCACTGCCCCTCACTCAGGTTACTATAGGTATATATTACATCAGAGCTTCGATGTTAACTTGTTGATACAAAGTTATATCAAGTACACGACTTGGTAATTTATTAATCATTCATTTATAATTCCATTACAATCAATATTGTTCATTTATTTATTTATTTTTTTTTCTTTTTAGATATTTATCATGCTAAATAGGATATGGAAATGAAACTCGGTCGTTTTAACAATATACATATCACAGGATGACGATTATCATCTTTCAATCGATTATCGACTTTGTCTATATTTAGATTCTAATTTCATGATTGCCATGATCGATGACACGATTTCATTAAATTTTGTCCGAATAACAAATTCATTATACCAGAGTATGAGCTGCTACCCGCTAAGACATTCTAAAAATACTTCAAAGACAAAACTATATATAAAGAAGAAAAAAAAACGTTAAACTGGTGATTAAATAGCCGTACATAAATGGATTTAAAGTACACTATATATATATATATTTAAATAACAACAGTTTATTTTTACAATAAATAGAAAATTTATTTATTTATTTATTTAACAATATGGAATAATTAATCATCATTATTCAATTTACATTATACAAATATCTTATAAGTATTTATGTACAAAAGAGAAGAATTGGTTTTATAATTGTTTTTAAACTATTACTTAAATATTACAATAGCTAATAGGGTAAAAGACTCCACTAGTGGCGGGGACCCAATTACTGACACTTTCTTTGATTTTGGTACTTATTCAATTAATTAAATAATTAATTTCAATAATATAAAAAAATTTTTTTTTTTATTTCTGCACATTTTATGAAAAAATATAAAAAAATTTTTATTTTTGAATGAAACTTGCAGAAATGCAAAAAAAAAAATTTGTCCAAACTAAAAATTTTTTTTGGACTTAGAAAAAAAAATAGAATTTTTATTATACGCCTTTATGATTCTCGGGTGGCATAAGGGCGTATAAAAATTATCTGTAACGCAATATTATTTCTAATCTTTAAGAGATTTGAATCAAAAAAATTTTTTTTCTTCCAAGTAGAACATTTTTTTTAATTGAAAGAAAAAGTGCCACTAATGGGGTCTTTTACCTTAGTTAATTTTAAGTATTTGTACAAATAATGTTAATATTATATTATTATTGTTACAGATATTTAAAATGTATGGTGAATCGTGTGTTATCTGTAGACGTCAAAATAAGTGGCTGATGGACCGCAAGAAAATACGACAATCGATGCCTGAATATTTTCTTGACTACGATACGTTGGTCAATGAAGTTGACAAGCCCTTACCGCGACCAATTGAAGCAGAATAAATACCGGGCTCAATACTTCCGAGTATTCGAGATTACTTTGACCGGATAATTTTTTACATAGTAAATATTTAAATACAAAAATTAACAATAGTGAAACTAAGCTCCACAATGCACGTAGTATTCCTGTTTTAATCATTCCCTCCATGTGCATTCTTATAAATATTATTGCGCAAAAATATGTATTCAAGCCATCTGCTACAAATAGTGGCGAAAATACCGCCCACCATCCTGAGTAGCCGAGGAAATAATGTTCATCTAATTTCAGGGCTAATAGTACTGTGAATATTGTTAAGGATACTAAATTTATCCATATTTCAAATATTGTTAATCCAAGCCAATGAACTATCTCATTCAATGAAAATATCATTTTTTATTATTTTTATGTCTGTTATTTTTTAGCTATCGTTTTATTTTTATTTTTTATTTTAAACGGAAGACATCATAGTTAAAGTGTGCAATTAAATTTTTTATTTATTGATTAAATAAGCTGATTATTATTCAGTAATTAGCTAGCATACTTGAAAGGACCCACAAGTACTGTTCTAAATACTCTAATGTGCGTTGATGAATTTAATCTATGATTTAATTTGTAATCTCCTTCATCAGTCAGTGGTTCTAAATCATCTGAAAAATAAATTTTTATTTTTATTATTTTATTAAATGTAAACAAAAAGTATAATCGTGGTTTATTTACACCACGTGGGTTTTTGTCAAAAATTATTTAGTTAAGAATAGAAAATTTTTATAAATCTTTAAAAATATTTGTACACAGAAAAAAAAAATTAACTTGAATCAAGTAAATAATTTTGAAGAATTTCATCTTTTGAGTATAAATTAAAAAATTCTTAAACTAAAAAATTTTACTTGGTTTAAGTAAATTTTACTTTTGATTCAAGTTAAAATTTTTTTTCAGTGTAGTGATTGTATAAAATTGTTATAATGAAATAAAAATTACCAGTTAATTTAACTGTTCCAGTACGAACATCCAGACCCAAGGTACCTTGATGAATCGACTGCAATTGCAAAGCTAGTTCATAAGCTCTGTACTGAGCAGCTCCGAGACCATGAATAATAAGCTCTGTTTCTCCAGAATCAAACAATTTTTCACACTTTTTTATCAACGCCTAAAAATACAAATTATTATAAATAAATAAAAGCATTGTTTAATTTAGGTTAATGCAGTGAGTAAAAAATAATTACCTGGATGCTCGATTTATTTGACACATAAATGTCCTTTTTTCTTCTGGGAAAAGACGGAGGAGTTGTTTTTCTCAATATATAATCAGAATTTTCTTTAGATTTATTTTCCTCTGGTTTTTGACTTATTTCACTCGATTTGTCCATATTCAATCATTTTTTTCTTAACAAAATACTTGATCACGTGATTTATTATCAATAGATATCTAAAAATTTTAATATTATATTTTATTAAATTATTTATATAATTTTCAGATAAATTTCTTATTAATTCAAAAGCAATATTAATTATTTTACTTTTTTTTTTTTTTTTTTTTATTACAGAGAAAATGAATATTGGAGTGTTATTTAGTAATTTATTACTGACTTATCCTGTAAGTATTTTCTACAATGACAACAACTCAACTTAACCTCAAAACTTAATCAACAAATTGTGCCGCAGTATCTGTAGTATCTGGTCGTGTCATTGATTGAAAGTAAAAAATAAAAATTCTAAAGAAAAAAAAAACTGAAGAATTAATTTATTGATTTATTTAGAAATTAATAATTTAAAAGAAAAATAATGGCTACAGAAAATAGCATCATAAAAGACTCAGAAGTAGATAAGAAAAATGTTATTAAAAACAGAGAACTTTTGTATAGAATGATTATCAGGTAAAATTTTTCATTTTTTATACCATAAGTAAACACAATTTTTTTTTTTAAGAAATATAAATTACTTATTGAATATTTTTTATTTTTTAAACTAGAAATTATATTTTTTTATTTGACATATTTTTAATAACTCCGGTTTTTTTATGGCATTAAAGTTAGCAGTCGACAATTTTTTAATTTTTTTTTTTTAAATTGCATTTTTAATTTTTTTAAATTTCTATATGTCAATTTTTTTTTCTAACTTTTTTTTGCCATAATTTATTTGTTAAAAAAATTTTTACAATTATTAATTAAATATCTACTAAATTAAATGACATTAAAGTTAGCAGTCTCTTGATCATTTTTAATTTTTTTTTAACAATCAAATTTGTTCTAAAAAATTATTTCTAAAAAATTGCATTTTTAATTTTTTTAAATTTCTACAAGTCAATTTTTTTTGTCATAATTTATTTATTAAAAAAATTATTAAAATTATAACTTAATTTTATATTAATATATAATTTTATTAATTGAATTAAATTTATTAATTATAAAATATTAATATATTTTATAATTAATTTTTATGGTTTTTTTAGTCAATTATTTTACGACGGACATCAAACACTGGCAGTACAATTATCAAATTTAATCCAAGCTGAGCCACCATGTCCGCCATCAGACAGATTATTGCATTTGATGCTAATTGGGTTGGCAAATGAGCCAGACCGCTCCAAAAAAGACAACATCAATCACTCGTCATTTACCAGTTTCGAAAATACTTTGGGTCCCGGTTTGGATCTGGAGTATGAAACAGAAGCCCAAACACAAGCACCTGAGCCAGCACAATATGAAACAGCTTACGTAACATCGCACAAAGGAAACTGCCGAGCTGGAGCTTTTTCTCCAGACGGACAACTGATCGCAACCGGTTCTTACGACTCGTCAATTAAAATCCTGGATGTCGACAGAATGTTGGCCAAGTCTGCTCCAGATGAAATGGTACCAGCGGACCAAACCACTGGACACCCGGTAATCAGAACTCTGTACGACCACACTGAAGAGGTAACTTGCTTGGAGTTTCACCCCCGTGAGCCGATTTTGGTGTCCGGTAGTCGTGATTTCACAATAAAATTATTCGACTACAGCAAAGCGAGTGTGAAAAAAGCCTACCGTACCATAAATGACGCAGATCAAATTCGCTGCTTGTCTTTTCATCCTAGTGGAGATTTTCTGGTGGTTGGGACGAACCATCCAGTTGTTAGAGTTTATGATGTAACAACTTCTCAGTGCTTTGTTTGTAGCATACCTAATCAGCAACACACTGCTGGTATTACGAGTATTAAATACTCGTCAGATGCTAAAACTTATGCGTCTGCTGGAAAAGATGGGAGTATTAAATTGTGGGATGGTGTTTCAAATAGATGTATCAATACCTTTGTTAAAGCACACGATGGTTATGAAGTTTGCTCTGTTGAGTTTACTAGAAATGGAAAGGTTTGTTTTAATTTAGATTTTATAATTAATGACACTGAAAGTAGCAGACATTTGACAATTTTTAGATTTTTTTTGAAAAATTGTATTTTTAATTTTTTAGAGCTTATAAAAATGAAATTTTTTTTTTATAATCTATATTAAGAGAATAAGCAAAATTTTGAAGCCAGTGTATTTAGATGATAAAATGGGTTTTTATGGTTAAATTTTGTATCGTTAGAAAAGTCTATATTTTTAATAATTACCCTATATCTCGTGAACTATTGACATTTTTAAAGATATAAGCTCATCCCGATGTTACACTCGTCAAGACCTTTCATTTGAGTACCCACATCAATTTATCATATATTTTATATATTTCTATATATTACATATATGTATATATGAAAAATATATCAAAAATGCATGTGGGTGCTCTAATGAAAGCTCTTGATTATAATCTCAGAATGAGCTTATATTATTGAAAACATCAATAGTTAAAAAAGTACAGTGCAATTAACAAAAGTCATTATTTAATAAATCAAAATTTTATTTATTTATAGTTCACAATTCACAGCAGTCACATAGTGACTGCAAGATTGCTAATTTATTTATTAAAAAAAATTCTAAAAATTTTCAAATGTCTCTCAATTTCAGTATCATAATAATTAATTTAATAATTTTAGAGTAAGTGTCAATATTACTTAAAATTAAAAAATTTTTATAATTTTAAATGATTGATCATAATCAATATTGAAATATGTATTGATAATTTTTTTATAAGTTTTTAATAAGTTATACATTGACTTTTAATTAATAGATTTTTTATTAATCGTTCTTCGTATTTACATTTATTTGTATGAATATTGACACTTACCTTAATAACAATTTATCTATTATTGAAATTAATTTTCTAACTATTATTTTAGTATTTATTGTCATCTGGTAAGGACTCATTAATAAAACTATGGGAATTATCGACAAGCAGATGTTTAATAGCGTACACAGGTGCTGGAACTACAGGTAATTTTTAAGATTATAGTTACTATTTTATTGATCGGAGTTATAAATAGTTTTAAAAAATAGAAATAGATAAAAAGAAAGATGTATATATATATATTTAAATTATGCATGTAGGTAAACAAGAGCATAAAGCTCAGGCAATATTCAATCACACTGAGGATTATGTCATGTTCCCCGATGAAGCAACCACGTCTCTCTGTGCTTGGAACTCGAGGAACGCATCGCGAAAACAATTATTGTCGCTTGGACACAATGGACCTGTAAGGCTTATCGTCCATTCACCAACTGCTCCAGCATTCCTTACTTGCAGTGATGACTTTAGAGCAAGATTTTGGTTCAGACGAATGCCTACGCATTAATAATCAATTCGTTTTTTTATGATTAAAAAGATTTATGCGTTAAATCTTTATTTTTGTATCTTCAGTGATAAATAATTATAATAAACAACTGGATTACAACTGGTAATAATTGTAAACAATTTAACATATTTTATTTTATTTTAAAAATTACTACATAATGCAAAAAGCATTTTTATATTAGTAAGTATTTAAAAACAATTTTTTGGTATTTAAAAAATTCATATCAATTAATTTCTTCTTTTGATTTTCAGATTGTATTTTGATATGTTTGTAATAAGTGGAATGTATGAGAGATATCATGTATAAGTATTTAAATTTTCGTATAAGAATTATGCATGATTTAATAAATAAAATATAAATTATGTTTTACATATTTGCATGGATTAAAAAATAATATTAAAAATAGCAAACATTTTAATTAAATTTTTTTAATGATACTGAAATTGAGAGACATCTGATAAGTTTTATAAAATTTTTAATTAATAAATTAGGGCAAGAAAAATTTATTTTAAAAATTCCGCCTTGAGAGGCTAAAAAATTACAAGTGTAATTTTTTATAAATAATTTTCTATACTTAGTTTATTTTAAACAAATTATCAAGTTTGCTAATTTCAATGTTACATATTTTTATCATCAATTACATAATAAAAAAAAATTTTTTTAATATTCATTTGAGCTTAAGCGACAGCAAAATTAATGTAAAAAACTTTATTTATTTTTTTAACATAATAAATTTTGACAGTTCACATTTTTTTCTAAAATGTAGTAACATTTTTGTGATGTTAAAATTAAATAAAAATTAATTTAGCAGATATTTGATAATTTTTTTTATAAATAAATTATGTCAAAGAAAATGAGAAAAAAAAATTAACATTTAGAAAATTAAAAAAATAAAAACTTCAATTTTTTAGAAATAATTTTTTGGAGCAAATTTATTTATTAAAAAATTGTCAAGCGACAGCTGACTTTAATGTCATTAAAATTAGCCGACGTTCAAAATTTTTTAATTGTTATCATTAATTAAATTATAACTAAAAAAATGAAAATTAAGTTAGCCGACATCTGAAAATTAAAAAAAAATTTCATTTGTAAAAAACATGAAAAACTATGAGTACAATTTTTTAAAAATATTTTTTAGTTCTAATTTAATAAATGAAAAATAATAAAAAACTTAAAAACGTCGGCTAACTTTAGTATTATCTAAAAAAATTACATTTTTAATTTTTTAAATTTTCTGCATCTGAAATTTTTATTTATTTAGTAATAATTTTTTCAATAAGAAAAATTCTAAAAATTGTCAGATGTCTGCTAATTTAATTTTCATATTTTTTTGTAATAATTTTTTAATTTAAAAAAAGTATAAAAATTTTGACCTGTCAACGAATTAAATTATAATAAATTTTTTTTAATGTAAAAAAATAGTCGCGATATTTTCAGTATAATTAAAAAAATGAAACGCTACTGAAGTCAGACTGATAGGAGGATCGGTTTCGAGGACAACGACGAAACAACGAAGGAGAAGAGGACAAGAGGAAGTTGTTTTCGGGAGTGTAGTGTGCGTGCGCTGGACATATGCGCAGTGGTGTGTCATATAGAGTGCCGGTGTGGTGGCGAGAGTAGTTTAATTCCGGCTTTTTCTTTTTTCCACCACTACTATTATTATTATATTTTTTTAGTACAGTGTTCGGTGTTCCATTCGGTGTGTATTGTCACGTCACACACTGCGAACTCCCGCTCCGAGTTTAACAGTGTCACGTGACCCACGCTAACCGCCATCTTTGCTTATCGTATAAACAGTGCGACCGGGCGCAGTAAGGATAGCTGTTGATTAAATTAGTGGTTTTAGTGTGTTTATTGTGTGATTGAGGTGCTAAGAAATGTCCGATATCAAAGCAGAGACCAAGAACGATAATAACATTGACGATATGTCCAAGGTAAGTCCTTTTAATTGGTGTTAATCCTTCATCAAGCCGAGTTTTCATGCTAATACGGCGTGTAGGTATACCTCAAATACGGGATAACGCTCCCACCTATTTATTATTCATATTTATCATCAGTGCTCTATTTTTCTAATTATTATTATTTTTTAATTTATTTTACTCATCGCCAATTTTTTTTTTTAAATAATTGCCTCCAATTTATCATTAATTGTAATAGTGGAATTTTTTGAAGCTGCGCTGTACGTCCTTCATTGGCAAAGATGGTGGATGTTTTTTATTTTTCAACCGAGTAACGAGAGTCGCTGCTCTCCACGCCGGCGACTCGGCATTCAAAAAGGCGGGAAATCATTTACCTATATACTTAACATCATCGGTCAACTACACTCTAAATTTATTATCATTTAAAACATCAATTACTCTTCTAACAATTTAAATAATTCAAACTATCAACATTCATACTCCATAAAATTATTTCACAATAATTAATTACACTATTTATATTTACTAATTATGATTTATGATTATTGGAGCTAACTTATAACAAATAATGGGCTATGAGTACCGCCCATGGTTCAATGGTCTTCGATAGCCTTATCAGCATTTATAATTATCATCACATTATTTAAAATTCCATTTTTTTTTCCTCGTAATCCTAGAATATTTTACTTCAAATTTTTTGTCATTTGTTTTTTTTTTTACTGTATTGAGTAATTGTAATTATTTTATTTCAGGACCAGTCAGAGGAAAAACCAACTCCTAGTAAAAACAAACGAAGCGGCTCCAAGAGACTGTCTACTCTTGAACGAACGGCTCAGGAAGGCGAAGCTCTTGTTAAGGTATTTTGATAATTATTTTTTGGAGCGAAAAATTATTTTACAATATTTTTTTTTTTTATTTTTAATTTTAAGTATATTTAATATTCTTTATGTGTCGATAGTGTGGTGGTTGGATTTAGAATAAAACAAGTATAAAGTATAACCAACAGCGAGTGAATGATGAAATATATATTTAAAGTGGGGGAGAGCTCCAATCGGTTTTTGATTGTACTTATAAGAGAAAGTTCTTAATCTGGCGGCTTTTTTAAATTATTTATATATTGATTAATTTATTTAAAATTTTTATAAGGTTTTGCAAATTTTTTTTTTTTTTAATCAAGTTAATAATTAAGAATTTTTTATTAAATCCCAAGCGTTGCATAAAAAACTGTTGATTTTTTGCTAAATTCTATTTAACAAGAAGTCAAAAATTAATAATTGTCAACTTAAATTAAATGAAAATGAAGTTAGCCAATATTTAAAAATTTTTTATTGAAAAAATTTCAATTAGTTTAAAAAAAAATTTGACTTTTAAAAAACTTGAAAATCTACAAGTGCAATTTTTTATAAATATCTTTTTAGTTGTATTTTTATTAATAAAAAAAAATTGAAAATTTTTAGGGCCAGTTTTTCAACCTCGGGTTTAAGTATTTTATCATTGGGAATATATCTATATATCTATTATATATAGATATATTCACAATAATAAAATACTTAAACCCGGGGTTGAAAAACTGGCCCTTGGACGTCTACTAACTTCTGTGTCATTAAATTAAACAAAATATTACCAAAAAAATTTTTATACTGCTTGGGATTATATTAGTTTATTTAATGTAAATTTAATTTTACTTATTACTTATTACTTTTGCAGATATTAGTTTTATTATTATTACTTTAATTTATATATTCTCAATAGTTTTTGTAATCATTTGAATTTGTGTTCAAAAAGAGAATTATCTTCATTATCAATAAAATAAATGAATAAATAAATAAAAATAAAATAAATAAAATTTTATTGAAAAATGATTATTAATATAATTTTTTTTTTAGGGAATGGGTTCAGCGCCAGTAGAAGTTGAGGGCAGAAGACGTACCCGCAGTTCAGCTCGTGGACTGACACCTTCTACACCTGCACCTTCTCCACCGAAGAAACAAAAAACCGAGGTTGTGTCAAAAGTATCGTCTGGCACAGGACGCGGACGTGGACGTCCAAAGAGGCAGGAGAAGACCAGCGAAAATAACACCGACGAGGAGGCCAACAACAAAAATGAGAAGCATGTTGAGGAGGAAAAAATGGAGGTAGATGAAGAAGCTAAAGAAGAAAAGGAAAGCAAAACGTCGGACAAGAGTGTTGCCGAGAAAAACAGTGAGGAGACTACTGATGGAAATGACAACAATGCTGAGAAGACCAACTCCAAGGAAGAAAAAACGACGGAAGAGCCTGAAGATGCGCCGGCAACAGAATCTAAAACCCCGGCAAAGGCTAGTGAAGAAAAAAAGGAGGAAAATGATGAAGATGTTAAGGACAGTTCAGACTCAAGTCAAGACGCGACAGATGCAGTTGCACCGGATAATAATAAATCTTCAGAACAACCACCTGCAAACACAGAGTCTCAAAATCCCTCCAACAAGACGACCACCGATGAGAAGAAGGAATAACCTTTTTATT
The DNA here is from genome assembly GCA_905319865.3 of Cotesia congregata. Lineage (NCBI taxonomy): Eukaryota > Metazoa > Arthropoda > Insecta > Hymenoptera > Braconidae > Cotesia > Cotesia congregata. The sequence continues at coordinate 19,415,629 of CAJNRD030001123.1, forward strand.
TAATATCAAATTCAATATAATTTTTGCGTAAGTAATTTTTTTTTTTTTAATAAATTAATATTAAATAATTTTTTTTTGGTAAAAAATAATATTATAATTTTTTTTGCAGGTGTCAAGACGGCGCACACATCGGGGCTGTAAAATCAAAGTCTCCACGTCTATTTTATTTAATTGACATCTTATATTGCTGTTTGTAATTAAAATCAACATTATTTTTCTATTTGAATGATTTTATGACACATAATTTGATTTTCCAAAATTGTAATTACTAATATTACGTTTAACGTAAAATGCTATGATTAAATTATTCTCTTAATTAGTCCTTAAATATTTAAAAATTATTATTTTTCATGACTTAGTTATTTTTTTATTATTATTTTCCAATTAGGTTAATTTTAATGTTTTTTTTGTTGATTAATAATTTCCAACAGCATATAAAGATGTAGAGCATACGTTGTTCATGTACATTAATAATATTGTAAAATATATTTAATATGGACTCGTAAACTAAAATTGGAGATATCGACGTAAACAAAATTATTAACATTTGAATCCAATTATCTAATTATTATTACTGATAAATCGACAAAGAAAATATTAGTTTAATATAAAAAGTAAAATAAAATATTTGAAAAAAAAAAAAAAAAAAAAAAAAAA
>CAJNRD030001123.1:19416414-19447730 GCA_905319865.3 Cotesia congregata
CATATATATATATATATATATATATATATATATATATATATGTATAACTTTCGGTACCATATTAAATATTTAAATATTATTAACGTGTATCTGAACGGTTGTGAGTGTACAGATAGATTATATGATTGATGGACTATATTTAATAAATCCACACTCGATGAGACACAAATCTAAAAGATTCACCTATTTGATAATTCAATATTAATGTAATAATAATGATAAAAATAATATTAATAATAAAATTACATACTAATGTACTTTTGTCGCTTTTTGCATATCGTGTCCACGTACACTTTACTTGGAGAAAAAAAAATAAATTCTTGTATTAATTTTAAACAATTGATATAACTTATTAATTATTACTCATTAAATTAGAGTTATTTTGTTCGTATTCAGTATATTTTTTTTTTAATTGTATACACAAACGGCCTCAATGTAATTTAGTCAAGTACGTTTAATAATTTTCCAATTTTATCATAACATTTAATAATTACTATGTACGCGCGTGCAATAAAATAAAAGAACAAAAAATACAAGAGATCTCATACAAATAAATTTAATATTTCTCACGATCAATTAAACATCACATTGTTAGAAAATAATTTTTAAAAGTAATAAATGAAAATGAATGCCAAAAAAATTTTTAGTAGTTAAAATGTGACTCTATTAAAATTATTATGACCGTCTTTAACTGATAGAAAAATAATTTAAAGGTGTCTCGTTTAGTGGGGTTTAGAGTACTAGTGTTAAATAATTATTGATATGAATAATATTAAATATATAAATATATATAAATAAAACTTGTCCTATTGAGATTGGCTCATAAGATCAAGTGATATGTGTAATAAAAAATATATATTAGTGTTTTATCATATTAATAATAAAGGATAAAATTATAATAACTATTAAAAATATGAGTGAGTTGTGAATGTAAGACAAACCGGTAATTTTTTTATACATTCTATTAAAATATTCATTATTTGGTTCGGGTTTATTGTTTCTGTATTTTATTTAGATAATTTTCCTCTAAACAAAATAATTTTATCGTATCATTTTTTATAGGCGAACAAAAATATGTCTATCTGATATGAATTATTTAGTTACTCATTTTTTTTTTCTCCTAATGTAGCGTCAAGTGATGATTACAATGATTGTGAGATGATAATGTTAAACTTTTGTAACAAAATTGCTTCTATCAATAAAATAATTAAGAAATACATTCCGTTTAATTTATATAATTAATTGTAAAAAATATAATCATAAATATAAATTATCAGAAACTTATTTATTAAGAAACTACAATTAATTCTTAGAAAATAATTAAATGTTATTAACATTAAGACTAAAATATTTCACTCAGTCCATCGGTGAGTACAGTGCTGATTTGTGCATACATAATAAAGTCTCATTTCTTCTTCAGCACGCCGTGTTTGGGCTTGGAAGAAAACAGCCTCTCGGTGGTTACACTTTGGACAAGGATGATCCTCTGTTCTTGGTAACGTCGGGTCAGAAATAACGTCCTGAACAATGTGAGTTAACTCGCTGAAAGTAGACAGCAGTGTAAATAATAATGAAAATAAAAACAAAAATATTTATAATTTTGTGAGATAAACTTACTCAATTTCGTGCATAATTTTGTTTACATAAATACAATTGCTGTCTGCATTTTGTTTAAAGTCACAATTCCTGCACTGTAACAAATAAAAAAATAATTTTTAATATTATAAGTAAAAATGAAAATTAAGTTAGTCGACATCTAAAATTTTTTTTATTAAAAAAATTATCACAAAAAAAAAAAATTCATTTGTAAAAAACTTGAAAAACTATAGGTGCAATTTTTTAAAAATATTTTTTAGTTGTAATTTAATAAATGAAAAATAATAAAAAAATTAATGAAAATTAAGTTAGCTGACATAAAAATTTTTAGAATCTTTTTTTATTGAAAAAATGATTAAAAAAAAAATTTCACTTGTAAAAAACTTAAAAAACTATCAGTGCAATTTTTAAAAAATATTTTTTTGTTCTAATTAATTTAATTATTAAAAATAAAATCAAAAAATTAAAAACATCGGCTGACTAGTACCACCAAGTAAAATTATTTTTTTGAGGTTATAAATTAAACTTACCGCATATAAAAGTACTTTATTCTCCTTATCCTCTTTAGGATACAACATATTATTACACTCTTGACAAAATCTTATTCCTACAAATCCTGGTCCGTCATTATGAGAGTCATAATTTGTTAATCGCGACATTTTTAATTGTAATAATTAAAAAAAAAAAATAAAGGTTATGTATATGTAGATGCTGTTAGTAAGCAAGAATACTAATGAATGTCACTGGTTATTTTTTGTAACCCTTGGCTACTCAAGCATTTTTGCTTTCTCACTCTTACTATAGTAATTTTCTATAGGTTGAGTAGTGTTTTAAAGGATTTTCTATCGGTAGGACCAACACAAGGATAATAATGTCTATCTCGAAGAGCCCGAATTTGTTTAATGGTTGGATCGATACTCAAAGGAGAGGAATTTCATTAACTGAGAAGCCAATCAAGATACTGGAATATTTAATTACTCACAGCTGATTGGACGGAGCCGAAAAAGTCCCTAGACAGTAAGTTAAAAAAATTAAAAAAATTAACAAACGGAAGTCACGCATTGTAAGTACGCCTAAAAATGATTTATCGCGCAATTACAATAATAAATTACACTCTATTGTTATAAATATACATATATATATATATTATACTATACTCATTGCTGCCCACAGATTGTTATCGTAATTTATAAATTAAAATAATTGACCAGAAGTTTATTATTTTAATAAATATTAACAATAATAATTATTATTTAAAATAATATTATTGAACATTGAAAAATAATAAAAAAAAAAATAATTTAATACTGGTTTTTTTATTGCTTGCATTTGTCGGTTGAACAAACTTGATGCGCACAAGTTGATGCGCGTAAAACACTAGAATTAACAACAACGACATTAATAATTAACTAACAAAAATATTTCATGGGTTGCGGTGAAGGTGTCTGCTGACTAACTCCAAAAGATATTTACTCCTAAAAGTAAGTAATTAAATTCAATTAATTATTACAAGTGATTTTTAAAATAAATTTGTGTTTTATTTTTAGAGAATAATAATATAGAGCGGTATTATTTGAATAATTATTATTGAGATAATAAAAAAGTGTGGTAATGTTTTTTTTGAATGGTAAAAGTTAGTAAATGGCGGTAGTGAGCGCTAGTGTTCCCATTGAATGCTACCCCCCAGCACTGGTGCTACCCCCACCCGTCGGTGCTCCCCTAGCCAGTGCAAATCTCGGCGGATGTATGTTTTCTTAAGGGATTCTTACTAATTCACGCGACAATTGGAGATTATTTGTCATTAAAACTGTTTTAAAGTGGTGATCCGTGCTGTTAGAGTGACACGACAAAGGTAGTAATTGAGTATCAAGTGTTATTAGTGATTATTTAAAGTTAAATAATGAAGAAAGCGTGAGACAAAGTGCTCAAGGCGGTCCCTCGGGGGGTGATGGCCCTCACGCCGACAGAGCGTCATCTCCCACAATCTTTAAATAATAATATTATACTTTTAACATTAATAATACTATTTATTATTATTTTATAACTGTTTGTTACTCAGTATTAATTATTAATTTAGCTAACCTATTGATGTGATACAAATGCCGACACGTGATTTTTTTAAAAATGGCATTCGAACGCGTGGGTGTTTCTGTCTCTCTCTTTTTCGCGTACCAACAGGCATTATTACTTCTTTTTCTTCCTGTTATTTTTATTTATTTTTTTATCTCATTTTACATTTTTACTCTTTTTTTCCATCACGGCGCTCGTCTCGCGCCGCATCGAGCTGTTATTTGTTTTGTTGCCCATCCATTCTTTATACAGCACGCTTAACTCTCTCAGCCACTTTTTCTTTGTTAATATATATCTATATATATATATACATACATATATACATACTCATCTGTACAGTGTACGTGTGTGAATATATATATATATAACATAATATATAATGTATAATAAAAAAAGAATATTAAAATATACATCTATAGATATATATTAAAAAAAGATTAACTAAAGAAAAAAAAGTTAACCGGGACGCCAAAATTTTTTTACCGTTAGCGTGGGTATCCCAGTTTGTTAATTAGTTGGTTATATACATACATAAGTATACGTCTAATGAATATTCGGCCGGGCTCAATAGATTTGCCATTCCAAGTTTTATTAGTTTGAGAATGTACTAGCGCAACGCTCTCTTGTGCCCATACTTTTCGGCAGTAATTTTATTGTTAATGGAGATTCTCTTATATACTCTATGACAGCCATGTTGTTAATTCTTTGATATGTATAAGAGTTAGTTTTTGTTAACATATTTATTTTTTCCCGCTTTCCTCACTTCACCCTCTACTTCTTTATTTTTTTTTTTTTTAATTTATTTTATACATATTAATTGTCATTGTCATTTAATAACAATAATTAACTTACTCCGTTTTATTTGTTTTCATTGTTGCCGTTTCATTCATACTTAATATTTTTATTATTATTTAAAATTAAATATTCATCATTTTGTAAAATCGATTTTCTACAGTTTTACCTATGCAACAATAATAATAATAATAATAATCATAATAATTTACAATAGGTTGGGTTGGATACCTTAATTTTATTTATTCTATTACAATTTTTTTTTTTTACTCGAATAAATGATTTTAATTGCGTCATTAGAAATGTTTAAGTATTCACGGTGATATTTTATTCAAGAGTTCAACATTTGAATCATTAATTAGTTTCATATTGTCATTAAACCAATTTTTTTTTTTTTTTAACTTAGTTTAGTTTTTAATTATTTAATTAGAATAAAATAATAATGAGTGATTTTATTTCAGATAAAAAGAGCTGGTCAAATTGGATCTATCATTTAAGATCATGGAACCTGGAAATAACTTACCTCCACCGGGTACTTACCCTGATGGAGATCGTCAGCAGCTTTGTGTATCATGGCACTCATACCAGTCAAATATGCACAACGCATTTCCAAAGCTCCTCAGTTCGGAGCAGTTTGTTGATGTCACATTGGCTTGTGATGGTGGCTCAATAAAGTGTCACAAGGTAGTTTTGTCAGCCTGCAGTGATTATCTCGAGAGATTATTACTAGAAATACCTTGTTCGCATCCTATTATTTTCTTACGGGATATGCGTATGTGGGAGCTACAAGCGCTTGTTGAGTTTATGTACCGGGGAGAAGTTTATGTCGAGCAACAACAGCTTGCTAAATTGATGCAGGCTGCTGACGTTCTTCAGGTAATGATAAATTTTAATAATAATAATATTATTAATAATTTATATTTTTAATTTATTGGCTGTTCAGTCTAATACAACAATTTTTTTCGCAGTATTGTTAGCCTGTACTTCCAGGCATAAATAAATTATCCTTAATTCATATCTAAATCTGCCATCAAAGTTAAATTTGACTGAAAAAATAATTAATAATAATTAATAAAGATAGATAGTTGTTATTTTTTTATTATTTATTTATTGATTTAAACGCCAATCGGCTTTATACATATTGGTAATACGGAGAAAAATTTTTGAGAGAATTTAATATAAATAGAATTATAACAGCAACTAGACTAATCTACAGAGAAAGTATTGCCTTGCCGCATTTTGGAATTACAAGATTTATTTTAATTTAGCTAAAAATGTTCTATAGGAACCGTCGAAAAAATTTATATTAGTGTGATATCTATTAACAAGAATTTATATTCTGTTTTTTGGACTATTGATGATGTATTTTTTAGTGGACATCGTTGTTTTCAGTATACAATTATGCCTAAGGTTAAAATTTTTTTCGATGAATTCGAAGCAATTTAACAAATCTAAGCCTATTAGCTGATTAAATTCTTGAAGAATGTTCAATTTTTTAATATTATTTTTTTCACTATAATATTTTTTGGTATGAAGTCTTTTCATATCATTAAAAAATTTTGAGGTGAAAATACAACAATTAAAATTTTATTTCGACAATTTTTGTTAGAAAGTGTGTAAAGATATAATTTTTTACTCAGTGTCACTTTTTTCGGCAACTGAAAAAATAATTCGGAAACATTATCTAACAAAAATTTGTTGAAAATAAATTTTAATTGTATTTTCACCTAAGATTTTCTCTGATAGTATGAGGGCTTAAAAATAACAACTATTTATTTTTATTAATTAAAAATACCGATCTTTGAGTCATATATTAAATACAATAATAATAATAATATTGATAGATAGTAATAATAATATTATTATTGATAAATAGTAATAATAATAATAATTTATTAAATTTCAGATTCGTGGATTGTCAGGTCAAACACGAGATGCCAATCCAGAAACCTCAACACCACCAAGTGTATCGAGTACACATTCAGAACCGACGACTCCTATTAAAAAAACCCCACAAGTCCCCGCTGTAAAAGAAATTATTGAAGACGAAGAAGATGATGAAGAAGACGATGCACCAACTCAAAATGACGACCCGATGACTTTCCTGGAAAACTCTATAAATGTAACATTAAACGCGATAAACAACACTTCACTCACTGTCACTCCCACCGACCCCCCAGTTAGCGAACCCTCTAATTTCCTGACCATAGACCACACTGAAAATATCGAGCACACCGAAGCACTTCAGCATTTGGAAAAAGCGCTAAGTTCTTGTGAAGCCACGATGACCGAAACGCCTGGTATGGTTAAAATGGAACCCGACGAACAATTTTTTCAACAGGACAAGCCCTATTCAATCAGTATGGTACCCACGTCAAACAATTGCAACACGACCAACAATAGTAACAGCAACAGTCCCTTCCCTGCAATCGAAGGTAAACTTTTCATTACTTATTTTTTTTAGTTTCATTATTTGTATTATATACTGTAATTTTTCGAGTTTTCTTTTTTTCCGTGGCTATTATCTGAAATTTTTTTTTACTCAGTATAATCTGAGATGATATCCAGTCTCATCTTGTTTTTTCCGGGTACGCACCACAATACACACTCCGGCTCGCTTTATTATATTAGCTATAACTTTGTCAATATTCGAGATTTTATTTTTTTCTCTCGTCAGTACACGCTCAACATAATATATTTTTAAATTATCAAAAAAAAAAAAATGGATTTTTTGAAAATTTTACATGGACTTCTTCCCCATTAAACGATAAGTTTATTATAATTTAACCAAGCTTGTGTATAGTTTTAAAGTTGTAACTTATAGACTTGATTACTTATTCAGTATCGAGTCTAGAGCGTTCAAGTACTTGATAAATTAATACCATTGAGCTATCGCTGGTTATTATTAATTAAAGCTATTATTGACGATCAAGTTTTATTTTTAAAAATGATATAATTAGTTCATAGAATTTGGATAATAAATAAAAATCACTTCTATTTATTTATTTAAGCTTCACAATGATGAAATATAAAAGTCATTAAATTTAATATCTTAAACAATACTGAGTATAAATAGTTGTCGTTTTAGATATATGTAATTTAATGACTATTTTGTTTATCACTTTGGAGTTTGAAGTATGAATAAACATATTATATGAAACGTTGCTCATTTATTTTTTTATTGTCCAAATATCCATGAAATAATTTTTTATCAGTAATTAAAACTTAAGATAAAAATTTAATGATACAATAAATAATATCGGAGTTTGTCAAATGATATTATTTTTATTAAAAAAAAAAAAAAAATAGATATTGAATATTAAATAATAATTATAAATTTGGATATTTAGGTTATCAAAGACGACAACGGCGATCAGAAGCTGAGTTAAAGTTGGCATCGGACATGGTGGCCCGCGGCAAAACGTTTCAAGTAGCTTCCGAGAAATACAACATTCCGATCAGCACGATTCGCTTTTACATGGTCCGAAAGGGGCTTTTGCAGAGGCGAAAACGGGGACGCGGATCGACTAACATAGGTGCGTCCAACAGTCAGCCTGGCAGCCCCGCGACTCCGCCATTTCACATGATGAATTACCGCTTGCCTGAGAGTTTAAATTCAACTCTTCAGTAGTGGCTAACTTATGTGAAAGTGAATAATAATAATAATAATAATGAAAAAAAAATAATAATAATTACCGGTTGTTGTATATCCGGTAGTAAACCTTGTCGATTCAGTATCACCGTAAAAAATAATAATAATCGATTTCTTCCCTCATCGTCATCGATCACAAATCACAACCATCATTTCGATTTTATAATATATAAATCGAATATTGATATTTATTTTTTATTATTATTATTACTACAATTATTAATTATACATATGATTGTTTGATTTTATTCAAATTAATCATTAGTTTGGCTGTTGTTGTTGTTACTGCTGCTATTGACAATGACGACAGTCAAGAGAGTTATAATTAAGTGATGATTTGATTATTTAACTCGGGTTTGTTTGTAACAATCGTTAAGATTTAATAGATTAAATCCATGAAACGATAGACGCAACGCGATGTATTTGTTGTGTCAACAGACAAGTAGAGAGTTGTATTAGGTCATACCTACAACAGTATAATACAACTTACCCCAATTTAGAATAGAAAAACAATAATAAAATAATGATATTACTTATAAATATTGTATGATATTGGAACTTATAATAATCCGGCTGATGTGATGAAGTGAAAGATCCCTTGTTTTTATTTTTTTTTTCTTTTTTTTTTTTTTAATTTTCATTAAACAGGAATCTCTTGCAATTGCTGCATACACGGAAAAAACAAGATGACACTGGATATCATGCCAGATTATACTCAGTGATATCTGTGGTAAAAAAAAATTTCAGTTAGTAACTAAAAAAAAAAAAATCCCGTTTATACTCATTGTAATCTAGATATACTAGCTACTATCTGAAATTTTTTTTCACTTAGTATAATCTGGGATGATATCCAGTGTAATCTTGTTCTTTCCGTGTGCCGGGTAGCAATTTTAATAATGAGATTATTTGGTTTGAGATTGTTAAAATACATTCCCATGAGTGGCCTACGTGAAAAAAAAAAGGAAAATTTTTTTTATTTGTCTTAACTATCTAACGCTTATCTCAAACGAATATTTAATTACTTTGTCAAGTATATTTATCATTTATCAGTTAAGAAAAATGATCCGTGTGTAGACAATATGATAAATAATATACCTTATAACTTTTAACTGTTATATTAATATTTATCTGGAGTGAGTTATTTTCTTCGTAAAAACTTGCTTTTTTTCACAAGACCCTCCGATGTAAATCCGCGATTAATCTGAAAAACTAATCATGACTTATAGTAGTAATAAAAAACGCTTTTTACATATGAGTGTACAAAAAATGAAAAAATAAAAAAAAAAAAAAAAGAAAAAAATAGTTAACAAAATGCAAAAAATAATTATAAATTAATAAAGCAGGAGAGATAGATTATTGTAACGAAAATCAAGTAAATACATGTAGTCAACGAGATATAATAACTAATTAATCAAGTTTTTATAAAAAGAATAAAAATATATATTTTTAAGTCATCAAATTAGTATTTTATTTTTTTTTTTTTTTTTTTTTTTTTTTTATAAAAATTTAATTGTTGGAACAGTATCTCAGAGCAAAATCAACAATGTTGTACGGTGTTAATGTCTTTGTTAAATATAACATTCAAAAGAGGCCATATTTTTTCATGCAATGCAATAATCGAAATATAGTGTTACACTTACAAAGAAATAGATCGAACAAAAAACAAATACTAAATATTATAATGATAATAATAATAGTAATAATAAATTTTAAAATACGCGATAGGATTATGATATTTTTTTTTTTGTTTAAATAGAGTGTCTGCTAGATATTAAATTACTCAAACAAGGCTCTAAAAAAAAGTTACAAAAGAAATATAATAATACTAATGATTAAGTAAATAGACCTATTGAAAGCAGTATTCCAATCATCAATGCAGAATATTTAGTTTTTTAAACGGACATTAAAATGCTACTTGCAACATTCAAATCGTTTCATTTTCATCAAGTTTTTTTTTTAATTTGTAGAAATAGTTTTAATTAATAATTATTATTAATTAATAACTTACGATTAATGAATTTTTTATTTGTTTTAAGTAAGCAACTATTCGATATAGAAAAGAGTAATAAATTGTAATATTATATGAATAAAACTCTTATAAATATGAGAGTTAAGATATTTAAATATCTAATTGAATAATAATATCAGTCTCTCTTTCTTGTTTTATTTACTCATTATGTTATTTTTTACAATTAAATAAGCTCAGCCATGTTGAGGCAATAAATATTATTGTTATTATTATTATCATTTAATTTAATCAATTAATTATTGATGAAGAATATAATTATTAATGAACTTTCTCGGATTCGTAACTCGGTGACCGTTTTTGTATTTGTAGATAAATTAATGACTGGAATTTAAAAAAATTATTTTATTGTTTATAGAAAACAAAATAAAGTACAGAGACAAAAAAAAATAATTAAAGTATAAAATCTATTAATACAATCTTGATACACAAAAGTTACCGAGCTAGGGCCATCATGTTTATAAATAACTAAAAATAATTATCATACATTTTATTGAAAATGTTTTTAGTCATGATCGTTTCTTGGCATTTTTGATGAGTACATTTACTTTTATTCCTTTTTTAGTTTAATTTAATTATTTTATAAATATCTAAATGTTTATTTTAATTTTTATTTGTATTTAATGAACTTTATCTTTTGCGATACTTTTAATGAAAATTTGTAGGTACTTTTTCTAAGAAATAAAAAAAATGAAAAAAAAAAATTTTTTTAACAAATAAAAAAGGCCTGTAGAGAAAAAGGATGTGAAATTGTGATCTCGTGAATTATTTCAGCAGCTGCAAGCATAAAAACAATTAATTTGTAAAAGAGATTAGAAAAAAAAAATAATGAAACTAGAGTTCGATAATTTATGATATTAAAAAACATATATTTAATGATAAATAAGTAAAATAAATAATGTCACAGGAAAGTATGGTAGATTAAAAATGAAAGAATTAATTTTTTAAATTGAAAAAAAAAAATTAATCGTCTTTATAATTTTCTTTCTTGATAATATTTTTTTTACTTATCGATAAAATTGGTACAAATTAAAGAATTTATATTATTCTTTTTTTGCTATGAATTATTTTTATTGCAACTTTTTATAGGGAAGTATATATAAAATAAAAATAATTGTAATAATAATTTTTGAGTAATTGCAGAGTGATAGGCAGCTCTGAGAAAATGCCTCTTTTTTTTTTTTTTTAATTTTAAAATTGTATATTATCGAAGTAATATTAATAACTTTTAAGGAACAAAACAAGTCAGATGTTGATGATGTTGGTAGAGCAATACTCTCGTGTTATTTCGATCATACGAAACAAATAAAAATTCCCGTTTAATTTTTAATTACACTGTAAACATTGATGAGAATAATAATGATGATAATATTAGGTCATACGTACATCTCCACGCGTTATCCCAAGTATTTTCAATTAATAAAATATATATTTAAAATGAAGTGAAAAAGAAATAATAATTAAGAAAAAAAAAAATGAAACAAATTTATAATTATTCAATAAGGCTATATAAATCGTTTTTTTTTTTTAGAGTACATTACTTTTAATATTAATTAAGATAATGTAAAATGTGTTAGTGAAGCATGCTTCTAAATAGTTATTTAGGTCATTGCTATAAACAATACATAAATTATATAAATAATGATAATAATAATGATAATGATAGAATAATATTAACAACCATGAAAAATAATTATCATAAGGCATTTAATAAGCGCAGAGTATTTCTTAATAAAATTATTTCTAAAATGAATCAATACCACGTTTACTCTTATTTTATTTTTCATACATAATACATTTAATTATTGTAAAGAAGAAAAAAAAATTTGAAATTTAAATAACATATTCATCATTACTATTGTTATTGTTATTATAATACAGTCGAATTCATTTTATAAGGAATAATAATAGTAATAATGATAATATTGTGTATTTTGAGCATTAATCAATTGTCAATTCATTTTATTTAAGTATTTAATTTTAGGTTACTATTGTTTTTATATATTTATAAATAACAATATGGATTTTTTTTTTAAATTTTTAGTTAACTAAGTTATTATTATTTTATTGTTTGGATATCAATTATAATTTATGTAAATTAAATAAATTTTTATTGTTAATTATTATTTCTTTATTAAAATGTACGGAAAATTTTCAGTTGAATTTTAGTTTATTATTAAAAGTAGCAGAAATAATTTTTAAGTTAAAAAAAATTTTTATACAATTTTTAATATAAATTATTTTTAAAAACTAAACTCCAAATTTCTGCTACTTTAAAATTTTATTTTTTCTAAATTTATTGTTTCTTTTTTTTAATGTTAATGAAAATTCAATCAATAATTATAATGAAATAATTGTAAAAAAATAAAAGTAATTAATAAAAGAAGAAATTTCTTATAACAAGATTCGACTGTTGATAAAATAACACAAAACAAAATTGCTAGCATAACAATAAAACACACTAACACGTAACTTGAAATTGTTAACGTGTTTGGGGATTTATTCGCAGGGCATTCATCAATGCGCTAGTAAGCGATCAGCATTAATCATGCCCATCATCAAACAAGACAATGGCTATCATCATCAAGTAAACAATAATCATTATTTCAACCTTCCTGAGCTCCGAGAAAGATGACCTAGGCATGTTTCCGATAGCCGACTTGAATAATCAGCGTGCCTACTCCTGGATGTATCTTCATCATCATCTTCATCATAATCACACCGTCATTATCATCAAAAAGCAATCGTACGCCATACGCCAAGATTTAAATAATAAATGGCGGATATCTTCAATTTGACAATACATCCGATTAAAAAAAAATAAAGTTATATTATAATGCAACTGGGTGGGGAGCATCTCTACACAGAATTTTATAATTCCTCAGGAGAAATTTTTATTTTTAAAAACTCTTAGTTTAAAATTCTTCAATGAAAAAAAATTAATTTAAAAAATTCTTTTTTTGAAAATCTTTCAGGAAGAAATCGATTGCAATGGAACTTCTTTATATCTCAGAAACAAAAGCTCGATATTTTGCTAAATTCATGTGTATTCTTTTTTTTTTTTAAATAATTAAAAATATTGATGTTCTAATTAGCAAATTATCTAACTCCATTTTAGAGAATCTTCCGTTTGTACGAAAAAACAATTAGTTCAAAATTTATTATCACTTTAAAAAATTATTTAATATCATTAATATCTAATAGAGGTATATTTTGGTTTGGATCATTCAAATAATTTATAATTGGACTATTGCTACATCAAAATGTTAAAAAATCACTCTCTAAAAAATAAGGAGAGACCAATTGCTAATTAGACTGTCGATATAAAGTTGTAATTATTAATAATTATAACATCTATAAAATATTTTTGTAAATTTAGTTTTCATCGATCACATTTTGAGGTCCCAAAAAACTTTATATTTTTGATTATTTTAATAAAAAAATAATACACATGAATTTAGCAAAATATCGAGCTTTTATTTATGAGAGATGTATCGCCTGAAAGTTTTATGATATAAAGAAGTTCAATTGTAGTCCATGGTTTCCTGAGAGATTTTCAAAAGAAGGATTTTTTTAATTCTCATTGTCATAAATGTTGTGTACATCTTATGGAAAGAGAAAAAAGCACAAACAATAATTGAATTTAAATTTAAAATTAATGCAATATGCAGCGTTACGTCTATGACACAGTCAGTTAATTACAATAAATTGCGAAAATGTCTATAGAATTGCTACTATTACTATTATTATTATTATTATTATTATTATTATATTTTTATTACTTAATCTTGTTTATATTACTCTATTATAACTATCATTATTACTCTATTATTACTTTCAATGGAATTAAGAGTTATAAGTATTATTTTAATAACTATTATAAAACAATGTAATCGCTGATATATGGTCACAGGGAACAAAAGCTCCATGATCAATTTAAATAAATAAAATAAATTGATTTTTTTTCACATAGTAAAAAATTTTATGTTAAATATTTAACACTTTTTTGTGTTAATTTAACACAAAATTTTTTACTGTGCATTGAAGAATTTTATACTGAGAGTTTTTAAAATTGAAAATTTCTCCTAAGGAATTATAAAATGTAAAAAAATTCTCTGTAGAAATGCTCCCCACTCATGCAACTCACCCTAAGAGTTAACGATAAAATCGCTAGATTTTATTTATCTAATCAAGAATAATTATGTTTAAGCAAAAGATTTAAAAACAGTGAATTGTCACTCGATAGTTTCTTAATCATGTCCTGAGATTAATTAATAATAATAATGAATTGTTAGTCCGCCGTATTGCGGGTTGATAAATAATAATTATATAGAAGTAACATTATAACAATAATAATAAGATCAATTAGCTTGAGTATCGTACATGTATGTATAAATATATGTGTTGAGATTTTTATTTTGTAACTTTAGAAGTAAATAATGTAACATTACTTTAATTGATCAAACTAAAAGCGCCTTTGTCTGAAAAAGCGATTATGAATAAGAAAAAACAAAATAATTAATTAAGAAAAAAAAAACA
Organism: Cotesia congregata; assembly: GCA_905319865.3. Taxonomy (NCBI): domain Eukaryota; kingdom Metazoa; phylum Arthropoda; class Insecta; order Hymenoptera; family Braconidae; genus Cotesia; species Cotesia congregata. The sequence goes on from CAJNRD030001123.1 coordinate 19,431,090, forward strand.
TGGAATAATTGTCTTGCTGTATAATAATATATATATGATATAAGATGGTTTAATAACTCCTGGACCTATCTCACTATTATAATAAGTATCCAAGATCTTTATTTTACACTTATATACTTTTAAGAAAGGTCATTGACTTCAAATCTGTCCTGCTGCCTTGGAATTACCCGCTCTCCCTTTAAATGCTCTTTTCTTCTATTCTTGCGTTATATATCTTCTGTCGTCTGGGTTCTTAGTCAGCAAAATTGTCAAAAAGGAACAAAAGGAAGAGTTGGTTAAAGAATCTCCTTTATATGCATTTACTTAAATATACACATAGAGTACTCCCTTTATTTTCCAAAAAACTGAGCAACCGCAAAGTAAGAAGACTAGACCACAACGGCGAAGCAAGAAGACGATAAATATATATTTTGAGGCAGAAGCACACGTGTAGGACGTGGGATTCCCCTCGGCATCTTTGCCAACTTTTTGCCAGACAATCGCACACTTTCTTTGTCCATTTAAATTATAAATTATCATTATTACCGAGAATCCTCTTCTACCACGTGTGTATTATAGCTTCTAGCTTGTTCTCTTCTTCATTCAGCATAAAGGGAAGAAAGAAGGAATTTTTTGCGGTTATTTGGATAAAAATAACTTCCAAAGCGTTTCCCAATGTGTCACAAGATCGATGACATTTGTTAAATAATGGTCTTTTTGTTAAACAAATTAAAAATGCGTAGTTTTGTTAAAAGAGCGTGACATTTAATATTGTGTACGACGTATGCGCACGCTCTCGCATCCTCTCTTTCTTTGTGTTATTTTTGGCAGAATCACCGTTGTATGCTTTAAATAGGACCGAGTTTCCGTCGAATAAAGCAGTTTGTAATACGAATTCTACATGTTGGAGCATCGCACTGTCTTTGAAGTAAGTAAACAGGTGCTATTGCTCTATCATCAACAATTGTTTATTATATATGATTACTTCCTATATTCTTCTTTGATTTTCTCTAATTATTAAGGGTACAGTTAAGTTTTTAAGTGTCCTAAGGTACGATAAAAGATGATTAATTTGATAATTAATGTGAAACGGGTGATATATTAGATAATGAGTGACGACGACGGTGGTTATATATGTGTGTGAAGACAATGTTCGGGAAAGTCTTGAGCTTTGTACTTACCAGCGGGAAAATTTGAAAAAACGATTATTGTTATTGTTATTATGCATACGTGACAAATTTTAATGGACTATATTATATTAATTGGCGCTTGGCGAATGTTATTAGATTAAATTATTTTTAAATAGTGAGTGCATCATATAAATAAAAATTTCGTAATGTTAACTTCACTGGTGGATATACTTGCAGTGGAACCTTATGTTCATGTGTCAAAAACACAAAAGAATATTGAGAGTTTTATTTATATACAAGATGGCCACCAATTCACTTTTTTATTGTTATATTATTCTTGAGTTTTTATTTTTTAATTAAATCTTATTAAAGTTAGCAGTCAATTATTTTTTAATTTTTTTTAATAAATAAATTATTTTAAGAAAATTGCATTTTTTATTTTTTTTTAATTTCTACATGTCAATTTTTTATAAAAATTAAGTTAGCCAATATTTAAAAATCTTTAGAATTTTTTTTTATTGAAAAAATGATTGCAATATAGAATAAAAAAAAATTTCACTTGTAAGAAACTTTAAAAACTGTAAGCGCAATTTTTAAAAAATGTTTTTTTGTTATAATTTAATTATTAAAAAAAAAAATTAAAATCGTCGGCTAACTTTAGTATTATTAAAAAATTTAAAAAGCCAAGAATTAATTCTTTTGTTGTTGAAGCTATTGTTAATAACCTCAATTGTCAACAATCAAAGTTTGCAAAAAGTTTCAATTTTACTGTCAATAATAATAAAAAATTTTTAGTAGCTGTCAATAAATAAAACCTGTCAAATTTCTATTATTTCTTCTTTGCACAGATTTCTTCAATCTTACCTGACACGATTGCGGTTCCAGTTATTTAAAAAAAAAAAAAAATAATAGTTTATTTCAATAAAGTACGTAGCAATAATATTAAAATAACTACTTACATTAGAATTAAAATAAATTAAAACTTGTAAAAATTTAAACCAAAAGTACAGTCTAGACAGAAAAAAACTGCGCCATTTCCTTGTCATTGGCACGAGTTCCAAAAAGTTTCAGAGGTTATTATTTTGGAAGCACTTGCTTCAAGTTGAGCGATGACGTCGTCACCTAAAAAAGTTGTTATTGTTGTTACTATGGCTAGTCTTTAATAAATAAAAAACTTTTAGAATGTTATAATAAATAATTGAAGAAAAAAAAAATAAAATAAATAAAAATTTAATATTTACAGGTCTCGTACTCACGGTTAACGTTATTTCGATCAAACGAAGTGCGTATATAATGTCAAATTGGGTTTGTAATGTGTAAATAAGAATAAATAAATAAATAAATAAAATAAAGCATGCTTTACAATGCATGTAATGTCATGCGCATAAAATTGCATCTATTAAAAAATATATCCCACTCGGATAGCTACTTTATTTATTATTATTATTATTATTATTATTATTATTATTATTATTATTATTATTGTTATTATTATTATCTATATAGACATCATATGACAGCAGAAAAACGTCATTATTTAATACAGGCATTAGAAATAGACATTACCCTTTGAGTGCTCTGAATAAATAGGACCGAGTGGTGCTCGCTCACAATTAGACGTTTGTAAGACCAAGACTGACATTACAAAATATTACATACATTTTTTACATTATTAAAATTAATACATTATATATTTATAAGTTGTAATTCAACTTTGTTATTATATTGCTACTCGTAAACGGTGTGTAGTGTGTAAAAATAAATTCATCAGAACGTGCACGTTTTCAGCAAAAAAAATAATAATCATGAGTAATAATTGGAGTTGTCGTCATTCTCGATCACTCATCTCTATTTTTCTGGCAAGTTTATTTTCAAACAAAGTCTTTTTATTATTATTAATAATAATAAGCACATTGTCAACTTAAATATTTAATATGTTATGGATGTGAGCATAAATATATTTACTATCACAAGGTCATGATCATTTTAATATATCATTTGTTAATAATAATAATAATAATTTATTAAATTTATATATCTATAATTATTAACAAAAATTTCGCAATTATATTTGTTTAATATAGATGCCGGCTGAGTGCATTGCCAATCCACTGCAGCGAGAGCTCGCTGATTCAATAATACGAATGCAGTCTTTGGATGAGATAAGGATACTGCTGGCTTGTGGAGCTAAGCCCAACGAAATAGTTACCCAGGGTTTACGACCACTTCATTACGCGGTTTGGCAAAAGTACACGGATGCTGCTCAACTTCTTATTGTCCGAGGTGCTGACATTGACGCTACTGATGAGTGCGGGTACTCGGCGCTTCATTTAGCTGCTGAGCATGGTTATATTGATATTGTCAAGATGTTATTGAAGCATGGTGCCAAAGTGGATCATCGGCCTGACACTGGCGAGCTTTTTCCTCGGTAATTATTTATATTATTGAGAGAATAAGGAAAATTTTGTGCCTTTTTATGGTTTCATATTATTCTCATCGATAGTCAATTTATGATGATAAGTATTTAAGCTGCATTCGAAAATGATCTATCTCTAAATATATAATTAAGAAATTACCCTGTATCTTGAGAACTATTGACATTTTTAAAGATATAAGCTCATCCTGATGTTACACTCGTCAAGACCTTTCATTTGAGTACCCACATCAATTTTTCATATATTTCATATATTTATATATATTATATATATATGTATATATGAAAAATATATCAAAAATACATGTGGGTACTCAAATGAAAGCTCATGATAAGTATAACATCGAGATGAGCTTATACGTTTAAAATCGTCAATAGTTAAAAAATGACATTGAATCTTGTCATATAATGATATTTTTAAAGATATAAGCTCACCCTCACATTACACTAATTGAGACCTTTCATTTAAGTACCCACATCAATTTTTCATATATTTTATATATTTATATATATGACATATTTGTATATATGAAAAATATATCAAAAATGTATGTGGGTACTCAAATGAAAGGTCTTGATGAGTGTAACATCAAGATGAGCTTATATCTTTAAAAATATCATAAGTTGACAAAATACAATATAATTTCTTAATTATTGACATTTTTAAAGATATAAGCTCATCCCGTAGTTACACTCATCAAGACTTTTTATTTAAGTAGCCACATCAATTTTTCATATATTTATATGTATTATATATATGTATATATGAAAAATATATCAAAAATGCATGTGGTTACTCAAATGAAAGCTTTTAATGAGTGTAACATTGGGATGAGCTTATATATCTTTAAAAACTCCAATATTTAAGAAATGACATTGAATCTTGTCATCTAATGATATTTTTAAAGATATAAGCTCATTCTCACATTACACTCATTGAGACCTTTCATATAAGTACCCACATCAATTTTTCATATATTTTATATATTTATATATATTACATATATGTATATATGAAAAATATATCAAAAATGTATGTGGGTACTCAAATAAAAGCTTTTGATGAGTGTAACACCCGGATGAGCTTATATCTTTAAAAACGTCAATAATTAAAAAAGTACAGTGCAATTTAACAAAATTTATTATTTAATAAAGCAAAATTTTATTTATCTATAATTCACAAGTCACGGCAGTCACATAGTGACTGCAAGGTTGCTATTTTTTTTATAAATAATTAATAAATAGCTTATTAATTATTAAAATATTTACAGTACGATGCTGTGTGATGAACCACTTCGATTAGCATTGAGAAACGGTCATACTGCAGTAGCGAAAATATTGCTGGAAGCTGGCGCAAATCCAAACAAAAGGTACTTTTTTGGTTCGGAAATAAACCTGGTATCACCGTTAGATCTTGAGTGTATGGAATTATTGTTGGCTTTTGGAGCGCAGCCTAATACTCGGGACCGCGCTGGTCTTACGCCATTGATGAAAGCAGCAAGGTTACCTCAGGTAATATTAAAATAATTATTTTATTAAATTTAAATTTAATATTAAAATATTTTAAAATAAATTAAAGGGTATAGCGTCAGTGTTGCTGCTTTTGAGTTACGGAGCAGACGTTAATGCGATGGCGGACGCAAGACACGATTACAGAACAGTTATGCATTATGCGATACTCGGTGGCGACAAAACCGTCATCAATCTAATGCTTAAGCAAGGAATCAGGCTGAATCTTGGCCCTGACTACCAAAAACCCTCGGCCTTGGACTTGGCTATTCTCAAGGGTGACCCCTCGATTGTTGAAATGTTACTTGAAGCTGGTATTTATTGATATTTTATTTACTTTTTTTATTTGGCATCTTATCCTACTTGGCAGTATTACTGTCAGCATTTATATAATTATATATTGTAAAATAATTATTTATCTATATTATTAAGAGAATAAGCAAAATTTTGCGGCCAGTGAATTTATATGATAAAATGCGTTTTATGGTTAAATTTGGTATCGTTGGAAAAGTCTTGGCTTGGAATTGTGCCTTTCCATGATTTCATATCATTTTCAAAAATAGTCAATTTATTCTAGAGACATAATTAAGAAATAACCTTGTATCTGGTGAGATATTGACATTTTTACAGATATAAGCTCATCTTGATGTTACACTCATCAAGACCTTTCATGTGAGTACCTACATCATTTTTTCATATATTTATATATATTATATATATGTATATACGAAAAATATATCAAAAATGCAAGTGGGTACTCAAATGAAAGCTCTTGATAAGTACAACATCGCGATGAGCTTATATTTTTAAAAATATCATAAGTTGACAAAATACAATATAATTTTTTAATTATTGACATTTTTAAAGATATAAACTCATTCCGATGTTACACTCATCAAGAGCTTTCATTTGAGTACCCATATCATTTTTTCATATATTTATATATATTACATATATGTGTATATAAAAAATATATAAAAAATGCATGTGGGATAAGCTTATATCTTTAAAAACATCAATAGTTATTAAGAAATGACATTGAATCTTGTCATCTAATGATATTTTTAAATATATAAGCTCACCCTCACATTACACTCATTGAGACCTTTCATTTGAGTACCCACATCAATTTTTCATATATTTTATATATTTATATATATATCACATATATGTGTATATGAAAAATATATCAAAAATGCATGTGGGTACTCAAATGAAAGCTCTTGATGAGTGTAACATCGAGATGAGCTTATATCCTTAAAAACATCAATATTTAAGAAAGTACAGTGCAATTTAACAAAAGTCATTATTTAATAAATCAAAATTTTATTTATTTATAGTTCACAAGTCACGGCAGTCACATAGTGACTGCAAGGTTGCTAGTATTTTTTATTTTACCAAAAATTAATTGAAAAAATAATAATGATAACCTGATAAATTTTTAGGTGCTGACGTAAATGAATCATCATCAATAATCGGTTCACCTCTTCACGTCGCTTGCGCTGACAATATTCCCAACAGACTGGAAATCCTGAGTATGCTTTTAGAACGTGGAGCTGATCCAAATCTGGTGATAAGAAGCGATGAAGGTCCATCATTGCGTCCAGTTTTGGCAGAGTATGTTGCCAGTAATGTAAATCCATCTGTCGAGGTTGTTGCTCTGCTTCTAAAGTATGGAGCGCGAGTTGTAATAAAGACACAATTTCGTGATCCCCACGGGATACTAAACTCCCTTCAAAATACAGCGGATAAACCGAAATTACTGAGAGCTTTACTGGAGGCTGCTGAGAGTTTTGATCCCTGTATGATCAGAAGATCCAGCAGCTTAACTGACGCGCAAAGAGCTCTAGTGATGGAAGCTGCTCGAACACCCTTGCCCCTTACTCATCAAGCGCGGCTGATAGTCAGGAAAATGTGCGGGCCTAAATTACCTAAAATTGTACGGAGACTTCAATTACCTCAATCGTTAAATCGTTATCTTCTTTATGATTTTTCATAATAATTGTTTGAAATTTTTAAATTAACTTCATTTACCTCTTGTTATTATTATCATTATCATTATTATTATTATTATTACGCTAAATGCATAAAAATAAACCGTTTTATTTTTTGCTATTTTTCCTATTTTGTTTACAAAACAAATTATTAGATTGTGATATGACGATTAATGTACTCTCAAATTTTTTTTGTAGACATTAGTATTTTTATAAACCTGTTGATTAATGATGTAGACTGAATAACATACTGATGATTATTATTATTATTATATATATATTTGTAAATTTTATAAAAAACAATTGTTAAATAATCATTAATCATGTTCAAGTATTATAATTTATAAAGAAAAATTGTAATTTGACTATTAATATGTAAAATGATGAAGATCTCTTGTTGATTTATAAATTTCAAATTGATAAATTTATCAGACTCATGATTTTATACCTTTGTATACATTAAATAATTAAAAGTTAAATATACTGGTAGAAATGACAAAGATCAATTAATCTACTGTGATATTTTAATAGCACCCTTAATCTCAATACTCAATACTATCATCAGTTATTGCGTTAATAACTTTTGGCAATCGTTACGTGCCAATTGAGATGTCTTTATGAAATTAATGATCCTGAGGTCAGTAATTTAAAGAATGACAAATTTTATTTTGTTTTTTTTTTTTTTCTAAGTCAATTCGAATAAAATAATTTTAGACAACCATTATTAAATCAATAATATAAGTTAGATCATTGTTTGGTACTAGGATTTTTGACGCAAATTTAAAATAAAATTTTATAATGAATGGTTAACATTTTTGATATTATGGCAAAAGTATTGGTTTATAAAAAATTTTTTTAAACAAAAGTTGTTGAACATTTTATTTTATAAAAAAAGTGTCCCTTATTTTTTATCCTTAGCATCAATAATTTCACTGTAATTTCAAAAGAAAGATTCATAATTATCATAAAATTTGAATCTTTCATTATTTTAAAATCATAAAAAACATTTTTGATATAAAATTAAATTTTGAACAAATTTTATTCAATAATACTTTTTTATAGGTCTAATATTCTATGATATTAAATTTAGCTGTCATTTGACCGTTTTTGAATTTTATTTAACAAAAAAATTTGTTCCGAAGAATTATTTTTAAAAAATTGCATTTTTAATTTATTAAATTTTCTAATCAATCAATTTTTTTCTCATTTTTTTATGCAGTAATTTATTCTTAAAATTATTTTTAAAATGATTAAATATCTGCTAAATTAATTTTCATAATAATTTCGCCTTAATATTTCAAGTAATTCCGGCGTATTTTTATATTTTTTTCTTTGGAGGGTGAGGGGGATCACATGATGACTACTCAGCCAATGAGAGCGCGAGATGGCCGGCGCGCGCCGTGGCGTGATGCCGAGACTGCCGCTCCCTTCAGATCCGACTCAGCTACCAACAAGGTAAGACGCAGTACCGCGCGCGTCGCGTATGGCTCATTTTTAATTCTTTACATCTTTACTTGCTTTAAATTTTACATACGTTTAAACGTCCGAATCATGTAGACTCTCGCGTTTTATTACACCGGCTTTGTAATTATTCATAAATAAATAAACATTATTAACAATTTTTTTTATATGTACTTCAGTTAAAAGTGTATCAGTTTGTGTTCGCGCTTTTTTTATTTTTTTTAAATGAACGTCAGTTTTAACTTCAGTGTTCAGTGCTTCGGGTACATCAACGAGAAGAAATGACGTTTTTCATCAGCAAAGTCGCTGAATTTAAACTTTTAGTGATGTTTGGTAGAGAAATAGCAGTCAAATGGCGAAATGGCGGCTAAGTCACTTTTAGATCATTCCAAAAAGTCACAATCTTCTAAGTATTATTTCTTCGTCAAGGTTTGCAACATATTTTATTATCTCATCATTTTTTATTTATTATTGTTATCAATTTTCATTGTCATTATTTATTTCAATTGAAATTTTTAATAATTTTCTTTAAATTTTTTTTTAAATTTTACGCCCTCTACCGTTCAACTACATTTTTGCGCGCTATTTTTCAAATTTGAATTTTATAAAATTGTGAGTTCAGTTTTCAAAGGTTTAATCACGAAGAATTATTTGGGTATAAGTATTTAATTTTATTTTATTTCAAAATACAAATTATAAATTATAAACTTAAATATTTAATTATTAGTTTTAAAATTTTAATTGGGAAATTTTATTAATAAAATGAATAAAATGTAAAATTTTTAGATTCCGCGCTTAAAGAAACAACAGTGCCATCTACTGATCACCTTTAATAGCTTTCTGAATTAAAAAATAGATAAGGTACCGACAGAAAAATCAGTGTTTCAAAACAACAATGGCGGTGTTCTCGAAATTCTCTCATTGTTTACATCACACACCAGCCGGGGATTCCAACAACCGTCAGTTATCAATTGTAGAGGTTTTAAATTGCGTCGAAGGTCTCACGTAGCAGATAAGGTGACTGAATAACTTATTATTTTAGTCATTTAATAGCGTTCTTTGTGACTGGGTTATTGTATTCAGCTGGCATTTAGTAGAACATTATTTATTTTAATAATATTCTTTGGTGTTTTTTGTTGGTTAATAATCATGATGGATTACAGTTAGTATTTTTATTTTTTTGGATAAAAAAAAATAATTAAAAAAATGTTAAGGACTTTTAAACATTTTCCAATTTACAATTTACAATTTTTGTTGAAAATAATACCCAAAAGTTTTTAAAAGTCTTTTTAGAATTAAAATTATTTTTTTTTGTGGCTTTATTTATTTATTAATTTCTATATTTGTATTTATTATATAATTGATGTTTTAAAAAAAATTAATTATTGTTATTTTAATTAGTTTTAAATTAATTTAAGATTTTTTTTTTTTATATAGAAATCGAAATAGACGATGTCAAAACGTAAGAAAGATGAAGTAGTCGATTTAACAGAATCAGACGACCAAATAATAAAACCAGCGGCTAAAAAATTGAAACAAGCATCAGAAAAACCCAAAGTACCAAAAAAACCAAAATTAGTTTCTGAAAAAGCGAAACCAGCGCCTAAAAAACGCAAAGCTGAGACTAAAATGGGTTGTTTGGAGTCAAAAGAAAGCATAGCTGATTCTGACGAATTTATAGAGCCAGTTTTAAAAGTTAAAAAATCTGCGGGTGCTAAAAAAAATCAAAAAACTATAATAGACTCTGACGGGTCAACAGAGTCAATTTCAAGTCACAATTTTCATATTGACCCAAACCACTTAGTGCACGACTGGACCAGCGCGGAATACGTCCAAGAGTTCAATGGAGTAACTCGAGCAGTTGCCGAAGCTGTGGTGAAACTTTTGGACAATGACAACACTATTCCTTTCATCGCGAGGTACCGTAAGGACCAAACGCGTGGTTTAGACGCCGATAAGTTAAGATTGATCAAAGAAAGTTACGACCGCGCGAAAGCTATCAAGCACAAAGCCGACTTGGTGATAAAAGCTATCGACAAATCTGGGAAATGGACTCCTGAACTTCACAACCATGTAAAGTCTGTCAAACTTTTGTCTGAGTTGGAGTACATTCACTCGCTGTACAAGACTGGCTCCAAAAGAACCCTCGCGGAACGGGCTAGAGAACTCGGGCTGGGTCCAGTTGCTGAGGCGGTCTTGAAGGGCGATAAAATTCCGTATATAAAAAGTTTTATTCGATCTAATGAAGAAGGTCTTGAGAGCGAAGATCAAATCAAAGATGGAATAATTAATATTCTTGCTGATGTTATTAGCAAAAATAAGGAAACTTTTGATAAGACAAAAGAATTGCGGGAGAATATTTCGGCTACTATTCAGACCAAAAAGACTAAAGACGCCTCTACGGGTAAAATGGATAGTAAGAAAAACGATGATGAGAAGTATAAAATGTATTACGAGTGGAAAAATATGGAGAAAAACATAAAACCCCACCAGACACTTGCTATGAATCGAGCAGAGAAGGAAAAAGTTATCGCAATTCAAGTAATAGTTCCGGATTATTTAGAAAGTCAATTGAAAAAATTTATCTTGCAATTGTACCAGTCGGGAGTTAACGCTTCGGTATTTCACAAGGACCTGATTCACAGGGCGTTCGATACTGCGTACAAAAAATACATTAAGCCGTCTGTGATACGGAGGATCAGAAGCGAGCTGAGTGAGAAAGCTGAGGAAGCTTCTATGGAAGTGTTTGCAGTAAATGTTAAGCAACTGCTCCTCACACAGCCGGTTAGAGGAAAAAGTATCCTGGGGATCGACCCCGGATTCAAGCACGGTTGTAAGCTTGCTGTAATTTCGGCACAAGGCGATTTACTCGACACAGCGACTATTTATCCACACTGTAAAAATGATAAATTGCGACGAGGAGGCGCTGATACGCTCGTTAAGCTCGTACGTAAATATGGGTGCTCTATTTTGGCGTTGGGTAATGCAACAGCTTGTCGAGAAACGGAAAGCTTTATTTCGGATATTATTAATTCGAATTTATTGGACAAACATAAAGTCACTTATACGATTGTTGATGAATCTGGGGCTTCAATTTACAGTTGCAGTGATTTAGCTAAAACTGAATTTCCAGATTTAGATTGCAATGTAATATCAGCTGTATCAATAGCAAGGCGTCTTCAAGATCCACTTGCGGAACTGGTTAAAGTTGAACCGAAATCGCTTGGAGTTGGAATGTATCAACACGATTTACCGGAGAAACAACTGATGGCTAAATTAAATGAGGTAAGTTTAACAAATGTTTGCTGCTTTGAATTTGTAGTCGGTTGCAGAGGATTTAAAGCTGTTGTTTAAGTTAAACATGACATTGATGAATATGAAATTTAATTAAATAATATATTATATTAAGGGAATAAGCAAAATTTGGGGCCAGTGTATTTATATGATACAATGGGTTTTTATTGTTAAATTTGGTAGCGTTAAAAAAGTTTTGATCTGGAGTTGTGCCTTTTAAAGGTTTCATATCATTCTCTTCTATAGTCAATTTGAATCTTGTCATCTAATGATATTTTTAAAGATATAAGCTCACCCTCACATTACTCTCATTGAGACCTTTCATTTAAGTACCCACATCAATTTTTCATATATTTTATATATTTCTATATATTACATATATGTATAAATGAAAAATATATCCAAAATGCATGTGGGTACTCAAATGAAAGCTCTTGATAAGTGTAACATCGCGATGAGCTTATACCTTTAAAAATATCATAAGTTGACAAAATACAATATAATTTCTTAATTATTGACATTTTTAAAGATATAAGCTCATCCCGATGTTACACTCATAAAAACCTTTCATTTAAGTACCCACATCAATTTTTCATATATTTATATATATTATATATATATGTATATATGAAAAATATATCAAAAATGCATGTGGGTACTCAAATGAAAGCTCTTGATGAGTGTAACATCGGGATGAGCTTATATCTTAAAAAATGTCAATAATTAAGAACTGACTTTGTTATCTTGTCAACTAATGATATTTTTGAAGATATAAGCTCATTTCGATATTACACTCATTGAAACCTTTCATTTGAGTACCCACATCAATTTTTCATATATTTATATATATTATGTATATGTATATATGAAAAATATATAAAAAATGCATGTGGGTACTCAAATGAAAGCTCTTGATGAGTGTAACATTGAGATGAGCTTATATCTTTAAAAGTGTCAATAGTTAAAAAAGTACAGTGCAATTTAACAAGAGTCATTATTTAATAAAGTAAAATTTTATTTATTTATAGTTCACAACTCACGGCAGTCACATAGTGACTGAAAAGTTGCTAGTTAATTATTAATATTGATTTATTTATCAACAGGTCGTAAGTGAAGCTGTCAGTTTCGTCGGCGTGGACGTCAATACAGCGTCACATTGTTTATTAAAAAGAGTAGCGGGCTTATCTGATGCCAAAGCATCAAACATAATAAACTGGCGAAAGGGTAACGGGCCATTCATCAATCGCGAGCAGTTACAGAAAGTAAAAGGTATTGGAGCGAAAACTTTTGAGCAATGCGCGGGATTTATACGAATAATACCCGAGACCGCGTTATCTCAATCAGCCGAGTCTAGCTTCATGGAAACTAAATCTAAAGCTAAGATTAAATTTAATTATCTCGACCAAACGTGGATTCATCCCGAGTCATACGGTGCCGCGAGTGCCCTTATCAAAGCTTGCAATTCACGTCCTGAGGATTTAGGATCACGTAATTTTATTTCTGCGATAAATGTCTTCGTTGCTGGTAAAGATCGTGCTGAACTAGCCAAGCAGCTGGGCACTAATAAAACCACGCTGGAGGTTATCGTCAAGGGGCTGAGGATGGAGAAAGGCGAGGATATAAGACGCCAGGGTAGTGCTCCTTTGTTCAGGAATAGTCTCAGGACCATCGATGACTTGGTAGTTGGATCTGTTTTGAATGGAGAAGTCAGGAATGTCACGCACTTTGGCGCTTTCGTTGACATCGGCGTCGGAACTGATGGCCTTATCCACATCAGCGGTTTAAAAGGAGCCGTTCTTTCAATTGGACAGCACGTAGAGGTCAAAGTTGCCAACATCGAGAAAGAGCGAGGTCGCATTGGGCTTCATTTGAATAAATTTTCCTAGATTTTAGTATTTTATTGTTATTTAAGGGGGATAGCCATTTTGAGTATCGAAAAAATAGGTGATTTTCGGGAATTTTTTCGACTGAGATAATAAAGGAATTTTGATTAGAAAATATCATGTTGTTACAAAGTTATAAGCATTTTTGTGGAGTACCAAAACAATTTCCCCCACCACGGTGTGTTCTCTAACTCAAAAAAAGATTATCTAAAACAAAAAAACGAAACAGCGTTATAATCTGCATGCATGTGGTTATCGTTGCACATAGGGGATTTTGAAACTTTGATTTAATAAAAAAAAAGTAGTGGCTATCCTCCTTAAATAATTTTTTTTGTGTAAAAATATTTTAAGAGTGCCTTTTACCGTTATTGATTCAGTACCTCAGATTAAATGTATTTAATTTTGTTAAAATACTTAGAGACAATAAGTAAGTTATTTAAGTTTTAATTTAATAATTAATAAAGTATATTTTCAAACAAACTTTGTATCTCCACTTGTAGAAGACTTGAGAGGTTTAATGTAGTATTAATTATACCGTTAATATCTTTAGGAAATAATCCGAGCGATAAAGGACTTTACATTGACTTATCAAGTACCAGCTGCTTATAATAATACTCGCTTTGTTAATTTAATGAATAGAACCTTTACTCGGTTTGTTGAGTTGAGCGCAACTAATAATATTCAAGATGCTGTAATCAGAATATTAAACGATCTATAGATGGACGGAATAGAAAGCGGAGACCTGTAGGTGAATAGACCAGAACAGGACAATAATAAAATAAAGTTGTGAGGGCTGTGATTCAAACTGACGGATTGACACTGGAGAGTATAGTACGGGAGAAGCGAGGGGAATAAAAATTCCCTTTTAGTATTACCATTATGATTAATATTAGTTATAAAACGAAAAATCAATTTATTCTCTTCGTTTATGCCCCGCTACACATCATTCATCGGGTTGTGAATACTAGTATTAATATTAAAATAATAATAATAATAATTTATTCTATCAATTTATTAAAATAATTACACGGAATTACCGTAATTAGTTTTTTCAATAAAAATTTTTTATTAATTGCTTTTGGTTTTTTACTTTTTAGAAAAAAATTGAGTAGATATTTACGAGGTAAAAAATTCAATAGATAAATTTTTAAAATATTTGTGCGGTTTTAATTTAAAGCTAATGGGTATTGATAAAAAAATCAACGATAAATTGTTTTTTTATTCGTTATTTATTTTCAGGGCTCGTATCGCGTTAATTGAGAAAGTAGAGCGAGAAGACAATAAGAAAATAAATACGTGTGTGTATAGATTGTGGGCTCGGTACAATGAAGTTCGATCGCGATAATGAAACTTGAACGGCGTGTAGGGCGTCGGGAAGTCGCGACGCTCCCATTTTCCTCATTGACGTCGCGCCGTACGTCCTGATGAAGCTCTAGCTCGATACTTTGCCGGGCTGCTGGCTGCTGGCTCCTATATATAATAGGAATAGCTTATACTACGGGGTATGTACACCAAACGAGAAGAGAGGAGTTTTGTAAACAAACTAAAACATCGTTTATCGCTTATCTCATCTGCTAAAAATAATATTTGACAAGAAATTACTTGATAATCTTTAAAATAGCTCTATACAATTTAAAAAAATATTTAAAATTAAAAAAAAATCTTAATTTTAATCAGCAAGATTTTTTCTTAAAAATTTTTTTTCAATTTTTTAATACAATTAAATAATTTTTACTAAAGACCAATATTGTCTCTCTTCATTTTCAGCAGTTGAAAATTTCCAATTAGAAATTCGTTCATTATCTAAATCACAAAGAGAATTTAATAGATTAAATTAACGTTAACAAAAAGTTAGATGGTAATTAACAGTAATTATTCATCCGATAAATGGATTACGTTATGCAGCAGTATTATATTTAGTTATAAATTATATATGTAGTACCTGACAGCAATATTGAGTTATTCCGCGAAACTATATATACAACAGAGCCGAATTAGCCCGATTAGCCGGATACATGTAACCGGATGTCCTAGATTTACATTATATTGGCTCTTGGTCATTGGTACAATGTTTAAGCTCATGTTTGTATGTATGCCTATGCATTATACAGTGTAACTTGTATTGTTAGTTAGTGGTATTAACTGCTATGCTAAATTAAAGCATTTCGATCCATCGATTTTCAATATCCGGATCTAAATATTCATTAATTCTAAAAAAAAATTAATTAATATAGTATATTACGACCCAAGGCCAGAAAGTTGGATTTCCTGGCGTATGTGATATGATGGCCGAGGCTATCATGTCACATACGTCAGGGCATCCAACATTCTGGTCATGGGTTGTATACTATTTTTCTTGCTCTCCAGCCGAAAGTACGCAACCCCGGGGAAGGGGTTTTGCCGGGGGTGAGGGGGGCGCCGCCCGACTTTTGTAAAGCCGAGGCGAAGCCGAGGTTTTACTGGTCGGGGCGGGCATAATAAAAAAGTAAAAATTAATAAATAAAAAAAAATAAGTTATTTTAAAGTTTACTAACAGACGCTCTGATTAAAAGAGATAACATGCACAGAAATTGTCACAAATATTTAAACTCGATTTAATAACAGAATTAATTTTTTTAAGTTGATTAAAAATTAGTTTTTAATTAGACGGCTAAGAAAGATTGAAATTTAATTATTAGAAGCTTGTAGAGTACATGGATTGTTTTATAAACAAATCGCTTTACTAGCTGTCAAAATATAAAAGAAAGCAAATAAAACCTACAAAACTTTTATATTTTATTTTCGAAAATTTTTATATAAATTATTTGTGCAGTATTATATTATTAAATAGTTCATTAACAATAATCTAGTAAGAAATTATTTTTACTTATTTGACACTTTTTGGTTAGTTTATGTGTTGACATGTTACATACAAACGATGTTGTGACTGTTATATACAGTCAAAACTCGCTGTATAG
>CAJNRD030001123.1:19447942-19501921 GCA_905319865.3 Cotesia congregata
CTGTGCTGCTCTGTGCTGCCGGCCAGAAAATATGCGTAGCGCGCATGCGTAGAGAGCCGGCTGAGCCGGCCATAAATGTTGCTCTTCCTGGAGTAAAGTGCGTCCAGGATGAACGTACTTTCGGCTAGGAGAGCAAGAAAAATTATTGGATAGGTCAGTAGTATTTTGCCGAGTTCAGAGTAAAGTTACTGTACAGAGGCTGGTTGAGTCACATTATATCAAGCATCTTCCAGACCTGAGTGTGACCCTTGACCTGTTTTAATTACTCCTCGTTACAGCTAAACTAAACAAAACGTGCAGTAGTAAGTGCCGAGTACTAAGGAAGGTCATTGTACCTTTACTTGAGAAAACAGTAGTGAACTGATACTGATACTGATACTGATGATGACAATTTACAGGCAAGACTTATCTTTTTTTAACGAACCAAAGTCAATTCCAAAACGTATTATTGCGTTCCGCGAAACTCGCATCAAGTTATATTTGCATAATCCGCTTAAATGCTTTACTTTGTTCTTCTCAATGCCGGTTTCTTCTTTATCTCTGTTTTCTTCTTAATGTACTCGCAAACTATGCAATTGCACTTATTTGAGAATAATCAATAAATATTTTTTATTTATGGTAAGTTGTCAGCTATCAAGCGACAGCGAAGAATTTTATTTTTATTTTTTAAACCTTTAGCTAGGAATAAATTTTTCTTTGACAGAAAATAAATGAGGAACCCAAGCCGGGTTTTATGGAAAAATGTTTGCATTTTATCAAGTACCGGCAGTTTATTTTAAATATCCTTTTTTATAGAGTATTATATTGAGGAGGTAAAGAAATTAAAATAATTTAAATTATTTTTAGTAAAAAGAGTAAACTGCTGTAGATAAGATAGCAGGAGTATGATGGAACAATTATAAAAAAATTTTCTCATTATCCTGAAACTTATGAGTAAACTTGTAATTGGTTATTACTCGAGTCGAGTTAATAAAAGTTGAAAAGCTATTTTTCTTTGTTTCTGATTTAACTCGGCTCGCTCGTGTCAGGTGAGGGGCAGCGTCAATTACGTAACAGAGTTGAATCAAGAGTAAAAACGGGCTAGGTGTATAATCATATAATAGAGAATGTAGAGAAGAGAAGTCCTGGAGAAAAGTTTGTCTATAGACGTACAGACATCAACTTACTTCCCGTCTTCCGTCTTTTCAACGGATTGGAGTCGAGTGTAGTGTACTACAGAGGATCGTTGACCTCATCCTCATCCTCACGAGTTTTATCCCCGAGAGGGCGAATCTGTGATTACTGGTGAGTGTGCACTGTTCGCTTTTAAAGTTACTCTGTACGGTATCATGGAAAATAATAAAATCAGTTATAAATTGTATAACCATCAATAGAAGATAAAACTCTTATTTTATTTTATTTCTATTTTATCTCAACAGTTATTTATTGGCCTTATTCCAATAAGAAATTTTATAATTGCGCCAGACAAAGTGTCTCGTAGTCTGAGTCCAGATTACCCTCATGAAAATAAATTATATCAAAAATATTTGTTTAAATTTGAATAATATAAACTCGCAACCTTGCTATACCAGTCACTATGTGACTGCTGTGAGTTGTGAACTATAAATGAATAAAATTTTGATTTATTAAATAATGACTTTTGTTAAATTGCACTGTACTTTTTTAACTATTGACGTTTTTGAAGATATAAGCTCATCCTGATGTTACACTCATCAAGAGTTTTCATTTGAGTACCCACATGCATTTTTGATATATTTTTCATATATACATATATGTAATATATAGAAATATATAAAATATATGAAAAGTTGATGTGGGTACTTGAATGAAAGGTCTCAATGAGTGTAATATGAGGGTGAGCTTATAACTTTAAAAATATCATTAGATGACAAGATTCAGTGTCATTTCTTAACTATTGATGTTTTTAAAGATATAAGCTCATCCCGATGTTACACACATCGAGAGCTTTCATTTGAGTACCCACATGCATTTTTGATATATTTTTCATATATACATATATATAATATATATAAATATATGAAATATATGAAAAATTGATGTGGGTACTCAAATGAAAGGTCTTAATGAGTGTATTATCGGGATGAGCTTATATTATCTTTAAAAATGTCAATACTTCACGAGATACAGGGTCATTTCTTAATTATGTAATATAAATACACTAGTTACAAAATTTTGCATATTCTTTTAATAATATAGATTTACAATAAATAAATCATTTTTAAAACTAAAAGATGGCAAATAAATATTTTTTCTTCATAGATAATTTTTTGTCGATTTTTTGTTTATATTTTATCTATATTTTAGATACTAATAAAACGATTATTATTATTATTATTATAAAAATTCATTTTAAGTTACATGATAATTTAAATATATCTCTATAACTATATTTTGAATATAAATTTTTTACATGAAGTTAAACGCATTAAATTCACATACAGACCAGAAATTTAATTCAATTCGTAGCAAAAAATCGTTCGACATTTTTTACTTCTTGTCTTTTATTTCACATCGTATTTATCGAAAATTTCCATAAAAAAATGAAGAAAAAAAAAAGGGCAAAAACAAATTGAAGACCGGGAAGCTGTCAGAATTTAAGTGAGCAATATTTTGTGAAGCACGTGCCCTTCTGACGGCCCTTCACATCCGCATCGGTCGTTGATGTTCCTACTCAACAAGAACTTGATGCTTTTCACGAGTGCGTCGTTACGCAACCGTCTGGTCTAGTAAAGTCCGTTCTTCTTGTATCGGGGTTCCTCGTTTCCCTTTTTCCTGCTACGTCCTTGTCATCATTCCTCCTTCCAGATTAAACTTTCCCAAATAATAAATTCTAAACACGTGACAACGTGTCTCTTTACTCTATACCCCACTTCTCGGTCTCGGAACTCGACTGCATTGTACATCAACAGCAAAGTCGCTTATAACCCAAAAAAGTGCAAAAAAATAGCTCAACCTTTCCTTTTATTTAGACCGTGTTCTACACGAACACGGGCTTGAATTCAAGGAGGGTGAATGTATTGTTGAATTTATAAGGTAACAACTAACTTTACTAGTATGACGCCGGTCTCAGTCTGCGACACATTTCACTTGTCCTCCCGTCTAAAGAAGTTTCTTTAGCTTCATTTTTAGTTACAAGCTTTAAGTCCTGAATCCTAGATCTTAGATCCTACAGGTTATGGGTCATGCATCCTGGAAAAATTCTATCCACTGTATATAATATAATACTACGGCTGTCCAGTTGCATTACTGGTCACCGCTGGCTGGACTTTACGTTATTTCCGCAATGGTTTTTCACAATGCAGCCAGTTGACATGAAATTGATACCAACTTTTAGAAAAGCTTTCGTGGAAAAAATAAAAAAACTTGTTAAGTAGAGAAAAAATTTTTTTCTTTAAAAAATAAATATTTATTTAATATTTTATCGGCAGAGATGTAGATGTAGATGAAGAAGGGTTGTCTTCATTCGGTTATCGGTTTTCCCTTGTGTCTCTCGTCATCCGCCCTTCCTTATTCTTATTCACAACTACCACCAGAGTTATATACTCGATACTCACACTAATTTCACACTTTGTGTTTATATTAGCTGCTAGGGATCGTATTTCGGGAAAGTTTTAATGTATGACAGTAACTACACTGTTAATATTACCATGCCAGTTGTGTCTCGAATAATCAGCTCTATAATTTTCGTGTCTATTGTTTTGAATACAAGGGCGAATTCGTGGTTCTCGTTTACAGAGGAAATTATTCTCAAGTATGCGATAAGGAATTTCAGTTTTACGATATTAAATTTATTAAATCGTTTAGTTGGTAATCAATTGTTATTATTTATTTTTTTTTTAATTTTAGTTTAAACAAGCGCTTGCACTCCTTGTAATGAGTTTCTGCTGGCTCTTTAGGAAAGCTGTTGAAGTAGAAGTACTTTTGAGAGCAAAAAATAATTACTTCTGAGGAGATTGACCTGAAAAAAATTCCATTTCTTTGAAGATTTATTTCTGAAGTTATTTTATTTCAAGCTTCATTTTTTTTTTCAAGCTTAAACATTGAGTCAGAATTTTTTTTGCACTAAAAAGTATACAAAAATTTTTTCCTAAAATTAGAATATCAATAATTTAAGAAAAAAGTAATTTTTAAAAGATTTTAGAAAGATTAAATAAATTTAAAAAATATCTAAAAATACATGAAAATTTTAAATTTATCAAATGAATTTTTTATTACAAGTTATTTGAAATATTAAACAATTCATTTCTATTCTATAAACTATGCTTAGTAACAATATTACTTTTATAAACCAATAAAAAAGTACTTAACTCGATTGCATCTTGACCATTACACGGGTTTATTATCAACAGCGGTAGAAATTCCTCCGAGAAATTCAATGTCTGCACATAACACACATACATGCATATATGTATCTATGTAAGTATGTAATGTACCTACAGACATGAAAGAGGGTAGTAAATGGAATAGAATTGTTGATTCCTTTAGTTAAAGGCGTCGTGACCCTACAATAGTTATTTGGTCGAAGTTAACGAGCTGGTACTTTGAGATCATTACTGACCTACCTTTTTACGAGTTATGCAAATGCCAAGTATCATGAGTAGTGAGTAGACCCGTCAATGTGGATAGGATGACTTGGAAAGTTGCCTGGCATAATATAAGTAATACATAAATGTTTAATATGGAGGCGCGGTTCCTCTCAGATCCACGAACCCAGATGTCTATTATGTTGTTGTATGGCATTAAATATGTAATAACCAGCTCGGGCTTATTCATCCGTTACGTCAGGACAGCCAATTTTAGTTATTTATTTTTGCCTTTTAACTTTAAGTGTGCTGGAACATCAGTACTTTCTTTTAAGGAGCATCATCGCTCAAACAACTGGACCGTTGTTCCGGTCTTTAGACCAATCAACACAATTTAATTATTTACTTGTAAATTTTAGACTTTAATGTGGAGTAATTATATCTACGATAAAAAAAAATGATAATATGAATCATTTAAAAATTAAAAGCATTTTTTATGGAAGTTTAAGTGAAAAAAAATTATTTGATTGAAATTATTGAGTAATAATTTCTGGATATTTTTAGGGGTTAGTCAATTGATTGGTTTGATTGAATTCGAAGAAAAGTGTAATGTAATAAAGTAAAAAAAAAAAAAGTGATGCTTACTAAATCTTACAATTATTTAGACATCAGCAGCATCAATCACACTCAAGTTGACTGAATAAAAGGTGACGGATGATTTATTATAAAGCAAATAAATGGGATTATCTTATCCTCATTACTGCGTCTGGTAAAAATTCCGGTGAGCAAAAAGAAACAAGAAAATAGCAAGTTTAGTACAGAGAGAACAAGAGCTCCGCAGACTAACGAGGCAATTAGAAACAACGAGGTCGCGAGAAATATCGCAAGTCCGTGCTTTGGATCAAGATAGATCCTCTCGCGTGTTACGTTTGAGAAAAAGGTTATATATCCGCGAATTCATCTTGTCACTTTTATTAAGACAAATTTAAGACTCCCCTACGGTATCAAACCCGCGCTCTGCTATCTCTAATTCTTTATGAAATTATCTTGAGAAATTTAAAGGAAAAATTTTGAGCGAAAGGGTGGATCTGGATGAATCGAGAGTCAGGTTGTTGGAGAATTGGCCAACTGCCCGGATAAAATTTATCTCGGGTTTAATTTCTGGCAGAAATGTCATTTACACTCAGTAGTTGCATCACAACAGACTGCAGGACAAAGTTGAAAATATTTAATGAAAGGAAAGTAACAAAAACTCGGATACGTGACATTAAAAATTTTTTTTATTATTTTTTTTTGTTTCAAAACAATAAAAGAATATTAAATTAATCCCTCGACATATCTATTATCACAAATTCACCCCATTCGTGCAATAATATTAATTATTATTATTTCTTTTATTATTATTCTTATTATTAACTGTTAATTACTAAAAGTTTGAGTATAATCGGAAGGATTAATAAATTTAAATGTTGAATTTATAATGATTCAGAGGGAAGCCCTTGGAGAAACGACGCCTGACAGGATAGAAGCAGGTGGAGGGATGATTGGATGTATGACGGAGTACCGAGAATAGAAGAGGAGGATGAAGGAGGGTTGTTTCAGCCCGTATTTATACACCCAGGGGCAGAACCCACTGCACCGCGAATAGACCGACGACGCATAATACGAGTTAGGTGAGTACAAATGGACTCTAGAGTGAAAAGTTGTTTCAAAGCGTCTAGTCCAACAATAGACTGGATGGAAAAAAGGGAAAAAGTCCGCCAGATTGGAATGAATAGTATATATGTATACAGAACGAGGGAAGCAAAGAGATACTCTTTTTCTATATATGTATAATGTATAATACTATGCCACCAGAAAAGGTAGAGAACTTTCATGAAAAAAGTAAAAAATAATACGCGCGATTCCGCCCTCGAGCGTCACCGACTTCAATGCCAAGGTTCTGCTCTTCTAGGTCGATAATACTCGTCGGATCTCGAAAAATCCCTTTTACTATTTTATTCACATGAGCAGTAGTGTAGAGGAAGAACCTCAATGTCGTGCAAATGAAAAGATACATTTTTTTATATAACTGTTGTACTTCGGATCCGTTTTATTGTAGAAATTTACAGTCTTCAGATATAGTTGTGATAAAATGAAAAATTTCCAATTTAATCAACAAGCTTTCGTATTTATTATTATTTAAGTATATATTTTTTTAATATGACAACAAAAAAGGGTATCTTTTATCATAAACTACACAGAAAAAAAAAACTTTTTGCATCAAGAAGATTTTAACGAAGACAACAGTTATTTTGGAGCAAGAAGAAATGTTCTTGGCTCGAGAAACTTTGACTTCATTCAAGAAATTTTCAATCTTCCTTAATATTTTTTTGAGCCAAGAAAATTTAACCTTCAGTCAAGAATTTTTTTTTTCAGTGTATAGTAAGATGAAATATTTCATAAAATCATAACAATTTAAAAATAATTAAATAATTTAAAAACACTTTTAGTATTCGAAATCAATATTCACAGTTTTTTCTCGAAATTATCATTAATATTAATTTCAAATAGCAAATACATTACACAGTAAAAAATTTTGCGTCAAAAAACTCAGAGTCAAAACTTTTTATGTTAAATATTTAACACTTTTGTGTGTAAATTTAACACTTATTATGTTAAATAAACACAAAAATGTGTTAAATACTAAACATAAAAATTTTTAACACAAAATTTTTTACTTTGTAAGTATAATTTAATTATTAAATTAAGTCTACTAAACGCATTTTTTAAACAAAATTTAAATAAAAATTTCAAACCTTCAATCGATTTTACTTAACTGTTATCATGTTAGATTTAAACTTGCAGAGAAAGTCCAATTTTTTGTTCGTGACAATTCACAAGACCGATTGCTTCGTAATAGAACGATATCTCTATCCAATTTGATATACGACGACGCGAACGATATTCTCGTTACCGCACAACATACAGGCGAAGCTTCATGAAACGAATATCACTCGGTATTTATTTTATTTTATTCTATTCTCTGCTCTTTTTTATCATAAATTTTTCGAACACATTCTTCTTCCATTACAATGCTGATAAATCTCTTACAAATGGAATTTTTTGCGGTGTATAAAGTCCCGGGTGCAGTACACATATATATTTATAATACTAGAGCGTATCTACACACCATTTCTAGTACTTTATATACTGGAATTATTATTCGATGTTCCAAATACCTTTTTGTATATTTTATTTCAAATGCGTACCTTTTACATCGAATTTATTCAATTGGTTTTTTTCCGGGTCTCTTTGTGTCAAAGGGATCGCAGAGTTTACGATTTTTGCGACGGAGTAACTCTATCGCGGATGTTTTTCTTTGCCATCGTTATTCGAATAATTTGTTGACTAAACATTTATATAATATGGAATTGAATTTTAAATTTCAACTTTTAAATCATACAATAATTCAAAGTTATTATATTTGAAGAATGTCATTTAAAATTTTTCATCTTGTCTTAACTTGACTGGGTCCTAACTCCTTCGAAAACAATGTTAAGTATTTCGGACTTTCTTAAAGTAAATGTTTTCCTTGTCATATACTCCATTTTAACAACCCGCAAAGCCCTCGAGAACAAACTGTGCATAATGATCTAAAATATAAGCTAAAGAATTCTGAGAAAAGTCCAAATATTTATTTCATATTTACATACTTGAATTGTTATTTCTTTTCTTTTCTTCTATTTATTTTTTGTGAAAAGAAAGCTTGAATATTATTTGATAAGTAGGTAAAAAAATAATAATAACTTATCTATGAAAAATATAAAATTAATACCATACGTGATTGAATTTGAATATCTAGCAGTATCTCTCCAGCGAACCGATCAACAGCCATCACACGATTTATACAATCTCCCAGATGTTTTTGATTGGCCACTTTATCGGTAGAGTGCCAACGATAATGGAATATAACGGGTTGGACATTTCATTTAGTCGCCAGTTAAATCGATCCCTTATTCTCTTTTCTCTCTCAATTGCATCTACATCGAGATCAACAAAATAACACTGCCGTGGTTTTCTCTTACCATATTTTTTCACTTCTATATAATCAAACTGATCGAGTATCACAATATTGCGAATTCTATTCAAAGTAATCGAGTTTTCGCATCACTTCTGTGTCATCAAGTGTAACAAAGTATATATACACCACCATGGTGTTAATCAAATGTTATTTTGTTTATTCAATGCAATTTATTTCATTTCTCTTCATCCTTCATCTACAATCATATGACATAATTTCAATTTTATCCCGTTACCTTTACAAGTTATTTAAAGCCAAAAAATTTTCCTTTCAAATTTATTTTTTATTCAAAATTTTATTTTGTTTACTTAAATTAAATTAATTTATTATGCACGCAGTAATTTTTACATCGATTAATAGAAAGCGATTTCACCATTCAAAATATTGTAAAAAGTTATTGTCATCCATAAAAAACAATCAAATTATATTCTTTAATATGATCCCACATCTCGTATCATTAAAAATAAATGATTCAAATTCCAATAATTGCCGTTGAAAATTAATTTCACAGACAAATTAGTGATAATTGAAATTTTAATAAGCTAATTATTAAATTATGACGATAAATTAAAAAAAAAATTTCATTATCACTTATCAATTATTAATTTTAAATTATCATTTAATTAAATTTGTATAGGAGCAAGTAAATGAAAATGAATATTTGTTTTAATACGTATGATATAATTTTATTCGCAAATGTTGACACTAAAATTGCCCTTTTATTTGTAATGTGTACTTTCGAATCATTTGTATTAAAAGATAATTGCAATATCGCAATGGTCGCGGTTCAACAAAAAAAAAAGGAGAGGCGTATAATAACATAAAGCGGGAGAGTGGAGGATTGATTGAAATATTCATGCGATCGATTGAAAATTATTAATCTCTTTGAGCGTAACTCGGTAGGCTCGTTTGTATAAAATTCAATGCTGAAATTCTGGGGTATACATGGCCGTGGAGAATGAACCTAACTTTTCTCTTTCCACGGCAGAGTATAATCTTGCAAAGATAAAAAAAACCCGAGTATTAGTTTCAGACACACACACATACATACACGTACTTAGTACTTGTACATAAAAATTTTCAATATGATTTAAAATTCAATGATATAACCTGACGGCGCTCATCTACGCAGAGAATAAAACTTAAAAGGCTGAACTTTTAAAGTGCTGAGAGCCAAAGGAGATTATGACCAAGAATATTATACATTACATGAATCGCCAGACTTTTAAACTCAATCTTTTATTATACTTTTTTTTTTGTTCGTTTCATTTTTATTTAATACCGGTGATATCTTTTGACTGATGCGCACTAATCAACTGCGGGCAAGATCAAAGTGATTGGACTGACAAGCTTGATCCTTTATACCGAAAATGTTAACGGTAAATTTGGATTCGTGACAGCGTTTGGTTACACTCTGCGACGCTTGTTTTAGTGATACGCGCGCTAATTTCGCTTTTGATTTTCAGTGAAAATCTTTGTCGTTTATTTTTGCCAAAAAAGAATTTGATTGGCTATGGCAAGCATTGTTAAAAAAAAACTGGTCAGCTTTGTGAGGAGCATTTTTGAGGATCTGGGTCAAAAAGATGATTAGCAGCCAATTGAACTTTACAATCAGAAGCGACATTATCGGATTAGAAAGAGTAATCCTGTATGATAGCATGTAGGAGCATAGTTACTGAAACAAATAGTTTTTCATGCTACGCCACTGGATGGGATATTGATCGAGGGGTCGTCGTAGGCCCTTATACTCTCGTTTTATTTCACTCTCTTTTACTCCGACTGTCTTTCTCTGGCGCCAGCCTACCCGTGCTCTCGAGGTATATAAGTCTGCACTTATTCGCAAATACACACACAAACACATACGCACAGAAAACCGCAGAACTTGGGAACAAAACCCTCACCTCGGAGGCGAGGGGTTTAAAACTCTCTCTAATTCCTCTCTAATTTCACGCAACGCCGGAAACTACCAAGACACCAAATGATCCAGTGGCTATTAAATATAATAATCCCTTGTTGTAGTTGATTGCTGCGAGTCATGGAGAGTGATATCACTTTACTACATTTCATTTTGCTTGTAATGTCAGTTTTATCTGCTGTCTTCAATTTATTCCGATGTAATTTAATTATTTGATCAGTTGAATTTATGTGGAGCCTGTTGTTTGACATGGTTGTCGATTAAATTTTCTCGATTATGAAAATACATCGAACTTGTAAAGGAGATTTAGATAAATTTCTGATGGATGGGAATAGTTAATAGCAAACTGAAAATAATAGTCAATATCAGACTGTAGACAGGACGAACATGAGTGATTATCGGTGACTATACTATGACTATACTATCAAGAACCGGTATTGCCGGGATATGACCACTTAGAGACATTGTGATTTGATTGCGGCCGGAAATAAATCGATATCCGCGATTGCTTGAGCTCTGTCAGCACGCAATCTCACGTATTATTTCTACTGGTGGTTTCATTTTTCTTTGTCTCGGGGTAAAAATCTACTAGATTGATAGCTATTGACATTTTGTTTATTTTTTTTTCTGACTTTCGATTTATTGATGTTTTGATAGCTTGAAGGTTGATTGATTTTATGACATGGAAATTTTTAATTCAATTCTGTTTATTGTGATGAAATATATTTGAAATAATTTTATAATGATCGATTGAAAAGGAACTAAGAATTATATTAATTATTAATCAGATTTTTAAAGAATTTTGATTTTATATTTAAAAATATATTTGGGAAAAATCTTGAACCAAAAAGATTTAAAAAAACAATTTTTGAATTAAAAAGTTGTGTTTGGTTTGCGATTTCTTTTTTTATAAATTATTTTTTTTTTATTCAAGAATATGTTCTGTATTTAAAGAGTTTATTAAAAAAATTTTAATTGATTAATTTTCTAGTTTTAAACTTATATCAACTGTTTCATTTATTCTCCTAATTTTATACTGAGAAAAAAAAGTATTGTCTAGACAAGAAAAAATTTATCAAATAAAATTATTTTAGTCAATTTAACCTATAATTATTAAGAATATATTTTCTTATATTAAAAAAATTTTTCTTAATAAAAATATTTTGTTTTTATAGTATCTAAAAACATAGTTTGTTTTTGTTATTTGTCATTTGTCAGGAGATTGCTATTATTCGTTCTGATTAAATGTCATATCAAGCTACATAGATAATAAAATATCATTCCAAGTTGTTGTTTTCATTCCCTACTGGGTAATGATTTCTCAGAATTAGTCGACGAAGGCCATGCCGTTTTATTTTTAGGCATATCATAATCATTATCATTACTTTTATTTTATTTAACTATATTGAATTCAAATAACGTACGTGATGGCCTTACTGAGTAATTCAAAAGCAGATAAACGAAATCGCGAGAAAAAAAGGTATAATACCTATTACGTGAGAAAAATTACATGATCTTACGGATGATGATATTCTATTCCGTAGTGATAGGACATAAAAATGAATGAGCCGATAGCGTAAATTTAAGTGCGAGGACAAGTAGACCCCATTATTTATTCCGCGTGGCATCTTAATCTTTTCGTTTTTCGTCTCCAACTTCTTTTACTACCTTTTTTTATTTGTTTGGTTGTTCGACAACCAGCAACGTTAAATAAAGGCTCTAACTGACGGAACAAAGATAAATATAAATATAAAACGAAGCTTGTCGCCAGTGACAAACCCGGGGATTTTCGGCAGACGAGCCTTTGAATATCGAGAGAACCAGTCCCTAGAAAAAATAAAAAACCGCGACATTTACGAATGCATTATCCGGCTCTGATCACTCTACTTCGACCCTTTTAAAGTTGATTCAGGCTACAAGCTACCTTTGTTCGTTGTTAGTTTCACGAAAAAACAACTTTACTCTGTCTAGTATCGGTGTATTCTCCTTGTTTCTGCCATGGAATCCTTCATAACGATGATCGATCAATTTACTTTAATGTATTCGTACTATACTCACTTATACATATGTACATATGTAAAACAGACATTTAATAGTACACGCGTAAATTAACGCGCCGAGTCAGCCAAATTGATTCACACATAGTGTGTTAACCGCGGACAACCCATTGCTGATAATTCACCGAGTCCACACACGACAAAATTTCATCACCAATTGACCGCGAACCAATCCACTCGGCAAATAAAATATCACTGATATTTTATATTTATAGGGTTTTTTAGCTACTCATATATTCTGTGTGTCTGATCGTTAAAATTTTGAAAATTATTATTAATAATTAAAATACTGTATATACACAGAAAAAAAATTTATCTTGAATCAAGAAAATAATTATGAAAAATTTCATCTTCTTGATTTAAGTAGAAAAATTCTTAAGCTAAAAAAATTTTCTTGGTTTAAGTAAATTTTACTTAATTCAAAAATTTCTCTCTTCAAGAATTTTTCTCTTAATTTAAGTTAATTTTTTTTTCAGTGTAGAAATTATTTGGTTTGAAAATTTGTTGAGATTAATTATTCAATTCATCAATTTTATGCAAAGTGAAAAATTGATATTTTGGCAAACTCTAAGATCTGTTTATGCAATTTAAAGGAAAAACAATTTTAATACGTAGAAAATTAATAGAAAATAAAAATTTTGATCACCAATTGTGCTAAGAGGTTTAGAAATCTTTTGTTTAGAGATGAATTTTTAAAAGCTTTTAAATTTCTAGGGATAGAAAAATTTTTTTTTATGTAAAAATGTTTTTTTTCCTAACACCTGATTGAATTTTCAAAATTATTTTCTTCCAATTCATATGTATTGTTACATTGTTTCATTTTAAATCTCAAGTTTGTCGTTTACAATTTACAATAACGCTAAACTCAATTTCTTATTTTAAATGGCAGGAGGAAGCCCCGTGGGATCTATAGAGTTTGAATTACTTCATGAACGTGACTCATTCATTGTACATTGAAGATATTCGATCGTCATACATCCTATCTATATCATAGAATATACATTCACGGAAACTCACATAACATTTATATTCAACTGACATTACCCAATGAATTTTCAATATAAAAGTAACTACTTAACTCGAAAGCTGAGTCCTGAAAAAGTTTAAAATTCCGCGGTATAATGACATCATTAAAACGTCAATGCTTGAGTGATAAAATGAGATGATCATTAAAAATTGTATCATCAAACTTTCCTAGACAATTTAATAATATTTTTTACTTATAATTATAAATAACTGCTTACGTGTGTACGAGCTGAGAGAATGAATGCACTGCAAGTGACTTAATTATGTTATCATCTCGGAAAAAGTAAAAGCCGCGGGGTATGCGTATTAATTTAGAAGAGCGCTTCACATTGAAGCCGTATGATATTGTATAATATAATATGATAATATATTAAAGAGTCGCTGACAGTTAGTACGTAACCCAATAACAACTTTATTGGGGTTGTCTGTGTATAAAGGGTACACGTGTCTGACCCTCTGACATTCCAACCCTCCAAGGCACTCTGGACACCCTGAGTAGCCTCTGTCAGACTCTACGCACTCATCGACTTCATTGGCATCCTACACAAACGCCCTAATTGCTAATTATTTTGATAGACATATTAATTTTATTGCTGGTATTTCCTGTTTAATTTTCGATATTTATCTTGTTTAATGTGATATTGTGGTAAATTTAAGTTTTTAGATCGATAATATTGTATAAAAAATTTGAATGATTAAAAAAAAATTTTATCTAGGATCGAAAATAAAAGTTAAAAAAAATCTTAAGAAGTTAAGTTTGAAGCAAGAAATTTTTTTATATTAGTTTGACCAATACCACAAATATATCGAGGGTTTCCTAACGCAACCACGTATCTCGATTTTTCAAGATGAAAGGGTTCAACTGAAAAATTAATAATTAATTATGAACGCGTTACTGAAAAAAAATATTAACCAGTTTAATAATAAATACGATAGTATTTTTAGAAAATACAATTGATAAATATTGTTTTTAGATGAATATTAATTTTTTTTAAGCTATATTTTTCACCTCAACTCTAAAGTTGTTATTTTTGAGATACGAGGTTGCGTTAGAAAACTATCGAAATATGTGATCCCTAAAAAGGTTTAAATTCAAAGATTTCTAAATTTTCTACACATGCATTTTTACGAATTTTTCATAGTGATTGTAAATAACAATATTATAAAATTGTTAGCTATCTATTAATTTTACTTATTCAAAACTCTGAAGCTATTTTGACTAATTACAACACATCTAAATCGTGCCGATTCAATTTTTTTAGTCGATCGACTGTTGATATACATTTTATCGAATTAATTGAGCAAACACATAATTATCAGGAACCCTGGAATTTTTAATTGAATACCGCGTATGAGTCAGTAACCCAGATTTTGTTGCTTGTTACGCAAACTTTTATCAGGATGCTGACCACTTATCGGAATTTTCATAATACAGCCCACCACAAATTAAACTCGAGGGTGAAAATCACGAATGAGTTTAATAGCGCTGCACAAGTTAAAAAAAAATCTAATAATCATAATTCATGGCTCAGATGGTAAATTTATCTAAACTACGGATCCTATTTTTGCATCCTTTGGTTACATACCTCCGTACAAATATATCCACACATAATAAAGGTTATCCGGTTATCTATATGAAGCCAGAATCCAGGCACAGCCCAGAGGCTTGTATGATTTAATAAGTCAATAACCAATAAATTACTGGAAACGCTTCCGCTCATACTTGTGTTGTCCGTTATATTATATAATGTCTATTATATTCAATGTAGGCTGGATGAAAATAGGGCTAGAGGTTGGAGGTTTGGGTGTCGGGTTTAGACAAAAGCCAGATATTACCATGACATATCCCTCCGCTGACTCTGTCAGAGTGTGTTGCAGGTTTATATAGTTTATAGTTAACCTCAAGCTTTTGCGAAAACTGCAAAATCCATCTAATCGAGAGCCGCTTATTTAGCAATGCGGAAACGCTCGTCCAGGAAAATAAACGAGACATAAATCTAATCCTGTCGGCCAATATATTTGTTATACTTGCTATGTGTTAACTTTAGCATTCTCCAGATGTGTTACACAAACAAAACCGTCTACTTCGGTTTCTTATGCTTTGCATTCTGTTCCGTTCCTCGAGTTATGTTATTGATTCAACAAACTTATATGCTACTGCACTCCAAGCCCGAGATTCTGTTGGTTTTAAGTCAAGTTAGTTCTTTCTCGAGCCGTTGATTTTATGCCACTTGTATGTGGTAGTTTTCTCTAATATAAAGAGGGTTGCAAAAATTAAACGTTTTAAATATTCATTTTTTTATTTTATTAATAATTAAATTATAAATGGTTGATTAAAAATTATTTTTTAATTTATAGATAATTTAATATCTTCAATCGATGCATTATTTAAAATGTTCATTATTTTTATTACTTAGTTGCTGTATTTTTTAAAAATTTATAATTATTAAAATTTAATTGATACATTTCTGGAGAAAAATTTAATGAATGCATTTGATAAAAATTAATGAGTGGAAAATTTTAATTAAATAATCTTTTGAAATTAATAACTAAAATAATTTATACATTTTTTTAAATTTATAATTAAAAAAAATTAATTGATGGGTTCATTGAAAAATTTATAATTAACATAAAGTCAATTTGAAATTAAAAAAAATTGATAAATAACTCGCAATAGTAAATTCATTATTTTATATTTGAAATTTTAAAACTTATTTTTAAAGAAGAAAGATTTTTTTAATCCCCCGATAGAGCGTGACACATTTACTCTCATTAAAATCGACGTTTTTAATCTCGATAAGCGACGTCACAAGAGCTCCGTCTATACAATATTTATATTTTACTGGAATTTTTTATATTTATTAATGCACTTGAATAAACGAGGATAAAAAAAAGAAACGTACATACAGAAACAGAAAAAAAAGTACTTTACTTTAAAAACGTCATAATGGAATATGATAGATATGTATGTCAAAGCGCGATGCAGCCATTGAGCTCCCGAATAATTGAAGTAATGTCTGAGCTTCGAACTTGTCATAAAATTTATCAAGAGTGTCGCCGAAGTGAAACGGTCCTCAAGGGAAATGTCCAGATTAAGGGCCAGAAAACTTTTGAAAATGTAATAAACCTACATCGCTTTCCGTCTCCGGATACGGCAACTGAACCTGGAGGAGATGAAAAAGTACAACCTACAAGTCTACTTCTTACTTGCTAAGTTTCAACTCTCTAGTTACTAGCGTAAAACTTTTTTTAAAGATTGTGTTATTCGTGTTATAAAGAACTTGATGCAAAAAAATCAACTTTGATACACGCAAAAAAAGATTTTGTTTAAATAATAAAAGATTGCGAACTTTAAATGAAATCAAGAACATAAATATATAGTTTTTTTCTCACTAATTAATATCAATTGACAATTGAATTATTCTCTGGTAATTTTCTTCCCCAATCTTATCTCATCTCTTATCCACTTAAGTCTGAACTTGGTAATTGATATGCTGAAACCATCTTCGCTGTTTATAAACACAATACGCGTACTAAGTGAGAGTCGAGATTGTTTGA
The DNA here is from genome assembly GCA_905319865.3 of Cotesia congregata. NCBI lineage: Eukaryota > Metazoa > Arthropoda > Insecta > Hymenoptera > Braconidae > Cotesia > Cotesia congregata. The sequence goes on from CAJNRD030001123.1 coordinate 19,465,106, forward strand.
GGTACGTTTTTTGTTCCTTCGCTTTTTTTCGGGATGGAAAAGTTCTGGTTTGGATACTCATTAAGTAAGCCCTCGTATCGTCTCGAAATTTTATTTTTTTCGAATACAAAAATGTTCTGTTCCCAATTCGACGATATTTATCCATAAATCAAAATATAACTGCAAAAAAAGAGAGCTTTTAATAAGCCCTCGCTTAATTACTCCGGCGTTTAATTGCATTAACTATGTCTGAGATTCGAGCCAAAACACTTAATTGGCGCGGCCTTTTTAAGTATATTATGCTTTATATTTTACTAAAAACTTTCTCGAGACTTATTGAATTTATTTTATAATTTTTATTCTTCGCTTATTGCTTCATTACACTGAGGATAATGAGAAAACTTTTCAAGGTCTGAATTTATTTGTTTAGTCGAAATAAATTCAACGGCTTCATCAATCCTACTTTAATTTTTCATTCAAAAAAAAAAAAAAAAAAAGAAACGAGAGTGAAAATTCATGTATGTACATTTTGATCCGAACTGAAGGGATGAAAAATTGACAAGGTAATTAAGCTCAGGGTTATTTCTACAGGTTGAGTAGTAAAAAAGATATAATTCTCAATTAAGCGAAGTTTATTACTGCCCGCCGGCTGGCAAGCTCATTGGCTCTATTCAAACTGAACACGAGTAGAATGTATGTTATTCGATCCTGTACCCTTGATCCTCGATCAGTTCTCCTGGCCGGCGCTCGCTTCACCCGTTACTTTCTCTTCTTACCTTTTACTCTCATTCATCTAAATCATGTCACCGGAAAATTGAGACATGATCCTCTGTAAACATTTCGTTGGAATTAGACATTCAAATATTTACGCCGGCAGAATCTGAACTGAAAAAAATTATTTTAAAAATTTTTTTTGCTTCGAAATATTCAGTTTGAATTAATTGAGCATTGACTAAAAAAATTAAATTAAAGTTAAGGCGTTAAAATGCCAGGTCAAGTCGCAATCAATGATAAATGTTAACCCAACAATTTATTCTCTAAATAAACTTTTTACTGGAGCTTATACTTGCCCAGTTTACTTACAAAAATCTATTGTCCTGCCGTAAAAACGGACTTAGCTCGAAAACAATAAAGTTAATCCGCAATTAAAGTTTAACTCGCGGGAATGGAGAAAAATCACGTTCGCGTGTCTCCATCAAGCCTTACACAGAAGATTAAATAAAATAAAGTATAAAGGATTATGGAGAAGGAGTATGTACTACACAGAAGGTATCCCGCATGTAGACGTCGCTTTTTATGATGCTCCAATCGACTTAAATACCCATAAAATAAAGACATAAATTCAGAAGCAATATTTTCCAAGCCGAGGTCTAAGCAAGGAATAGGAGAGATCTAGCTTACACAACAAATCCCTCGTATTTTACGCTCTGGACCTCAGTGGCCATAGAACAGAATTAAGGAGAATTATTCCTGCACACAGATACTGAAAACTGGACAGTGAAAACACCTGCAAGTTCTTCTACATGCTTCTGCTACTGTGTAGTCTGAGGTTTTGTGAAAAGTGATCTGGTTGACGGTTACGGCCTTCTCGGATAAACTTTACGAACATCCCGGGTTACTTACCTTTGACTTTAACGTTTTATATGAGCCTGAGTAAGAGACAGTAAATGCCTATGAGGTTCTGGCTAATAGTTATTTACCGTTTTGTTTACTTCGACAGTTTGATGTTTTTATTTTTGAATCAAATCATTGAAATAAAAAAAAAATTAATGATAATAATAGTCTAGAATTATGAATTATGAATAAAAGAAGTTTAGCTTGAAGATTTATCGATGGTTTTGATCACAATAGAATTAATTAGGGTATTTTTTAAATAAATTTAAAAAGTTATAATGCTATTATTGGATCAACTACCTCCAAAACTTGACATAAAAAATTTACTATTACCAAACAATATATAGAATTGTAAAAAGGCACAAATTTACGTGAAAACCTGTACAATGATATGAAATTTCACTTAAAAAACTGATTTTATCATATAAAAGCGTCGGAGAATAAATTTCCTTATTTTATTAATTACATAGATCAGAATAATAACATTACTTTTCTATTAAGTCAACAGAGACTAGAAGGAAAAGTGAAACATCTAACTTGTCAGCGGCATCGCGAGTATAAATCGAGTATGGGGTGAGGTGTTTTGCGGCAAACGCGCAAAAGCTTGTGCGCTGGTAGCACAAGAAAAGAAAAATAGTTGACGTTACCCGAGATTCAAGCAGAATCGACTCTCGACTGGTGATAAATCGCGAGTATTTATTAAACTGATAGGTGTAGTGTATAGCGAATGCTTCCAGTAAAAAATTCCGCGACATTTAACAACGTCTATAAAGCCGGATAATCGATTGGACAGAATCACCAAAAATTTTAGTGATTTAACAACTATTTGACATTGCAAAATTACGTTAAATAATTGCCAAGATTCCCAGAGAGCTAATGTTTGATGATAAAGGGTTCATGCGCTGACACGATCACCTTTTCGTACCGCTTTGAAGGGTGATAAGCCATTTTTTGTTTGATCTATAAATCAATTGGTCTGTTTGCAATTAAGCGTCGGGAAATTCAATACCCTTATCGTTAAATTAAATAACCCGATATATTAGTTGTGCATGTATATCTGTAGTCTCTAGTGGACTAGAGTGTGCTCGGCATTATATCGTGTGCCATTGAAATACGATTCTTCCCTTCTGGTATTATATACAGTATTGGAGAATAAAGTCCTCGTGTAAGTGTGTGTTGCCTCGAGGGACCCTGTTACATTAAATCGTGGGGGTGTAAGTTCAGCTGTCGAGTATTAGTCTGCACCAACAAAGATATCTCCCGAGTTGTTTACGACACCTCGATAATATTCTTTACCTTTTCATCGTCTATAACATCCGGAGTGCTTTTATAGAAGCTTCATAAATCCCGTAGCTTTCAGGTACTTGCCAAAGCTAGTACGGGTATTTTACCCATTTCGACACTCTTATACTTACACCATACCAGCACAATCATAATAATAACAATGCTTTATACGTGTCCATTATGAATATCTGCAAAAATATTTACAAATTTCATTCCACGGCAAAAAAGTTTTTGCTTTTTTTCTTTAAGTTTGAAATCTTCAAGTTTTCTCGTAAATTTTCAACAACTTCCACCTCTATAAGAATAAAAAAATAATTTATGATAATTTTGAAGTGTTCATTTCTTATAAAAATGTGTACACCAATTTAAATATTGTATAGCATAATGATTAAATTGTATAACAAGATGAGGTTCTCACGAGAGTCAAAAAAAATGATTTTTATTTTACAACTTAACATCTCCAACTTAACTCTCTTGAAAGGAGACAATTCAGCGATCATGTGCCACCTGTCGGATATTTTAAAAACTATCATTGATAAAAAAAATTTATTTGACTATATCAGGCCATATATAGGTACATCAGGGACATAAAAATATTACATGTAGACTTATCAGACCATACTAGAAAATTTTTCACGGAGTTTGCTTAGGAAAGAGCTGATTATTCCAGCGTCGAAGCAGCATGACGTAAAACGTAAATATAATAGCACGTTATCGTGAAAGAATTTCTAAAACATGCTCCGCTTAAATACAAACATTGAATCGTAAATCCATTAAACACACAGCAGCGCAGTGCTGGTGGTGCAAAAAAGAGAAGAAACCTCGAGTCAGCTATTTGTTGGCTGGTAATTTAACGTGAAATATTGAGGAATTTAGCGAATGGAGTTTACTTGCGTACGGTACATTAATTACCGGGTAACCAGCGAGCAGCCGAGTAACTGCCTGAATATTTCATAAAAAACATATAATTACTATTATAGCAAAAGCTGAGTTTGATATTTCACTTAAAAAATGACAGACTGGTTACCATTCGCGACAACGTGGCTCCTTTATCTGGTGAACTAATGCTGGTGCAGCAGTCTCCAAGATATTGCTGTTGGCAACCAGATAGACCAGCAATTCGAGTGTCCATGGTTCGAGCCAACTCCCGATCAATATACTTATGTCCGCAATCTGCAGAACCGTTTTTAGTTTTGGAGACTGAGATCTAACGCTAAAAACACTTGAATAATTGTAATTATCATAATTTCTCCCTCTTTGGGGTAATTCGAGAGGGTAATTCAAAAAACCTACAATCCGCATGACTGTCGAGTTCCGAAAGCAAAACTCGGTGCCGTAAAAAATGTTTGCTCAGACAGGTTATTTTTTCTGACATGTACTTTTACTTTTGCTGTAAAAGTCTCGATGCCCGGGGTGTTAATAAGAAGCAGTCTGGTACTAGTAGTCTACACTCGGTGGCATCCCTCACTAAAGGTTTTGAACTCACGAATTGCCCTGACTGTCGCGATAATGAAGCTCTTTCCATTCAGTTGGCATTCAAGAGCCTTGAGACCCCTCATCACTTTTTTCGTTGTACAAGCTCAACTGCTACCTATATAGCTATCATCTTCTTTTTATTTAACTTTTTATTTGGATACGTCTCCCCCGCAGCCCTTCGACTCTTCTGGTCGTAGTCTTCGTCCTGTGGGTTTGTCAAAAACATAGACAGGGTAATGTCGTTCGCCGTTCACTGCTCAACCTTTCTTATTTTTTATGTCTCTAAGAAGCCATATCTTTTTTCCAGCTTGCTTTAGACTTACCTTGCGACATTACTACCCTTGTACAAAAAATACGGTCGAGGTTTGGAGAATGTAATCCCTCTACAAGAGAGCTTACACTTTTTAAAACGCGATTACCTAACAGTAAAGATGGAGTTGATTCAACAGTTGTGATTAAAGTTAGATGCTGAAATGATAATTTACTGGGATCTGGATAACTTTATGATAACTTTAGAGATAACTTTATGAGCAAAGACTGATGACACACGATTGCCAAAACCATTATCCATTATTAATACATAAATAAACATAATCAATATAATATTTCACACAATATCAAGATACAAAATACATTTTAATATTATAATGTGGAAATTAATCAATGCAAATATTCATTAATTAAAAATCTTTTTTCCATCAGTTGTAATGAATATCAGCTTTATTTTCTCATTATAAAATGAAAATTAGTTATTTTGTCACGATGTTGTGCAAATATATGCAAAAGTCCATTAATTTTATTGAAATACGGCTTGTTAAAAATAATTAATATCCCGAAATGATTGTGGAACGTTAAAATGTTTAATTATAAATTTCGATGAAACTCGGAAAATTTAAGCGAAAGATTAAAAAAATTTTTAATAAAAAACGACGGACTCGGATCACGGAAATAAAGTAAAATGTCAAGGCTGAGTGTTGCGTCATTGATCATCGACTGGAGTGAATATTGTTAAAAATAAAATAATATAAGGTATTAGGTGTTATTGAACACTGAGTATAGCAAATGATAGTTTGAGACAATAGTAGACGTATTATGTTGATGTGTATTACCGCGATAATTAGTATAGTAGAAACAAAACAATGCGGAGCCTTGGTGCGCAGATGGATTTCCTGACGTATGAGTTCGTCGATGAATGCTCAATGCGAATTACCACCCACGTGGGTTTGTAAATCAAAATCCCACTATCGATCTCCACCCACCCATTCACAGAGCCACTCGCAGACTCCAACCCGTACAGTAACGCAAAATGACTTTCATCAATTCTCAGCGTCAAAATTACGTGCTGAATGTACGTGATTTAACGGGAATTAACCAAATGTTTATTTCCACGGCAATACAAAATTATCTAACGTGATTACTTATTCCATTAACGCGCTGGTAATATGATTTATTTATTTCCATAATTATTTGCACCGGCGTTATCATTTGCGTGGATTTGGTAATTGTTACTGGTATTTGCATTGTATTATACATTAGTATTAATTTAATCGTAGGATATGTTTGATTAAATTTGATTGTTTTAATAGAAATTAGTTTTGAATAATAGTAAATAGTCAAATGTAAATTATTACATCGTTACAATGGAACGGTAAAAAAAATTGTCTTTATTCAAGAGAAAAAAAAATTCTTTAGTGAAGAATGATATTTTTTAAAATTTTGTCTTGAATCATGTAAAATTTACTTGAATCGAGAATTATACCTCAATTCAACAATACTTTTACTTAAATCAAGATTCTCAAACTCTTTAAAATATTTTTTTTGGCTTAAGAATTATATTTTGACACATTAATTTTTTTATCAGTATATAATTAAAATTTTGAACTTTAAAAAATGGACAAAGTGACGGAACCTGAAAAAAATGAACAAATTAATTAATAAATCAGATGTAAACTCTGTAACACATCCCAGTAAATTCTCAACATGCCCTGCAGAATAAATTTTTTTCATATTTTGTACTTTATTTCCTTTCAATTCCAACCACCCTATGTAACACGATTTGTTAAAAAAGTTCGCTATTTCTCGTTCGATTTTCAGACAAAAAAAGCAACAATGAAAATAATTCGGGTTGTAATGTGGGAAGCCATTGCAAAGTAGTCTCGATCTATTGTTGCACGAGGCATAAATAATAGTCTATTGAGTTATGTATATGTGGATATAAGCATAACAAATGCATTATTCGGGGGCGCGGACTGTGAATAGAAACAAAACGCAGACATAACCTCCGATCGTTTGGTCTGTACACATAGTTACATATATATAAATTCGTATGCATGTATATGTTTAATATGGACATGATACGTGGTTGCATCGCTTAACGCCCTGTTGGCAGGATTCTGAATGGCAGGAGAAAGCCCCGAGGGCGTCTAGTCCACCGGAGAGAGATAGAGCCAGACAAAAGCGGGAGAGCAAAAGGGAGGATGAAAAATCCCAGAAGAGTTGGACATAAAAAATATAAAATGATATTAAAGTGTGTATGTGGATGATGATGGTTCAAAAACATACGTAACGTTACATAATGCATATCAACTCGGCTCGTTTTCCGGTGCGTTTTCTCAAACTCCACGTCATTAAACTCCGCTATTACACACACTGACGTATAGAGTTGCTCGAGGAAACCTCTGTACAATATTATTCACGCATGTGCCCTTGTACAAAGTATACAACTGAGTCTCCATTCTCTTCTTTTCTCAACTCTTTACTTCCGTTTTCATGAAAATGTGTTTTTGTGTGCAGGCTGTACAAGGGCGCAGGCTGCAAGGGTAGTTGATGGTTTACTAAGGCTGAACCTTCTGCGAATCCTCCAACCCTTGACTTCGAATCCAGACGCGCGTGCTCTGTCTACACACGGTTTATATTTCTTCAAGTAAAGGTGTGTGTAGCCAGAATTAAGCGGGTAGCAACTACTGCGACATCGTCGTCGCGTATTTAAATAAGACTGCTACTGCTGTTCGTCGATTCAAGAGTTGAGAGAAAGCTAACGACCAGAAGAGGGCTAGGGCGATCACTACTGCGATAACTTGCATGGTTTCTTTGGAAAAGTCTTTTACTTCAATCTGAAGTGGTTTTGTGAAGATGGATTTGTAAAAAGGCTTTTTTAAAGGATGAAAAGTCTTACACTATTTAAATTTTATACTTCGGATCGTTAATTTAAGAAGTATGAGCATGAACATTTTTGATTGAGGGGTTCAAAATTTTTCGTTGATTCAGATTTTGCATCAAAGGATTTAATGAAGAAATTTTGGTTCATAATTACTAAATTATTATAAAAAAAATTAAGTACAAAAGTTCTGCGTGTAGAAATAAAAAAAAATGTATGGATATTATTTTTTAAGCCGAACCGGTCTATTGCTACTCATCAAAATTTTCTAATTCCTCATGCCCTCACTCATACTCTCTTAACTGACAGAATCGCTTCAGTAAAAAATTGACAAAAAACAAAGTAAAAGGGAATTCGGGTCATGAAGAAATTTATATTTCTATTATGGAAGACATTATATATATTTTTATTTGTACGATAAAAAAGTATTTGATGTAAGTTATAACTGAGAAAATTCCTCGAGGTAAAATAACAACTTTTTTGCGGTGATCCGGATTCTGAATCTAGAGAAATACCACTCGAACGGGTCATGATCAAGTAGGATATTGAATGGGCAATAACGGTAACTGTTATCGTTATTTGGGGCCACGAACTCAGACTCAAATATATCCCCCCTAAAACTCCCCAATCAAATGCCATGTGGTTATTCCCATTTCTTTAAGAATTTTATCCGTGTCTATATATTTCCGTGGGAGAGTAGACCGAAAATACCTGAATCGAGAGATACTCTTTTTTTTAAAAACTAAATTTATGAAGTAATTTTATTTCATAATAAAATTTTTAACGATTTTATTAAATTCTGATGCTTGCGTGCAGTCTCTCACAGTTTGTTAAAAATAATATATAATAAATATAAAAAAATATAACTGAAAATAAAACACAGAGTCAATTGGAAATTGAAATTTAGTTTCCTCCGGCGAAACTCTAATTGTTTTTGTATCTATATGTACTTTCGAATTATTTTCAGTGTTTGATTTTCTGCTGCAGGTGCAGTTTGACGAGCAATTACAAAATTTTCTGCACATATAATACATCAGTAATTCTGCCAACTCCAAGAGAAGTCTCGGCCGCCGACCAAGAAAATTTCACTGATGATGAAGGTAAGACAATTAAATTCATTCATTAATTATAATTCGAGGTTTAAAAAAGTCTTAAAAAGCGAACGTTCAATTGATTTTTTCTGAAGAGGCTTTTCACTCCGAAGAAAAGATAAAAAAACTCTTTTCGATCGACGGAATAAAATCCTGAACGATATTTTAACTCAATCCTAAAACAATTGCCTTTCGCAATTAGCTTTTAAAACAGTTAAATGTTGAAAATAAAAGCACTCAGCTTGCTCTACTGGTTACCTACCCAACGCCGACATCAGGCCATTTACACCCGATGTAATTACCTACAATGAACAGCGACAATTACTTTGCTCACGGGAAAACCTACACACTTATCTGCGAAAATATCCACCTACTAAATACTTTTATTTACATTTTATTTAATTAACCATTTTATTTTTTACTTTTAACTTTTTAATTTTAATTAAAATAAAAACTGTTTCAACAGCCGTAGGTTTAATATCCGAATACGATTCATTAATTAAAATTATCCGTTGTTGAAGTTTCACCGTATAAACAAAAGTTTAAATTAAATGGTTCGACAAAAATAGCCGGCCTTTTTTCCCAATTAAACCTAAAGTTATAATAAAACCCTTGTAATTCAAAGTAAACTGATAAAATATTTTTTATCTTCTCCCCTTCGGTCATAAGCCAGCGCGAGTATTACCGTCAATAAAAAAACATCCTATTCCCTTCCGAAGTAGAAGGATCTAAATAAAAATAATATAATTTCAACGCTGTTGGTGTATCCATGTATCTGAAGTTTCTAGCGTTTTTTAATGAATGAATGAAATTAAAAATAATTTTTTTTATCTTTGAAGCTGGAAATGTTTTTGCTTCAAATGGTGACAGAAAGACTAAAAAAAACCTAAATAGCCCCTCAACCTTTACATTCACCATTGAAACTAAAAATTGACAAAAAAATTAATGAAATATCCTTAGAAGCTTCGTTTAAAGTCTATAAAAAAAATTGGCAGCCTTTTAATTGCTCCGGAAAATTAATTAAAAAATCAGAAAAAAATTTAGAAGGGCCAAAGGAAAGAAAAACATTTTCAGCTTCAAAGGCAAAAAAATTTTTTCTTGAATTTCATTCACTGAAAAACGTTCGGAACTTCAGATATATGAGTATCTAATATTTATATTGATATATTATACTGTAGAGTATAATTTCCAGTTCATTTCAATAATTAATTTTTCAATTTACCGTCTTACGGGTCTCGAGTGTACGATTCAATTGAATCGCGGAGTAATCATGCCCTCTAGTAGACGGAAAAATTTTCCTGTTACTTTGTATGACCTTTTTATCTTGAGGTACAGGAATATTAATGCTAATAATACAGCTAGAGCCGAAGAAAAGAGAACTCAAGGATAGAAGTCGTACTTGATTTGGTGTAGAAACAATATTTTATATGAATAGAAGTGAGGAGCTTTATTTTAGATGAAGAGAACAGGAGCAATATTAAGAGTCAGCGGAGAGAAGGATAAATCTGAGTGGAGTGAAAAGATGGCAGTTATTGCAAGAAGAAATGGAAAAAGTAAGAGGAGGAAGAAGGAGATATAATAGATGAAATGAGACTGGGACGGTTCGTTTAAAGTTTTGACATGAGATTCGTGAGAGCCAGTGGAAAAATCCCGGTTCGATGTTTAGTTGGTTTTAAACTTTTTCTCGAGTCACTGAGCTAAAAGTCTCTGGAGATTAAACTGAGAAGCCTCGTAAAGACAAAGGTATCAGTCGCTGGTTCTTATCGTGAAACACTGTTAGTCCAAGGATATCTTACGAAAATAATGAAGTTTTTTATGAGTCATTTGGACTCGTGGATTCCTTGACCTAGTCGTAAACAATAAAATTTTGAGTTTTAAAAATTTATTCTCGGACCAAAAAAGCTTTTTTTTTAATTCAAGAATTTTTTTTCAAAAAAATAGTAGTAAAAAATTTAAATTAAAAAAATAAATTTATTCATTGAAAAATAATTTATAGAAAATTTACCTAAGACCAGAATCGAACCCTTATCGCTCAACGCTCTTAAGAAAAATATCATATTGTTGGTATCTATTCTTAGATACATTGCACGCCTTATAACGAGGAGTGGTTTATTTTATTTGTAATAAAATAAGCGTGTAAAGCTTGCACTTTTGGATTTTCCAAACTTCTTAAAATATTTTGTTTGAATGAAAAAATAAAAACCATAGATTGAAAAATAATCCAACTTGGTCAACTATTTGAAACTTTTAAACCGAAATATCAAGCATCAAGAAAATAATTTTCTTGAGCTATGATATTTTTATCTGTGTAACTGCCTGTATAATAAATGCAAATGACAATCTAAAATGGATAGCCAAGCCTACGTGCTCGGTGTGACCTGATAAGTCTCCCATGTATGAAGCTCAAAAAAATAAGCCCGACTTTGTCGACTCTGCGTATTATCGATAGTGTGCCCAATCTCGTTAAAGTGCATCCACTCGCCCGGGATCAAAGCGCACACTCGATGAACCGATGACCTCGTGGCTCAAGTAGTTCGTCGGCTTTTTAATGCGACAAACTCCGTCCAGCTTTTTTCCATATAATAGCACGTGCGATCGCCTTGCTAAGAATAATAAATTTTACGCTACTGCTGATACTTTTTCAATTCAGTTTTCAACAGTTAGAGCATCAAGATTTGAGTCAACATCGTAAATTTTTATTTAAACCAAATCTGAGGGTACAAACAAGACATATTAAAGTAATAAAGTGTCTTCAGAGCCATTCATGAAGATTATCTCAGCTGGTTGGAAACATAAAGCTCAGAATGATTAAGCCGCCGACAAACGGGAACTTTTTGAGACTCCTGCGGTAGCTGATGAGTGGAGGAAAAAAGTTCAGATAGGGAGTTTAAAGCTGATATCTCGTCTGAGTTTAGCGGCCGTCGGGCTGTGATCCAATCCCTAAACCTACATGGATATTTTGTTTGTATATGTACAGTATTTAAGTCTATAATTCTTCAGTTCGTCCTATGTACTTGAAGCCCAGCTCAATTGGTTGGCTTCCATTCGTGAAGTAAAATCCAGCTCACCGTCTAGCCTGTCTCGAATTTGTAGTCAGTAGTCGGTAGTCGGCTGTTGGAGAACCACCAGATTCTCTTTCTACTCTTCCTCGTGTTTAACTCCAGCTCACATGTACTTTCACTACATAACACTCTTTCCCTCGTACTTGTATCATATCCGATCTCCAATACCCAGACAAAACACTTTAGCGTCACCGACGTCTTCAGTATCAGTGAGAGAGAGTCGGGCTCCCCTCGTAAGATTTAGCCACTAGCAATATTTCGTTTAACCAAATTATGTTATTAAACCCAAGGTACCACTTGCCCCGATTTAACCTACATGCGATTATCTTCTTATTTCCCTTCCTTCCTTCTACTTTGATCATTCCAACCAACAACTGACAACCATTTCTGCCTCTTTATATAATATTTTAATATTTAATACTATTATATATATTCAAATGAATTCCCGGTTTCTATTTTATTTTATTTTGTGCCGCCCGCTTTTTTTAAATTCCTGCCATAAATTTGTTAAATTAAAAATTTTATTCCCCAAGAGCTAAACTTTTTCCGTAAACGACATCTACATTGCCGATTAATAAAGTATTTCCTTTTTTTAAACCAAAGAGAGAAGTTTGCTACTGGGAATAATATTACATTAATTAGACATTTAAAGTTATACCATTGCCATTAGATGCAGTGTTGCTGGAGCTTTTAGAAAACTATAAAGATTAATTCAAATTATTGTAATTTTTGCATTTTATCTGTAAATTTTTACTAAAAATCTACTGAAAATTTCTTAATATTTTTTTTTAGACTGGAAAAAAATTACTCGAATCCTAAATCTCAATTTTTCTATATTTTTAGCAAACTTTCAACAGGTTATGGTCCCAGACACAGAAAATTTAATAACATTTCTAATGACCAATTTTCCTCATCAAAAACTGAAAAATGATCAATAATTACTCAAATCCCGGCTACCTAAAACTAAAACTTTAGCCAAAATTCAAGAGTTCTAATTAACCAAGATGAAACTTTGGAAAATTATAAACTTGACACAAGGACTCTTTGATATAACAACAGTTACTCCAGACAACTCACTAGCTGTAGCTTCTATTCTATCAAACTCTCTTGTTCCCAGTTCCCAGTTCCAAGCTTCCGCGATCTATTGTACTTGCGGAAACTATCCTCAGCTTCACGTGAGCTTTAACCGTCAGCTTCATCTTCCAGCACCTGTCTAGTCATCCGTGAGTTTCCTTGTTTCGTCCCCAGTTCCAGGAGTACGTGCTCTAATCTAAATATCCCCGACGTTTCGATATTTATAAACAGCCGGGTCTCAATCGAAAAAAGAACAGAAAGAAACATCGATCTAATCTTTGATTTTTCTTAGCGTATTTGTTGCCGTCTCGGGCTCTAGGGACGTCAAAAGCTGACGTAGAAAAGCTCATGTGACCGACGCTTCTCTCCTATATGTGTTCTACCGGTCCGTGCTTTGCTTAAGGCTCGCCATCTTGTTTACCCGCACACTTTGCCAAGTTTATTATGTACGCGTCTCATGCTCTTGCTATGTATACATACGACTATTATTATCATTATTATTATTATTTCACATAACATAATATACATGATACATATGTACGAAAGTTATATAGTTGCGGTAGGAGGTCATCTTCTTGTCCAAAGCGTAACTTCCTGTGGGATGTCACGGCAACTCACGAATTACCCGACGTTTCTCTTGCCTCCTGTTTCTTGTTACGCGTGGTGAAGTTTCAGATAAATAACCGCCCCAAGGACGATGCATTCTTGCTACTTTATAATAGTTGGCAGCTAAGGAGCCAAGAGGTTCGGAAACTTTGTTAAAAAAAAAAAAAAAAAAAAAAAAAAAAAAATTGAGCTTTTCTTAGTATTACTCTTTGAGTTTATGGATCAATTATAAAGTATATAGAGCAGTTATTCTTCACGTTCTGAGTTCTGAAAAATTTTTTAACGAGTAGATTAAGAAAAAATAATAGATTGAAATGTTTTATTATAGTAAAAAAAATTATAACCCATTGAAAGACTAGTCTCAAAGGAAAAAAGTAACTTTTTGAGGTAATACAATAAGAAAAGGTAAAAGTGAAACAAAGAGGAGGAACAAAGTTAAGATCGGACTTACTAGATTGAAGGAGAATCAGATCCAGTGAACTTTCAAAGTATATATTTGCTATTTGGTACCGAGCATATCGATGTATAGAAAATGTCTTGTGTTTTGCATAAATTTGTTTGCGTAGGTGTGAGTCTAGTGTTTGGACTCGATTGTGTGTGAAGCTCTTATGTTTGTGTGTCTATACGGACTTAAAGTACATAAAAAAAAAAAAAATTTAAGATAGGAGTTTGGAAAACAGCCGGCATACATTTTTTATTCGGCTGGCAAACGCAAAAGAACGAAAGACAAAACGAAATTTTCTTAAACTTTACGGTACGTATGCTCTGGCTACGAAATTGATCTCATTCCAGAAAGAGATTTTCTTTGAAATAAAAAATGAATGAATTTACTTTGCTCGGAAAACTTTTTTTTTATCTTTTCTTGTTATTAAATCAAGGGAATATTGTTGTATTTTTTTTTTAATGAATTAATTTTACCTTTTAATTTAGTATTGGGTGTTTTTATAAAAATAATTGTGACGCACTTATGCTAAACAAATAACATAAGCTAAGTGACGACTCATATCGAGAAATAAACGATCGAATGACGTGAGAGTATCATATGAGTATAAGTATACATAAAACATAAAACGCGCCTACGACGTTATATATGTCCAGAATGCTTTTTAAATAATTGTTGGTTAATTTATAGCAATGATTTAATGGCTAACGCGTGTTTATTTTTATTAATCACTATCTCTGAATAGCGTATGAATTTATTCCTCTTACGCAATACGATACCGGTAAATATAATTTTTAAAAGTTGGTGCATAAATAATAAAAATAATAAAAACAATAATAATGAAAAAGTAGAAATTTTTATTTAACTGTACTAAACAAAGTGTCTGCCTTAATTATCGTTACGTAATAACAACAATTTTTTAAAATGAAATTTTTATGATTATAATTGTACAGGTGTACTAAATGTTCCACACAATTTACAGAATTCGCGCTCCGGTGCATCTTTGTCTTGATAATTATCTCTAATTACTACAGCGCATCTTGTCTAATTAATTTAATTCCCGTAAATAAAATTATTTCCTCGGTCTTAGTCTCTATTTATGTATTTTCATTTTACTCCAACCATTATTTTATTTTTTATCGCTATTATTAAATTTTAATTGTGAATTATTACTCTCTGAAGTAACAAAAATTGTTTTATTAATAATAATAATAATAATAATAATAATAATAATTGATGAAGAATTAAAGCGATAGCGATCGAGTGTCTGGTTGAAATCACTTTATTTAAAGAACGTGTTTCATTCCGGGCAATTTCCTCTTTAGTTGTGGCCAAAGGACACACACGGTACTCAATATAGTATTGCACAGTGTGTACTATATATACGCTGTAGATGTGGTGTAGGGCAGTGGAGAGTAAGAGAGAGCTTTTGAGATCTCGAAAAGCGCCATACCACATACCAGTCAAGTTTAGTCCGCACTTCAAGTTCAATATCATTTCACTTGATCCCTTTTCTCCTGTACTTTTGTCCTTCGGCTTCCGTTTTTCTTCACCGTGTTATCTCTGATTTTATTTTATCGCTTTATTCGTAGCTTGCAGTAGGGTAGGACCTATAGGTTACCGCTACCAAAATCCAGTAGCCATTCAATCCGAATATCCTTTGCAGTTTCCTTTCTTCTGTACGGTGCAATACACTTTTATTTTATCAGATTATGCTGGTCTTTTTGTCGAGATATTGAATTTTGTGAAAAATGTATCTTTTAACAATTAAATTAATTCTTTTCAATTTTTTTTTAACCAAACTTTGAACTAAAAATATTTTTATTTAAAGTTTAATTTTTTTTTAAATCTCTAAACTAAAAATGGTTTTTATTTTTAATTCTCAAAACAGACTTTCGCTATATGATGCTCTCGATTTTTAGCCCTGTAAAGGTGTAATTGTCACCGTATACTAAAATCCAAGATAGAAGAACCAAGAATAATCCATCTCTCACGATCTGTCTTGCTCCATCGCCATTTAATTTACCTGAGTGCAAGTTTTATCTCGGCAAAAGAACCAAGTGATTCATTTTGTCGGATGATAAACGGAGAGCTTTTCTCAAATTAAGAGTCTAGTATTTTCAGTTGAATTTACTCTACCAGTTATGATAAATATTGCTGTACCCGGAACACCAGTACGAGTAACAGGATTATTCACTAAATTTATTCATTCAGCTCCTCATACATTTATAAAATTACTCGATAAAAAATGCATCCGCGAAAAACAAGATAAATGTCTGGATCGAGAGTTTTGAGACGTTTCACGAAGAGAGAAATTAAATGGAACAAAGTGGATATTTTATAGAGTACAGAAAGAACGTATAATATACACACGGTGTAGTGAGAGCCGAGAATATACGCACGGTAGCGGATTACAATCTTCCCTAGAGAAAGAGTTTCGATTTTTATATCCATGGTGGATATGTTTTATAAAGATAGTGTATACGCGACACTATATCGCTCCACTCTGTCGCAGTTTCGTAACACCTCCCACCATAATAATGTCATGGTATAAATTACACGGACTTGGGACCTGGCATGGGCTGAAACCCGGTCTTATAGACACTGAATATGTTGATAAAACCGCAAAATACTTACTTGAAAGCTTGTACAGTCATTTCACTTTATTTATTTCAATGTTCAAGATCTTTTCTCCCGGGAGCAGTATAATTTTTTAGTTTTATTTTTTTGGGTCTAGTCTGACGGAACTTTTATGGATTTTTGAAACATTTAGGTACTGTGTAGTATTTACCAAGACTTGTGCCAAAAATACATAAAATGTAGAAACCATTAAAAATATAATATCATTTTTTTGTTATAAAAAATGTTTCTAAAAACTGTAACAACTTAATGTAATTAAATGATTTAAACGCTTTCAGCATTTAAAATCAATATTGACCATCTTTTTTAAAAATTAACATTATTATTGATTTTAAATACTGAATTTTGTTTTTGTTTGTAGTAAAAACTACAGTTTTTGCATGTAATTTAAGAAGAAAATTTACTTGAATAATTATTAAAATAAAAATCTATTGATATAATTTCTTTTAATATTTATTAACTAGGTCTTGTATTTAAATTAGTCAAAAATTGAAGATTTAAAATATTATGTAAATTTTTTTCATGAAAGGTAATAGTATGTATATTTATTTTCAAATTACAGTTATAAGTACTGTATACTGTAAGAGTACTATACATTGCACATAGATGTAAAGTATAAATATAAACAGGAATTATGTTGTGTTTTGTGTTAACACAATTCGACAAGAGTAATAATATCAGAGCATGTATCTCGGGCTTGAGCAAAGGCTGCAGCCTTGTGACCGTGGCTGTATAAATTATGTCACAGAAGCTACATCAGGTAGAGGCCGCGGAGTACACGTTGAGTATAAAGAGAACGTGATAAACTGGTGCTTAACATTGTGCATGGATATATAGGAGTACTTCCGAGGTGTACATAGTACATAGTATAGATTCATGGGGTTTTTGTTGGACTGGTGTGGATGTCTACTAAAGTTGTATTGTACCTGTAGTTGTACTTGTAATATTTAAATGGTGATATGGTAGTTCCCGGGGTATGATAGTTGTCGCCGTCCCCGAAGTGCACTGGAGACACGACAATTTTGAGTTCTTTATTTCCCTGAGGGTCCACGGGTGATTTACGCCGACTTGGGCGGTTGCAAATTACCGTCTTGTGTGTAAATCGAGGATCGAAAAACCTGTTGGTGAATCACCTTTGTGTTGCATTCTACACACTGCTCGGTACACGTACCTCTCAAGCTCGAGCTGAATATATATGAAGCTCAAGTTGTTTATGTGAGTTGGGTGAGTTGTGGGTTATATTATATTATGTTATATTATAATATAATATATAATATAAATATATACATATGTAAATGTAGTCACTTGCAAAGATGATTACCGAGGTGATTCATACATCATCCACTTATCACAAGATGCTTCAATTAAAAAACTATAATTTATTTTTTAGATGGGAATTCTATTTTTATTTCTCCAACTGGGGAACTATGTGTAATTTTTATAATAATAACAATAATAAAATAAGAAAGTATTTTTAAATTATATTAATAATAAAAACAAGAAAAAACTTAAGAAATATATTGTATGTAAGTTTTAATATCATTGTTATTATTATTTATAAAATTTTAAAGGATTTTCAATCAATATTATTTTTTTTTCTCTGTGATATTTTTTGGAGTCTCTTCCAAGGATCTTATTTTACTTACATAATTAAATTTTCTGACTTATCTGAAGTAAAGATCATTAATAAAAAATTTTTAAAGAAATGTTTTTATTTTGAAAGGAATTTTTATAGTTAAAGTTAAATTTGGTATTTTAAAAATATTCTTGACATGAATTTGTTCCTTTTTACAATTTTACATATTTATTGATGTTAGTAAATTTTTTTTGTCAAGTTCTTGGAGGAGTTTTATGACAGTAAAGTTAGTAGTCGCTAGATTATTTAAAAATTTTTTTTCAACAAATAAATTTGTTCAAAAAAATTATTTTTAAACAATTGCATTTTTAATTTTTTAAAATTTCTACATGTCAATTTTTTGAAATAATTTTTTTTGCCACAATTTATTTCTAAAAAAAATTATCAAATATCTGCAAAATTAATTTTCACAAGAGTTCTACACAGTTTGTTGGTTCTATAATTTTTTTCCCCGAGATTTTTCTCTAAATAATTGCTAATTGATTTTATTATATTAATTTATTTACAAAGTACCCAAATTATGTACATTGTGATTAAAAATCATCGATTCAAATTTAATTCATCCATAATTTGTCACACACTCACTGCCAATTGCTAATGATAATAATAATAATAATAATAATAATAATAATAATAATAATAATTTGAATAAAAAAAAGCTTGAATCCATAAAAAGCCCTTAGTTTTATTCCAACCTCGAATCTCTGCTAGAAAACCCCCGAAATCTCGTAAAGTAAAAGTAAAATAAAAGCAATTCGGCCTAGTTTGCTCAGCAAAGAGATCCCCGATCTCCGATCTCCGAATACGAATAGAAGTTAAAATCTAAAAAGGATCGAAGGGAGACTAGACTGAGAGCAGAGGAGTAGAGCGCAGTCACTAATAAAAAGGGTACCGTAAATCCATTGGGGTGCCAGGCGACATCAGTTCTCCTGTTGTGACCTATAAGGGGCATTTCATATATTTTCACCCTACATACACACACTTGAACTTGTACTTTTACTTAAACTACATACATACATACTTACATACATAATACATTGAATGTATAAAAAAAGAGGGGACGACGTGCTGACGATTCACACAAAGCTCAGGAGTGGGGAGAGTGCGCGCGTTCAGGCGGCTGGTCAGTGGGGGGAGTAAACACGCCGGCGCCTCAGTTCAGCCGCGTCTCTTGGTTACTCCACATCGCGGCTCGCGGTTGTTCCCCGTGTTTGGTTTCCGAGTAACCATCTGCTCCTAAACTTGTTAACCCGAAAATTAAATAATTAATAACAATAACAATAATAATAATTGTAATTAAAAAACTCGATTTTTAAAAAGTGCTTTAAATTTAAATACAAATAAAATTGTGAGTAATTGTGAACAGTACTTGTCAGTGTAACTTTATAATTTTTTTTATATAATTAATTAATTGATAAAATTAATTTATAATTAATAATAAAAATAAATTGCTGAAATTTTTACTCCAATTTAATTTTATTGAAGACTTTAAAAAAAATTGCGCTGAAAATTACATTAAATAAAATGGAGCTTTAAATAAAAAATAATCGAAATTATAAATAAAATAATAATACTGAAAGGTGGATGTACGACGTACGAGTGTTAGCAGTAATCCCTGACCGGTCAGCTAAGCGTAAACGTGAGGAGGGAGGAGCGAGAACCGAGACAAGAAGCTAAGCCGCGAGTATCGCCACTGCTCGGTTGTACTTATACTTAGCTCCCATTCTATCCAGCAGTGTTTTTTGTTTTGTGAGAAGCCGCTCGTCTCCTTGTACGTCACCCTTTTTTATTCACTCGTCCACTACACTTTTATTTACTCCACTTGCTATATTTATTATTTTATTAATAAAATATACAAATAAAACTTTTATTATTGGAGTTCTGTTTTTGTTTACTATTTTTTAATCACAAAGTTTGGTGTAAAAATTAAATAATTTCATCAGTTTAAATTTAAAACCCTTTTGCTGTTATTAGACCGGTGTAAGGATTGGTGTCTTCTTTTCTCCACGGTCTTCGTTAAGAAGGAACAAAGGGAACTCCGCGGATCGATCGGAAAACTTCGGCTGCTGTGGGTAAGTTTATTTTATTTTGTATTATTATTATTATTGTTGGGATTGATAATGATGATGGGATTATTCTAGGTATGTATTGGTTAGTTGACAATAAAAAACTTTTCGTTCAATTATATTGACGGTTTTCAGGCAGAGATATTGTTTAGGTTCGTTGAAGGTTATGACGATGTCCTTGAACGAGAAACTGTTACACTATCAGGAAGTTATTGCTTTATTCATTGATTTATCGGGTGAATTTTTATTT
This sequence comes from Cotesia congregata, assembly GCA_905319865.3. Lineage (NCBI taxonomy): Eukaryota > Metazoa > Arthropoda > Insecta > Hymenoptera > Braconidae > Cotesia > Cotesia congregata. The sequence goes on from CAJNRD030001123.1 coordinate 19,485,483, forward strand.
AGTTGAGGTATTATTGGTACTGACATTAATAGACACCTGACAATTTTTAGAATTTTTTTAATTGGAGAAATTAATGTAAAAAAATTGAACGAAAAATTCTACTTTTAGGTTTAAGAAATTTTTAGTGCAATTTTTTAAAAATGGTTTTTTAATTATAATTTAATTAATGAAGAATATTGAAAAATTTTCAAGGTCAAAAAGAATTTAACTGTCTTAAATATCAAGCAAAAAAATTTTTGGAGCAAGTAAAATTTAATGACACTGAAATCACATGATATATATCATATTTTGATTTTTTTTAAAAAATAAGTTAATACTAAAAAAATATTAAAAAGAAACTCCATAAATTTTTAAATTAAATTTTTAAATTAAATTTTTTTTAATTTTCTTTATAGCGATTTACTTTTTGAAAAAAATTATTAAATATTATTATTAATTTTACCACCAATCAATGGTCTAATTTTAATAAATTAGGATTTATTCATACTTGCAAAAAAGAAAAAAATTTTTATTATATTTTTATGAAATTTTCTCGTGTTTTTGCTTATAAATTGGCATTTAAGATAACTAATAATTATAAATCAAAATCAGATCTTCATAACTCCAAATCTAGAGATCTTTTAAATGAATCATAAAATTTAAATTACTCCAAAATAAAAATAATGATTTTTTTCTCCTGAAATAGTTGATGTTCGATGATTAAAGCTGACATTGAACCTAATCGACATCCTTCAACAGAAACTTATCGACAATTTAAATTCAACGACCATTAACTTGAGCTTATCAACCACTTACAATGTTATCTAAAATATTCTTTCATTACCCGCTAAGATTAATTATTCCTTTCGATCATAACTATCAAGAATTAATGAGCAAATGGATACGCTAAATAAATAACCAGTGTCCGTTACCTCGTAAAATCTACGACTTATAAAAATATATATGGATATATCTATAAATGATCATATATTTTCTCGTAGATTTCTCGTTTCAAGGTACCATCATCATTATCAATAAACTATCGACTATCGACTTGTTATCTCTTTCGACACTTCGGCAAACATCAGTACATTATAATTTAACAATGTTACCATACCAGCCTAAAACAAATAGCAGTTATTAGTTATCACCATTATTATCACGTAAACAGATTAAATTATAGTACAAATTTAATCGGTACAATTTTTTATCTATCATTTTTATTAAAAAATCCAAAACAATTTAAAATAAATTTCAATTTACAAGTTTAATATTTTGATTCAATTGAATTAGGAGTCATGCAATATATTGATAAAAAAATTAACTTGATCCAAGAGATTTACTTGAATTATTCAAATTTTATTTATTTTAATAAATAATTTTCCTTTTTAAATTTTTTCTCAATGAAATTAATTTTTTTATCAAATTCAAAAAATAAAAAAATATTTAAACATGAAAAAAAAATTAACTACAAGGTTTAGAACAAAATCGAATAGGTTGCGCTTTCTTCGATAGAAACTGACAAGAGTTAGTCGTTATACGAACCCAAACATGGAATACCGATCCACGACATATTTAATCCCGTCTCTATAACATATACTTATATTGTAATAACTACACACTACAACACTGCCCACATGATTTATTTTAATTAGACCGCCAAACGTATACATTCATCCATAGCTTGGCATTTACATCAGGTTAATTTCATTTACGCCTCGTACTGTTTTATCATCTAAAATAAAGCAAACAGAATGATAAAATATGTTCAGTACATATTCCATCTACAACGCTGAAAAAGGACAGATTGCAAATTATAAATATTAATACCAGAGATAACAGGCACCGTGTCTACTCTATAACACACAATACAATATAATAAAATAACAGTTAACAGTTTTATTAAATAGTTCCCACATTTATCACCCGTGTTGAGTAATTAATTAATTTATAACAGCAACAATTAAAATAGAGCATAAATTTAAATTCTTATATTATATGTATTGATTTAAATAAAATTGTTTCATGTTCCGAGTGCACAGTAGAGACCGTTTAATGCTTTATCAATTAAAATGTGCATAAATGTGATTTTAAAATAGTCACATTTAATTGAGAATCATTAGAGCTAATTGGACGTGAACGCGTGAATAAAATATATTCAGGGTGCCCGCGTTACGCGTTATATAGTCTCGTTTTATTTTAAAAACCACCATTGTTGAGTCGGTGGTGTTTGTATTTACGTCTTTCTATCATATGTAAGAATCATAAAAGCATCTTATGTGTGTGCATGTGTCTTGTATCTTGTATTATATATAGACTCTGACCCGTACCCTAAGGTGCCACCAAAGCTGCAAGACAGGTAGTGACGTCATCTTCATCCAGCTGCTCGATCTTTTGTCCATACACACTTTCATCAAGTGGTTCTATTTTACATCCAATATATATTTATGTTGTACGATTATAGGTTTAGTTCGTACTATAAATATAAATACATGAAAAAAAATTAAATTGAATCAAGAGAAAAATTCTTGAACCAAATAAAATTTACTTATTTATTTACTTTTTTTTCTGTGTACACATTTAAATGCGATTCAGCGCGTTTTTAAAATGCATGTAAAAACTTGTTTTTTAGTGCATATCCCGACGCGCATCGGGAAGAAGTACGTATGGTAGGGATCACGGGAAGGAGAAACTTTAGACAGATTCGGCTGTCTGTATGTATTAAGATTGATCCCACACTTTCATTTATATTACAAGAAATAGAAGACAGAATAGAATACAAATATGAGGAACAGCAGGTAGTCCAAAATGGTAGCTTGGGGATTCAGTCTCATCTGGACAATAATATAATCTAATAGTGGCTCTATTCATATTCAGCTCTTTATGGACAGGTAGCATTAGTAACAGCCAGGTTAAATGTCAGGTATAAATTTATTTACGAATACCAGTCGAGTTTCGTGTCTCGAGTGCTTAAATTATTAGTCGCTCGATTATTCGTCAGTCGTAAGTTAAATTATTCATTTTTGGTGGTTATTTATGGAGTATATATTAATTTTTGTGCTGTATTATTTTGAGGGCACTCTGACGTAAATTGTTCCTTAAAATTTATTTTTTTTTGAAAATGTATTCAATAATAATATAAAAATATTTTAATTTATCATTTTAGATATTTTTATTTTTTACGGGTATGTTCTTATATCTAGTATATGGAAAATATTATTGAAAATTTTTTTCGTTAACTATTTTTTTAATTTATTTAGTCCAAAAATTGTCATATGTCTCTCAACTTCAGTATCATAAAACCGTTTCATACAAACATATGTTCATTAAAGAAAACGATGTCATATGAAGTTCAATTTGTTAAAATGACTTCATACACAATTATAAACACTAATAATCATAACTGCAGATGAATTTTTTCCCAAGTTAATAAAAAAAGTACGTGATACTGTTTTAACTGCAACTAAACGTAAAAACTTATCCAATAATTACCGTTTCTGCATACAAAAAATGAAATTCATCCTTTAGCTGATTATCGAAGCCAATAATTGCTTAATTATTAAATTACAATATTGATGGCTATTACCGTGGGTCGAGTTCGGTAAGTCTACTTAAAAACGTGACGTTATACGCCGAAACAGATTTTGAACAGTGAAGCATATCTTTATGGCGTGGAACAACATAAAGACCGTAAAAGGTAAAATCTCCTGGCAATTACAAACGCATTTAATGCTCGAGACGTATGTAATATATTTTTAAAAATAAAACTACCGGTATTATGTGTTATATATATTATATATTATAAAGGTAATGTACATACAAACACACAACCTGCAATTTAATGTTAATTCATTTGCATTATTTCATTTCGGAGCGTAAGTGGTTGAAATGATTTTTTGCTGCCCTCAAAATAAGACTCAGACAGAAACTCTTTCCGAGTAGACCCTATAGTACAGAAGTATAACAGCCTCAACTGAATATTCATCTCATTTCATGAACATTGTACAAGCCCAACACACAACACACGTGTTTTTATTATTTTTCATTTTGTTCTTGACTTTTATTTACGAATATTGTTTCATTTTTTCTAGTCTCCGTCTGCGCTCCCTTTTGTTTGGATCTCGATTGGGTGCGCGGAGTACAATGACCTCCGAAGGTTTCTACTGAAATATTCACTTTAATGACGAACCATAGTTATGTACTGTAAACTTTAACTATAATAGTTCACTATTAACATACGTGCTTGAGCTTTCAGTTCTGTCTGATACGTTTTGTATTTTACATCGCAATGCGATCCGCGGTTGTAGAGTATCAATAGCATATACCAGCAAAAACTGCCTTTGTTTTCATAATCTTTTATCCACGTCAGTCTTGTAATACTACTTGCATGTGATTACTGTGATTCGTGACTGAAGGATGAACGTTTTTCATTATTTATATAAATGTTTATAGCTTCTATTTCTTTACAGCTTTTTTGACTATTTCAATCCCAACACGAAAAAAAAAATAGCTGAATAAATTGAGTTTTTAGTCTAAACTTTGATAATTAGAAAAAATATAACTTTCACAAAATCTATAAGAAATTTCTATAAAGAAAATGTTAAAAATAAATGGAAAATAAAATTCAAAAATGTATTTTTAAACTGTAATTTTTTCAGTTTTTTGCTAAAAATTCACTTTACAAACTCTAAAAATTAAACTTACTTTTTACGTGATATGAATCCACTGTCCATTAGATATCTCTGTAATATCTACCGATGACATTAAGAACGATACAGGACTTTGACTCAGACGTACTATTTACTCTCATACTACACATATGTACCTTTAAGTTTACTTGTATAGTACCAGAATTACGGATGATCAAAGCCTGGACCAACCAAGTAAATGACAAACATCTTTGGTATGCATACGCAGGATTATTCCAGGTATGGATTAAGGATCCAAACCCAGTACTTATAACTTTTAATCTGTCGTAAAAATAACTCCGTTTGCTATCACTTTTTATTAACATTAGCGAGAGATAATCTTCGTTTATTCTCCCCCTTAGGGTCATTAAATCTCAACCAAATATAAAACTGATGAATTTTTCAACCAAAAACTATTTTAGTAACATCAAGCAGTGTTTCTGAATATTTAATCATCGGATAGTTGTTCGATATTCGTTGTAGAAAATTTATGGCCTCGTCTATAATTGAAATTTTATCTCCGCTTTTGCTTCTATAAACTACAATATTAATTTCATTAGATTTCTATACTAATAATACTTAACATAAATAATTTTGTACAGGATTTTTTATAAATTAAAAATATCTATCTTTCGTAATCGCCCGCAGAAAGAATAGAAGCGTTTGCTCATAAATAACCAGTTCAGTTTCCGCGAGCACAGCGCCACTACATGCAACACGTATACTAATACATCCACCATTTCGTGTAAATACATACGCCCTTCAAATATATTCAGTGTTATATTGCGTTATAATATAAATATTTAGTTATCTGAAATTCCGGACGGTAAGCGAAATAAAAATACGAGAAGAGTTGTTGATATCGCGAGTCTTCGGCTCTGCCTTTACCCGACTCTTTTTTTATTTTTGTTTCATTTTATATTTTTTAACTCCCCGTTCCCGCTCACATTCTCGGATCTCTGGTCTCTGGTGTCCAGAGATAGCCCGGTTGATCGATTATATTCCCTCTAGTCTATATATATACGCACCAGTATATATAATATACATATGTGAATGGTACATCTCTTGGATACACGGGCTACGAACTCTCAATGCAAATCACCGGAATTTCGTACAATTGAAACACTGTTAGAGTATATTCGTTTAATGTTTTTTACTATCAATATTTTCATACAGTTGCGAATATTTTTATCTCCATAGATATATAATAAATTTATGATTGATATTCAATTTGAAATAATTTGCCTATTTTTTATTAATTTTCACATTATAGATAGGAAAAATTTTTAAAAATCATTAAACATTTTTTTCGTCATAAATTCATCGTTTTCTTTTTTTTTATTTGATAAATCGCGATAAAATTGAATGAAAAAAAATTCAATCACCTACAGTTGACATTAAATTATTATTGTGCCAAAATTGATGAATTGAGATTGAATTTTTTTGACTAAAAAAAACAATCAATCTATAATATATACTCAACACTTGAAATTGATATAATCTTGTTACTGTCGACGGAAAAAAAAAAATTAAACCATAATTGGATTGAACTTGCAACATTGATTTGTCAATTTTTCATGAAACTTTTTCCCATTAAATTTTCCTATTGAATTCCTAGCCTGTAATATTGGATAACAAAAAAATAGTAGCGGTTTAGCCAGTCACGCGTGGTCGAACTCGTCTAGCGTAGAATAATTTTAAAGAATTCACTGGATCGGTTATTCTGGTTCTCTTTCTCTCAATTTACCATACCCTCGACCCACATGGAAAAATATATATGCGAAAAATATATGCAAATATATATTTTCACATATATTTTTTTTGCGCTAAATATATGTCCGCATATATGTTCACATATATGCGTGCATATATTTTCACATATGTGCGCATATAAGTGTCAAGAAGGATTCTTGAATCAAGAAAATAATTTTGAAAAATTTAACTTTCTTGATTTGAGTAAAAAAATTCTCAAACTTAAAAATTTTTTTTCAGTGTATGCTTACATATATGTCTACATATATGTAAGCATGTATCTCTGCATATATATCAGCATCTATGTGAAAAATATATGTTGACATATTTTTTTCTGCGTAAATATATGCGGCATATATATTATATATGCGACATATATATTTCTCCATGCGGGTCAACACATAAATATATTCAATACACATATATACATATATTCTGAATTTCCAATACTCTCGTGACGGGTGAATATTTGCAGCATATTTAATCGTGTCGTTACAGAGCCGTAAAACCGCGTCATTAATTCTAGTCACTATTTTGAACTATCAAAACGACTTGTGGAAAAACGGTTAGATATTAAATGAGTTCCGCAGTACACAAACTCTTTATTTTTATGGCCCAATTACTCTTGAATAGAAACACTTACCTTTACTACTTTTCAATATAACGTCATTTCATGGTTCATGGTTCACGGGTCATAGAGATGAGAAGAGCAGCCTAAAAAATCTAGAAGACCTCCATTAAAAAACTCGAAGTTAGAAAAATATCATTTAAATACATCAAAAAATCCGATGTAAATAATTTATATATAAAAATGCATGCCAAAAGGTTGAAGTATGAAAAATATATAAATAAAATAAATGAATATCAATTCTTCCATGATCTTGAGCTTAAGGAGAACTTGATTCCCGGCTTCACCGAAGATAATTTAAATCGTTAAAATTTGGAGTGCTTTAGCTTTAGATTTGTAAATAACTGATGACATTTCTTAAATTTTCTTTTTTTTTTTTGACTGTTTTCATTTTTCATTATTCTGTTAGCGAAATCTAAATACTGTTATAATATTTATTTAGATATGTTTATACTCTTACATGTACTTTATATTCTTATATTTTTGTATTTTTGCCATTCGGCCATTGCCTTGGCATTCAAATTAAATAAATAAATAAATATATTATTTTCGAAAGGTTTTTCTCTGTGTTACAGTTACATTTCTTGTAATTATTTACCAACCTTAAATTTTAAATGATATTTCAAAGCTTATGAGTAAAAAATATTTTCGTTATAAAAATTGAAAAAAATTTTTTTTGTAAAAAACTTTTTAAATCAATTTTTCTCATGAAAGAGCAGAAGATCAATATTGATCAATTTTCAAGCAACAAATTTCACCGTAACATTAAACATCAATTCTTTTCAGTATAAATCGATACCACTATCACAAAGCGTAATAAAAGATATAGTCAATAGATATCATACATTTATTTCCGATTCGAGTTGTCATAGAATCAGCAGATCTTTTGATTCAAACAGAAATTTATACAAAGTAATATTACTTCTCAGCGAGCGGTTCAAACTAAAAAACTAGAGACTAAAGACTGAAGACTGAAAGAAAATCTTAAATAATAACGGAGAAAACTGATGGAAATACGATACCAGTTTCCTTGTAAAGTACAAAAGACGTTGGAAAAGTCGATGCAGAGCAAAATTTCGTATCCGTTTCATATATACATGGCTCTGCAATGGATATATAGTTTTTGCTTTGCATCTGATCTTACTGTCTCGGCAATTGTACCAGCACAAAGGGCTTAAAAACTGTATGTATGATGGTTAGACACTACTTTATACGTATACGTATATGTATATTATATGAGTAGAGCTTTCTGCCCTAGACAGACAGTCGGGCGCCTGGTGCAAACTACTATCGATTCCCTAATATATTCATTTCTGGTACCATTTACTCATATATATATTTTCAATGCATCAAAGTCGATAACCTCATACTCAGCAGAGTTCAGTTTTCTGGCATATGTCTGCTCTATGGCAAAACCATAAATATAACCTGGTTGAATTATTGATAGTTAATTTTAACTTATAGTCACGCGATATAGATAGAGCCCATAATACCAAGAGGGCTAAACTTTCTGCAGTAGGCTTTCTATTATATTCGCAATCATACTGTTTTAGAGTCAGCTTTAATAAAAAATTTTTTTAAGGCCAGCAGAAAGTTCTAGCCATTATTTCTGTTGATACTGAGCTCTACGCCAGTCTCGATAACTCTCGAGACCGTTGAGAGCTTTTTTATTTCATTGTTTACTGTTACGGCTAGACGTGATTATTACTCCCGTCAACACTTTTTAATTTTTTTTTTTTTAGGATCGGGTTAATTGATAATTATTAATCAAATTTAATTATATTAAAAATTTTTTTACGGATGATTTAATTTAATTTTAAATTGAAAAATATTAGTCAGCAAATAAATTTGTAGTCTATTCAAATAACATATTAATTAACATTTAAAATGAAGTAAATGCAATTTAAAGGTCTTGGGATATAATTTCAAAAGTGGAGGCGGAAAAAATTAGAATGTCGACCTCGGTACCGTTAGTAAGATAACATCTCCATAACTCATATCACTGCGGTTGTTTTCTAGTACCCGGTTTATTATTACGTAATACGTAATATGTTGGTTTGATGATCGAAATCAAAAAGTAAACATTTAAATGTCGATTATAACATGAATACCTTAACGTAATTCGGAGTTACATAATGCCGCCGCGGGATTTATCGTGAAAATCCGGACTGGTGGTTAACCTGGAGAAATTAACAGTATTTATTGTGTGACAAGCATCATGGTGTACGGTATATATAGTACAGAGTATAATAAAGAGAGAAAGGGTTATATTTCTATTCATGTCTATACCCATATCGGTAACTCGGGTTTCTGTTAATTCATCAGTAACGTCAACGATGTGTTTACTGCCTACGGCAATTTATTATCTCTGTCGCGTAGGTGTTAACAAACACATTATTTGCTGGTAATGGACCTTTTTTAACTGATATCGTTGTTTTCTGCAAATTACTATAATAATAACAAAGTTTATGATAACAATCTTATTAAAAATAATAATAATCATAATAAATTAATAAGGGAAATTTTTCACTAGTGTATTTATGTGATAAAATCGGTCTTTTAGTTGAATTAAATATTATAAGAAAGATCTTGATCTAAATTTGTGCCTTTAAAAATTTTTTTGTGGTTTTTAGCGATAGTTAATTTATTATGAGAAATTATCGAAGTAGATGTGAATAGATTAGAATTTCGAGCTGGATTTAGAACGTATGTCTTTTTACGGTTTAATATTTTTTTTGTGGAAGTCAATTTATCATCTAAATAATTAAGAAAATATTATAATAAGTCTTTTGACAATTTTATACATTTTTCAGTGATAGTTAATTTATTATAATTATTATTATTATTATTAGTATTATTATTATTATCCGCAAAGAAGTTAGATGATCAATATTCCAACAAGAAAAAGCTCATTTACTGCAGTTACGCTCTAATTACAATTACAATCTCAAGCGCATATTACATCCTCACAGTAGCCAGAGTACTCATCTATATCTTCATCTTTTTATCGTGAGAATTATGTATGAAAAACTCTAGTCAACCGGTGAGTGATCCGCGAGATCATTAACCCACTTTTTAAAATTATTTTAATTTCACCCATCCTAACCTCCCCCTTTTCCCTCCCAAATAGATGATGAAAGTTATTAGATTTATAATTAGAGTCATATAATATAGTATTATAATTTTTTCATGTGAAATTCACCAGCGGAAAATACAGAATTAGAGCAGTAGTTGATTGTAACGATTCGGCGTAACTGCGTGCCAATTAAGCTCTAATTACGCAGCGAGGTAAACCGACCCGTCGGAGAATATTCTATGAGGATCACTGTTCTAGTATACATACATGATCTCTGGAGGGACAGGATCCACCAATCGATTCACAGGGTTTGTTTACTCCTATCATATAAGTTTCGTCTAATTAACCATTTCTAATTAGACACTACGAATCTAATTCACATATCAATACTATTATATCAGACCATGTGTATACTAACGTTGATATTTGAATTTTATCGGTAAAATTAACTTTATTGTCGTGATAAATCATTGACAATATTGAGATAAACGTCTAAAAAAGAAAATATTTTGTTATATCCCATACAGAGGACAATGAAAGACGAAACATAATATATAAATCATAAATCTCGCGTCTTGTTGTGACATTTCATGTACTCGTCTGTCATCTTACCTGTCTCTTCCACTCTTGTTCACTCTCCATATATGTCGCTTTGATAATTCATAATTCACGGATCGTTTACTTTATTCTTGTGATTTCTTGGAAATATTAAGCTTGAAAAATAAAAATAATAATAAAAATCCCTTTTCAGTAAAATTTTTTTCTTATCCAAAAAAATAAATGTCAATATTTTTGTAAAATCACAGTTTGTAAAAAATAAAATGTTTTTGATTAATTTTTTTATCGAAAAGTGCAACGTCTTTGAAAATTTATTGAAAAAAAAAAAAATGAGTACATGGCACTATTTATAAATAAAAGTTGAATGTCTGAAATTCAAAAATACTCAAAACAATAATAGAAATGACGAGGAGTAAAGTTATAAGCAGCCACCTGACAAACTAATTTACTTATTGGCTCGCGACCAACGTCCAGGTGTATCTCATCGCGGAACTAAAAAAACTTGTTACCGAAATAAAACCCACTTTCCAGTGTTATGTTTCCAAACATAACTTGCGGGAGTATCTGTCTTCACTGGTGAATGCAATAACACGAACGCAATCACCCAATCAAATGTTATTTCTATAATTGTCCCCGCAGTTCTGTGAGTTACCTCATACCGCATTTGATTTAAATATAAATATTTGAATATTCGAATACATGTGTGTTATATTAATAAAAAGGTCATTGATTACATTAGCATGCGCACTCGATATTCAGAGAGTTGAAGCTCAAACCGGTGTGAGCACGCCAGCATCCAATGACATCCGCTCATTGAACAACTAATGACCTGTTCAACAACCTATATTCACCTACATTTCAACTTTTCTACTCCATAACATCATCGGTACTCCGAATTCGATAACAGCTCGCTCGGTCATTACTGAGCAAGTGAAAGTTTTAATTAATCACTTCGTAAAATCCCTCGCTTTATTATTAATCGCTTTATTTATGTTTGTTTTTTAATTACAGTCATTTTTCAAGTTAATCTGACGGTGAAAAATTATTTAAATCGCTGTAATTTGAGCAAAATTACACTTGAGTAATGTCGGTAAAATTTGGAGAACGAAATAGAGCGCAACTGTTGAGCATGTTCAATTTTTCAAGTAAAAATTTCATTTGTTATTAGTCGAACATTGTCCCTACTCATCAAACAGTGATTAAAAAAAATAATTAGTTGAACTTTTCGCATTTTTCTGATAAAATTGATAAAAATTTCTATCTTATCGACAGAAGAATTTTTTTTAAACTTTAAATTCCACCTAAGAGAGGATAAATACGGCAAAGTTGAGTAAGAACTCTTTTGTACAAAATTAAATTTCCTACAAAAAACGTCTTCTATGATTTTTCCGTTCTTCCAATTATAAAAAATTAAATTTCAAACTTTTTCCAACATTTTTTTGATATTTTTATTTAGTTGATGAGAATTTTTTTATGAGCAACAGAATTTTTCCATCACAGAATTGTTTGTTAAACTGAAAATAAATCCTCTGGTAAGCTTGGTCGTATTTTTCGTGCACCGATTGCGAGTTTTTGTTATTAATTTACATTCGGACAGTAAAAGAGCATAATAAAATCCAAAAGTAAATAGCATTAAACAAAATACAAAGCTTGAACGGGCTAAAAAATGAAACTAAAACAAACAAGATTCGGTTTATGTGGCACTGCGTTACACACATATAAATGTTCGAATTATCTAGGGAATTGTCGAGTATTCAATAGGATGTAGCATGCAGGATGATTCACAATGCCGTAAAAAAATTTAGTCATTTTTTTCGATAAAACGAAACTATCGATTTTACTTCGAGTTTATATAATTGGCAATAACATGACATGAATTCCCTCTTTTCCTGTCGTTTTAGTTACTGTATACATGATCGACGAGAGTAAAACTTTTATTGCCCCTACAAAATCGCGTGACCTGGCACAAAATTCATCAGATTGTCCGTTTATAATCAAATTTTTAGTTTTTTTCGTTTTTACACTTTTTTTAGTCATCTCATTAGTATACATTTTTTAAATTCCAATTCTAGAAAAACGAAAAGAGATTGGGCAAAATTAATAAGAACTTTTTGTGAGTAAAATTTAAATTTTCTGTTACTATAATTTTTTTGTATCTTCAATATTTGACTTAGAATTTTTATATAAAAGTCAAACATTCAACTCTTGAATAAGTATATGAAAATAAAATTAATGTTAAAGTTTCAATTTCGTAGTTCAGAAAAAAACTCAATGATAACTATTTTTAGCTTTATAAATTTCAAAGCGATAATAATAAATACCTGGCTTAAAAACAAACAGAGACTGATAGAATCGAAACCAACAAATGGTCGTGCCGTACCAAGTTAAAGTTAAATAAAGTTCTATCAGCTAACAGAGACTTTTCGTTTTATCTTAAAGTTTCTGGAGAAATGAAAAGGTGGAGATAGAGAGAGGAAAACTCCTTGAAGGTAAAAGCGAGTAGAGTGTTTTCGACGGTGTGCTGGAGATTAATGGAGTGTGTAAGATTCAATTGAGTGATGCAAGTTTCTCATCTTGATCGACGTTAACGTAGATAAGGTATAAGGAGCGCAGTTAACTTTGTTAAGGAGATTATTATAATTAAATGATTGGAGATGGGAATAATATCTGCCGAGCGCCAAGATATTAATTTAATGGGGATCTAACCTAGTTTAAAGTTAATACAGCCAATTTATAATTTGTAATTACTGATGTGATCCTCAAAATTTTTTGATAGATAAACATCAGTTTATAACTGTAGACTCTAATCGTCGCTTATGATGATATCTATAAAAAATGATGAAGAGAAGTTGATGAGTTGGGAGAAGGAATAACATAATAGAGACACAACTCAAAAATTAGAGAGGTCCGTCGTTATTTATTGGCCTTTAAAAGTCAAATGAATGATAAATAAAGGCTAATAATAAATTATAACGATATATCACGGTCATGAATAAACATAACCAGAAACTAAAACTAAAATCGATGTAAATTGCCTTGGTATTGACTTAGCGCAAGATTCATGAGCGTAGTTGAGGAATTTAGGTCAACCGACGGATGAATCACTTCAGTTTGAGTTTTAAGTGTATGTACAATAAATATACACGTACGAGATTGATATTAATTCTAGAGTTGGTAGTTGGTAGTTGGTGCAACTAACTAAATTGTAGGCGCTTCTGCAAGCTGCTTAAGCACCACCCCACCTACAACACGGTAACACAACATGACTCCAAAGGAAATAAAAATAAATCACATTTAAAAGTTTTAAGTCGAGCAAAGAAAATTTTCGCTCCATAAATTTTGCTCCGCGACCTAGTTACCAGAGAAAACCTTTAGTTTTGTTATTATTCATATCAACCAGAAAGCAGAATAGAAGCACAAGTGGTTGTACTTTGTATACAATACATGTTGTGGAAAATAAACGATAACTAACTGTTGAGTAGCCGGAGAGGAATAAACAAATGTATGTATATATTATTTATATAATGCAAATAGCAGAAATAGTTCTGCTTTGTTTTCCTTTTTAAATTTCAGCTATTATGGAAAAAGTATCGAGTGGGCTTTGTTCCGCCAAGGACTCGTTTGTACGCCAACAACAACTCACTTGTAAGAAAAAAAAAGTTATTGTTCTCCACGAGAGCTTTCGTGAATCCTAACAGATGGGGTAACGAGCTGTAAGCTTCTCAGTGTTGGAATTAACTTTGTTAATTTTATTAATAACGTTAGATACGGCTTATGGTATGAGTAAAATTTTATTAAATAAATGAATAAATAGGTTATTTTTGGTCTACAGGAATAAGTAGATCTAGAAATTCAAGCTTGTTTAATGAGCTTTTAGATGCATTTTACATAAATTAGATAAACTACCGTGTTCCGCAGTTAATTCGAGAACCAGTAAAAGGATGATAAAATGTAAATTTGAGCTTTTTAAAAATAAGTAAAATATAAGTCCAGTTGAAAACTTTCAACTAAGCCGGATATGAGTTTGAACTAATTAGATAATATTTCTTTCCATGAAATAAAAAGCTAGCATCATTCATACTAATGAAAAGGTAGAGTAGTTTGAGCATAGAATATCAAAGCCATGGACAGTTTATGTTAAGCTCATTTACATACTTGGACAATATAGTGACGTTAGTACCTGTATTTTATATGACAGTCAATTTCATTTGTATTTGGAGAACAAATGGAATTATTGATTGGCTGACCAACAAAGAATTGGTCCGGTAATATTCGGATTATATAAGGATTTGGAATTGGACATTGGATATTTAATGCATTTAATTGGATAGCCTGGCTTGTTTGTAAAAGAGAAGAAAAATGGCGTAGAAAAGCCGCTGAAAGTAAAAGTGACATATTATTCTTGAACAAACCTTTCCGGTAGGATTATCTGGGAAAATGACATCGCTACGGTTTCCCACTTTCGTGTGTATAATATGTATTACTAGCATAATATATGTGTCCCAGCTATCGCATATGGCGTGACCGTACTTACAAAGTTTAATATGTGATATATAAACTTTGGAGCATTAATTTTCGAGAGATTACTCTCTGTCGCTAATTGCATGAATTATAGCAGTAACCTATGGCAGAACTTTTGGTGCTTACTTGCTTTCCATCAGCAGAAAGATTCTCCAGGATTGCCAAGCGAATTTCACTTCTATTTCCCTTCCGGGTAACCGGATTTTCATCCAAGAAATAAAGCATAGAACTCTCCTCGTGATTCCCGGCTATTTTCTTGTCGTAGCCGTGTAATCCAAGTCGGGATTAAACGAGAGCGCTTTTTTTTTATACCTAAGCCGTGTCGACTGCCGGAGGGTATACTGATGTGATGAGAAAAGACAAAAAGTGTTTGGCTGGTTCGGAAGATTTTGCCCAGGTGGGCTGCCCTTTTCTCTAAACGTATAAATATATGATATCAAAGCTTAACACCCGAGGGATAATTTATTGAAGGAACAATTTTGACCTGGGTCATAAACTTTGATGGTGTAAATTTATTATTTCGTCTTGGGAGCACACAAAGTTGGAAATATTGAATACAGAATACGGAATTTGCTTGTGAAATAATGTCTCAGACCTCAGTACTGCAGTAATCTATGGAGTACTGGCAGCTATTCATTGAATGCGAGAAGAGAAAACAGAGAACAGAGTGGAATCCATTCTGGAAGCTCTATTGGGACGCAGAACTTTGTGCAACTTGATGGTCCACCAGCAATTGGATCCCATCTACATCTCCTGACTAATGAATAGATCATAGACATATATATAAACCTGACCATTTCCATCGAACTTAATGGACTGGCATAGCTTTCCTTTGAGGGTTCGATAAGTTGACATAAAACTAAAATTTGGAAACATCATAGCTCGGATCTTCTAGACAATCGAATTGTTATTTAGCAATTCGTTGATATCCAAAAAATGTTTCGCTTACTGAAAAAATGATTACTCGAAAAAGAAATTATTGAAATGTTTGAAGTTTGTATTATTCATTCAAATTTGCAACAGGGTTGCCAGATTGGGCGATTTTGAGATGTATCCTGCGCTTAAATTTCTATTGGGCGATTTTTCGCAAATTGGGCGATTTCCGTTCTCTATAAGCCGTTCTTATGATTATTTATATGCCTGTATGTGTCCTTTATTTTTTAATTTATTTGAGACCATTTTATATATATATATATATATATATATATATATATATATATATATATATATATATATA